>JBAMHX010000007.1:22867609-22889997 GCA_037177515.1 Pseudomugil tenellus | reverse complement strand
TAGGTCTTTCTGACAGTTTTCCACTGGCCAGTTAAATACAACGGAAGAATGAAATCTTGAAGTTATGGCTTATATTTCGGTTGGCCACCCAAAGATTTTTAGTTGCCCCCATCTGGCCACCCCAATGAAAAATTTCTGGAGGCGCCACTGCCTCTAAGTTAAGGACTGGCTCCAAACCATTTCAGTGGAAAAAGCCACAAAGAAATATATTTTTGTCCAATAAGGACTCATGGATTAGCTCCTGCCTCCTGAATAAAAGTAGGCAAATTCCAATTAGCAGACAGTTTTTGAGCAAATTTAAACACTTGTAGCCTACCTGGATCTGGATTACAGCGATTTCCATGAGAGCTACATTTTAAGTTGATGCGGCCGCGTTTAGGTAGAGTCAACATCATAAGTCTAGACCAAATATGGACAAAACTAACTTTTGTTATCTATTTACTATGAGTTGTCAAACAAAAACCAAATCAAACCAAATCAGCTGCCAGACATCCACAGACCAACGTCTGTGCAAGCAAACAAAAACAAATGGTTGATGCAGAGTAGCTGAATCCATCTGCAGCCGACGTTCTATCCTCCAAATAAACTGAATGAAAACTACCCTAACTTTGGGTGACTGTTAAAAAATATCCATGAACAAGTCCGTCCTTATGATAAGCTCAGCATTATGATCTGCTGTTCTTTTCTTGCTACCCTAATCCCACATCCAGATGGAGCTTTGCACAAAATGAAACAACAATAACTATTAAATGAAGCTACAGCATCAGGTAATGTAATACTAACCCGTGTGTGTTTTCACATGGCAGTCCAGGGTTGATTTCACTGTGAAACTCTTCCCACATTCATCACACTTGTAAGGCCTTTCCCCTGTGTGGATCCTGATGTGCCTAAACATTTTAATTAGATAGTCAGAAATTAAATCTGAAGGACAACAAGGACAGATGACAGATTCCAGATGAGCAGAGAGACGGGAAGTGAGTACATGTCAAAATATTTCTTCACAAGAGAAAAACAAGCTAGGTAAAATAATAAAGTGCATGATTTACAGCTTTGCCACCACTTGGAGATGAAAAGCATTCTTCCAGCTCACTGTGCTGTTTTTCACTGAGCTTCCATGAAATTGCAAGTTTACTCTCGCTCGGGAGATAAAACTGTGGCTTACTGGTGAGCATCCAGTTGTTTCAAAGGGAGAGCCTGAGGATAAATTCTGAAACATGCATTTGGGATTTTACATGTGTAAAAAGAAAGAGCAGTCTTCAGAGAGCTTTTAAAACAAACGCCTTCACACTTTCAAAACTATTTACTGAAAGCTACAACAAATAATCAGACAGTGTTGCTTTCGTCAATGAATTTAGTGAGTTTTTGCATTTTCAATCTGGAAATAAAGTCTGCTATATAACAGAATCTGCAAAAATGAAATGAGGAACTGAATGAAGTAGCTGCATGTGATTTATGCTCATTCGATTTGTCCCCTCCGTATGTTGTAATACAGAAACATTGGTATAGTGTACAGCTGAACAGGTCAATTCTTACTTCAAGTCATAATAATCGACTGTTGTTTCAGGCCAAAGAATCAGAAAGTGTTGTTTATGGGAAATGTTTTCTTTGAACCAACATTGCATTGTGATACATTTTTTTCATTTATTAATATGTGATATATCAAAATGATTATAGTTTAATCTTTTGCTGTCTGTTATTTATCAGAGGCACAAAACATGTTTCAGATTGTGTTTAACAGGATTTTGAGCAAAGTTTTTACCATAAAGTGATGCCAAATGTCTCAAAAACTGTATGTCATGCTGGGCTCTATAAGGTTAAATGCCAACGTCTAAATTTGATGCACTCATCCACTCTTACATGATGAATGCCTAACTTATTTGCTTTTTTGTCACTTATTTAATTGTGTGATAAATATTCAACCTCATAAGCGTTTTCGGAGTCGTTACACACTTGTATCAAATTATTTTGTTTACACAAGATTTTAGATGATTTCAATCTAAAATTGAACCTAAACTGCTCCAGAGAAAGTTGTGTTTAGTGTATATTACCACGACGATCTGGATGGTCAATAAATCTGCCTAAGACTATTATCCTGCTACACAGTACACCCCCAGTACTTACAGATGTAGGTAAACCACAAAGTTCTATTATAATGTACAATAGCCTTTAAACTTTAGGAGGACTTCCAGTCATTCATAGATGAACCAGAATTTGTTTTCTTGATTTTTAACAGCTGCTTCACAGACTAAATACAACCCATCTCCTGAAAAACCTGATTCAAAAGTACTATGTGCAGCTGCTTTCTCGTAGACACACAATTGAATTGGGATTAATCTACCTCTATACATAATGTTATTGCTTAGGCCTCTTCAGCTTTGGGTAAAAAGACACAATCTGTGACAGCGAAGGTGCCACATCAATAAATGTATACTCTGTTGTTCTCCTCAAATGTAGATCTCACTTAATTGCATCGCAACTCTTCAAATGCAAACTTTTCTTTTGTTAAGTTGACAACAAACAGCTTGAATCTTACACAAGACTCGGTATCTGTGAGGAAGATCTTAAGAAGCTAGTTAGCTGTGTGTAAAAGCTCTAACACAAATCGATTCGAAACGACAGAAATTTAAAAGAAAAGAAAAAAATAATATAAAAAAAACTGAAAGTTAAAGTATAAAGATAAGCCTTTTAGGCTCTCGGCTCGAAAGCCTGAACCTGCCTGCTTCCCTTTTGTTTCACGCTTATTCCTTAAGATTTTCATCACATGATGTAATTCTTTTGATAACCATGTAAGACAAAATTTTGTATGATGACACAGGGTTTCATTACTTGCATCTCTGCACATTCATCTGTCAGGCTATGAGCCATACCCAGCCCACTCATTCAGACCACATCATCATGAGAAATTTCTCCCCAACCACATTCAGTAAACACACAACTTTTACCTGACAAGATCGCTGGGTTTCTTGAAGCTCTTGGGGCAGTAATCGCAGCAATTGGCAAATTTAGGTTCTGTTTCCAACTCCACGGCTTTGTCTTTGATCTCACTGATCCGATCCCTCTCGGCCGCCGACTGGGCGAGGATACGCTCCGACACCGAGGCTTCCTCGCCGGGGTCCTTGGCCAGCTCTGCCGCCTGCTCTTCAGTGAATGTGATGATTTCCAAACCTCTCCGCTTTGATGCTTTTTGATCACCGTCTACTTCATCATCGTCATCGTCTTCACCTCGACCATCCAGATCTATGACTGTGATGACCAGGCTCTTTTAGTTAACATGATTGTGACCATTTAAATTACATTCACTGCAAGTCACTTAAAAAAAGATGCAATTACGTTTGAAAACACATGACAGCCAGACAACAGATACAGCTTAGCCAACCTTAGATTTCTATAATATTAAAAAAAGAGGGAAAACATCAGAACTACAATACATCACATGATGAACACAGAGATGCTTAACAGTTTGAAACCCATGAGAATTTGCTATATTTCTAGATCAATAGGTCCCAAATCACTTACTTTCTTATCTCAACTGCATAAGAAGGTGGTAGTAGGATTTTGGTTTGGAACTGGTTTATTTTCTCTGGGCCACAATGGAAAAAGATCCTTTACACAGACTAAATATAAAAGCAACTCTTGAGCCCATCAGATATTGCATACACACACCATGAGCAGGTAGAATTAGCTACATGAGGACAGCATCACCTGTAGAAGAGATGTGATGCCATCTTCTCAAATATACACCAATTACTCGTGTAAATTCTTAAGAAGTGCATCCACAGTGTGTCAACTTCAGTACATAATTCAGGATATGTATTTGCACACTGGACACTGCTAAGCAATGACGGCAAATCATCCAGTCATCCTCCGAAAGTGGCAGAATACCCTGTATGTCCTTCAAAAAAATTCTGTTACAAAAGTCACCACATGGATTTAACCGAGGACATAGTGAATGAACATGTTTCAAATGGATAAGTATTTAAAACTGTCTAATGCAGTGAGCAGCTTCTCACTTATTAAACTTCTCTGAAGACGCTTCCTGTGTTTGTGGAAATGATGTCAGTCTGCAAGGTGAAGTCATTGGCATGTATCAAGATGAAAAAATATATAAGGGGATTGCTGAAACAACTAAAAATGCGTTTTGATTAATGTTTTAATGCTTTAAAAATACATTTAAAAAAACAGGGAGGATTGTGGGGATTCATCATCTTCCAGGAGGAAACGTGTCCAGAAAAAAAAAACTTAAAAAAAAAAAAATAATCACATTAATAATAAAAAAAGGGACTAAAACACTGGGCTATATTTAGTAGGGATAGTAAGAACATTTCCTTGGGGCTAAATAGCTGTTAAGCCTTACTAAAATACGGTTTTTATTTATCTATGGGGCAATGAAAAAAGGTCATGTGTACCGTTTGTGTCCATGTACTGTTTTTTCTATTGTTGTTGACTGTTGGTCTGCAGTTTCCCTGCATCTACTTTTAGCTTAAATGTCTCATTTACTATAATTTTTAGTGTCATTTACTGTAATTGTAATTTTACTTTGTTTTATGGTGACATTTTAACATCCATCTAAAGACTGCAGGTGAAAAATAGCCTTCTGGCTAACTGGAATATTGACAAAAATGTTTATTAAAATGCATTGTCCCTGTTATAAATATTTTTAAAAATTGTAGTCTGATGAGCCAAGAATGACCCAGTTCCAGAGTGATGGGTGTGCATCAGGGTAAGAAGAGAGAAGGATAAAGAAGTGATGCAGCCATCATGCTTAGTACCTGCTGCACAAGCCTGTAAAGCAGTGCTTGAACAAATCTGTTTAATCTGCAGTTGCTACACTTGGTCAAGTCTTGGTTCAGCAAACTTATGTGTCCAAAGAATGAGGGCAGAATATACTGAATGACCACCTTACTGCATCAGTGAACAAAAAATCCACGATTTATCAGGGTGAAATTGTGAAAGCCTAGTTCAAGAAGCACGAGACTTCATTTTCCCACATGGATTGCTCACCCGGGTGTGTAGTACTCGACCCCTTTGAAAATCTCTGATATCCTGGAAAAGACTTTGCGTAGTGGTCTAACTTTCTATTAGTTCAAGATTTGGTAAAAACTGATGTGGCGCTGGACAGAAAGAAATGTCAGGACATTTTGGAAGCTTATTAAAATGATGAAAACTGCATAAAACGTTGTGAAGGCGGAACAACAAAATAATAGTGTGTGTGATTTTTATTGGGTTGTGTGTTTCTGCTTTTTGGGACGATAAAGAACCCATGAAGTCGAACTTCTGAGCTTACCTCTACAGTCCTTTCTAAATTCAAATGCTCAAATACTTTTGACACTCATGCTTGATTGTAAGCAAAGCACAAGTCATATTGTTGTCTAACGTTTTTGGTTTGGCTGTTTTTATTCATATTTACATGAAGCTTTATAAGACATCTTATTTATGAGAATTCAGGAAAGTTCACAATTCATTGCTATAGCAGTTGTTGAGACTTTTGAACAAGACTAACAAACAAAAACACAACAATGCCCAGCGAGCATTGTTGTGGATAGTTGTGCCTTGGAGGCATAGCTTAACATCAAAGATTTGAACCAGACGTCCTAAAAAAAGACATGTTGCCTTATATCAAAGCTGTGCTGTGATATAGACTTGGATAACTCTGTACTGATGCAGTGTTTGAAGATACACTCATAAAGAGTGCAAAATCAGAGCATAAGATTTGTGACTTTCTTCAGTGGACAAAAAAAGTAGTGACTGAGCCAGAAAGTGAAGAAAAGATAGATAAATGTGGAGAATCCATGCACATGATGAATAAACTCCCCGATACAGGTTATCAAAGCAACATCTGGCTGTTTAAAAGAATCAAATATTTCTTGTTTGTGTATTTGTTACTAAAGATTCTAGCTATAATGATAAACAAGTTATTGTTGCAATTAAGCAGCAATTTTCAGTCCAGGCTTCTTAAACTTTGATGCAACACAAAATCATTGCTGTCCAAAACAATAATCTTCCTGATTTCTAATCATTTTCTCTATTTTATGTTTCAGTAATATAGTTTCAACATAAAGTGTTAGATTTCAGTTTCATTCCAGCTCTTCTCAAATTTAGAGCGAAATGAAAACTCTTCAATGTGTATGTCATTCATATCAACAGGAAAATATTATAACAGACTCAAACATAACTTCAAGCCTCTGATTTTATGTAAGATTAATAACAAATGTCGATC
Organism: Pseudomugil tenellus; assembly: GCA_037177515.1. Taxonomy (NCBI): domain Eukaryota; kingdom Metazoa; phylum Chordata; class Actinopteri; order Atheriniformes; family Pseudomugilidae; genus Pseudomugil; species Pseudomugil tenellus. The sequence continues at coordinate 22,883,780 of JBAMHX010000007.1, read as the reverse complement.
ACTCTCCTGAAATAAAAAATAATTTTGCTATTCCATAAAGTGTTTGCCTCCTTACGTTGTTCCTCGACACCGTGCTCCTTCTTCATATGCCTTTTACATAGCAGAGTTGTTCGGAAGCTCTCGTTGCACATGGGACATTTGAAAGATTTGATGTGGATAATCATGTGGCGGCTCAGGCTTCCATTGGTGGTGAATGAGGCATCGCAAACATCACATTTAAAAGGCTTCATTCCTTTCAGGGAGAGATGACAGAGAAACAGTTTTACATAATGTCTGTAGCTATTAAAAAGGTGGATTGAAAACCTTAAAAAAAAAAAAACGGAACTTTAGGAAATATTACAGCTCTCATTTTAAAATGAGAAAAATTTTATTATTTTTTGGTCTAATGTTGCCAATGAGACGAGAAATCAATTTTTGCTGCATTATCTGTATCTATAATATACAATAGGACACAATAGCAAAGAATGAAATAGCACACAGATTTTTTTTTTTTTTTTTTTAATCAGCTCTAGCTCCGATTTTCAATTACAGCAAATTGTTTAGTTTAATTGTAAGGAAAGAAATGTAGTAATGTTGTTTCTAAGTTTAATTGAAAACTTTTCTTTTGAAATGTGGTGTGACTGAAATAAAGTCGAACTCTGGGAGAAAACACAATAGAAAGCCAACTTGGGCAAAAAGTAAAATGAATAATTTACATATTCATATTAACAATAACAGAACGTACTTTTAGTAACACAAAACAAATGTAGCGTTACTAAAGACAGACAGGAGAGTTTAGCAATATGACCATATTTTAGAAACGTTTAGCCTCTGCATAGTGTGATAAAGCAAGCTCACCTGTATGAGTATTGAGGTGGGATTTTAGCACTCCGGAAGACACAAAAGCTCGTCCGCATAGGTGACACTTGTACGGTTTCTCTCCAGTGTGGGACCTGATGTGCTGCTTCAGATGGCTTGATTTTTTAAAACCTTTATTGCACCAATTGCACCTGAAAAAGATGAAAAACGGCATTATTGAAAGGTGATTATTTAATAATTTGAGGTGTCGCATGTGCTGATTTGTGAAATGCACAATAACAATGTTGAACATATGAAAACATACACATAAACCCAAAAATGTCAGAACAAAGGCACATCTCCGTGCCTGTCCAGAAGAAGACAGAGGAAAGCCGCAACCAGAATCCCCCGCCCCTCTTGTCTTATATTGACTTAATATTTAAAAAAAAAAAATTAAGAATTTTTTTTTTTCTTGGGTTGTTACAGTTTTATTTCCAGAGGTCAGTGCACACAACTTTTTTTTTAATTTATTCTTGTTTTGTTTTGGGTTTTTTTTTTAGTTATTTTTAGTTTTTTTATTATTTGAGCAAAATAATGTTATTATTTTGATTTTATCTGATATAGTTGATATTATGCAGCAAAACGGCCTTTATGATCTTTAAAACTTCTATAAGTGTTAATTGTACCTTAAAATGATCCTGGAATTAGTTTTATTTTCATCCATGCGTTTTTATAGTTTTATCACTTTAAAAAGAAGAGTGCACCTTAAGTAGAGCAAACGGCTGACACCACTGTGCAGCGTCAGTATGGTGGAGACTCCCCCTGCCCTCACGTGAACACTTCAGCGTGCCATTCTGTTAGACGGCATGTCGTTACGATGACGTATTTGCCATGGCGACCAAAGGCGCCATCTTTGTCTAGGGGCAAACAACTTGTTAGTCTCATTAAGTTATATGTGGTTGGCTCACTGTAGTTGGTTTAAATTGCCTAAATATGGATTGACTTATTCCACGTGTGTTTTTCATTTTAATATCATGTACCAGCAAATGAAATCACACGATATAAGGAAGTTACGGAAGCATTTAGTTGTCACAACCATTAAAAAATATTGGACCAGTTTCTCATTTTAATGAAAAAACATATCTCATTATAATGTGACAGTCTCTTGATATAATAAGATTTTTATTATATAAGAGGGTTTCTCGTTATAACAAGATGTGTTTCTCATTTAGACGAGGATAATGTAATGATTTTTTTAAAGTGACAAAGTTATTTTTTTCCGGTGTGGAAATGCGTTCCTCCGACAGATTTCGACTTAATAAAACGCATCCCTCTTCATCCTCTTGCTGTGCCCTCCAGACTAGAATCAAAAGTTTCCAGAGAACCGATGTTACGGTTAAACCTATCAAGTTATAACGAGATAACTGTGTCATTTAAATGAGGAAATATAATTATATTTACCTCATTTCTAACGAGAAACATGTCTTGTATAACGAGGAACCTTCTCGTTAGAGTTTCTCAATACAAAATTAATATCTTGTTATATAAAAAAATATTCTCATTATAACGATGTGCTTTTTGTTAAAACGAGAAACTGGCCAAATATTTTTTCATTGTTGTAACGGCTAAACGCTTCCGTTGGATGTAGGTCTGGAAAAATGTCTAATGTCTTCCAGAGAGTATGGTTGTACAATCCAATAGCAGGGCCAAAAGCGGAAAAACACAATCAGAGATCATCTAAGATGCACAGATTTTATTAAAAACACCTCAAGACGCAAAAACGAAGTCGAGGCTAAAAGACAATCGTGTCCATTGTTTATTGTGCTAGCTGTTAGCAACCGCTAACTGTTAGCTAACAGCCTAAATACGGCTGATCTGACTCGTTATAATTAAGAGGTCTTGAGTTCTCTGCAGTCCTAATGTTATTATTAAGTTCATATATTATTACGTATAGAATACGAATGAATGTGCACTTACTGAATGTAAAATGAAGGCCACAGAGGTAGGTTTAGTTGGACTTTGGTTGCCACTACTTTCCAACCATCACCATTATGTCCTATCCTTTTTGGCATCTGTTGACGGCGCTCACCCACTTCGCTCTCCTGACTCCACTTAACGGTATACGACAGTACTTGGTCTTGTTTTTTTTTTTTTTTTTAAACTGGATGTACAGCATGATTTTGCCATATCTCCTCTGTAGTGTTGCTAGGGGCTGTTGCCATGAGCTGCGTTGGTATGTGATTACATCAAAATGTCCCGGATGTCCGTCTAACAGACTCTGCTCCAGGAAGTGTCCATGTGGCTGCTGTTGCGCTCTTGTGAACAGAAACGTGTGTAACTGGACGCTGACTACACAAGGTGCCTCTCTGGCTGCTCAGTGTGGGTGGGGCAGGGGAGCAGCAGACACACAGAGGAGAGAAGGAGAGATACAGACCCAGGCGTTCACAGTGCCTGCTAGAAATCTCTCAGCAACAAATGAATGGCTTGGTGCATGTTGCAAAATCCATAATATTATCATAGATTTGTATAAGATAAACTGTGAGACGACAAATATAGCACAATATAGGACCTTTAATGTGCTACATAAATATATTTGAATATATTTGAACAAAGCATGCAATTATTTAGTTCTAAGCCTTAAAAAAGATTTAAGAATCACGAGTAATCAGATAAAAAAAAAAAAATCGCATTAAACCAATTGAAAAACAAACATATACACCAAGAAAGCTACTGCACACATTCCGCAATTTCCTTCTGGGATAAATAAAGAATTGTTCATAGCAGTTCACGTCTTTAAACTGAAATCTCTGTGAAATCCAAAGTCTTTAGCCAATGACAACCCAAGAAATCTTTTAAAAATGTAATTTGTGCAGTAAATGCATCACAGAGATGATGGGACAATAACCAAGAGAAATAGCAAAGACTGATAAACAATGTAACCTAATCTCTGGTAGAAAATCCACTTTCCCACAAAAACCTGTATCAGACCTTAGAGAGCAGTCCACCATAAAAAGATAGAAAGATCATCTTAATCATTGTTAGTAAAACGGCTGTGCATAATTTCTGAGATCGGATTTTCTTAAATTTTATTTTAAGGGGAAACTTGAACTTCTCTATCAGAATGCCAAAGATTTTCTGGGAATCCAATTGTGCTCGTCATGACCTGAACAAAGCTAAGATACTGACTTGGCTTGATGTAAAGTTTAGAGAACTAAAAGGACAAAAGAGTGCCTACTATAAATAGAAAAAAATACAGCAACCCAGAGGAGCATGGAAGCTGTAAGTATCAGTACTGATGCTTTCACAAGGTTTAAATCGAGACACACAGACACACAGGCTACACAGAGATGATGTCAGACACAGCAACACAAACCTATAAGCTCTCTTGGTGTTATCTTCACTGTCGTCTTGGTAGTCTGGCGTGTCTGTTGTCAGCTGGAGATCATTCTGACTGCTCTGCTGAAGAAGTCCATTCGTCTTGATCAACAAAGATAAAGCAGAGAAAATGTACAACACACAGGGTTGCATTCAGAATAATACTATAAACTAAAAAACATCAAAACAGAAAAAAAGACATTTCAAAACTGAAAGGATGAATAAATGGTGTAAAATAGCATCAGCAGACAATGTTTCTACAAGGCAGGCTAACTCTTTCTCTCTGATTCAACTGTTCATGTAAATAATTAAGACATGGACATATGAATGATAGCAATGTTCTCTCCAAAAGTAATCTAATAGTGTAATTTAGATCATAAATTAATAATAAAATATCCACTAAAGCCAGTTCATCTTACAAATTAGCAGTAACAAAACAGGAAGGGGCATTTCTAATCAATTCAAGTCCCAATGCTTTTGCTTGAAAAGGAAAGCAAGCACATCTGGCATCTCGCCTGAAAGAAGCCAGGTCTTAGGACCCTGAACTCACCACTTCAGCAGTGGGAACGTGAAGCAGGTTTGGGGGGTGATAGCTGGAGGACAGCGCTTGGGACTCCAGGGTGCTGGAATCCTGCAGCTGCTGGACGGTGGAGAACTGAGACTGATTGTAGCTGGAGTCAGTGATGGTGAAGCCTGCATTGTTAAAAAGGAGAACAAATCATAAGCACTAAACTCATCCAATGGTGAGAATTACTCTAGATAATTTCCCCCTTTTAGTTAACCATGTATATAATTATATACACATGAGATATTTACTTTCAGATAAGGTAAGATAATGTAAGATTATGACAGACAATAAGAAAAGAAAATCTTATACAAGTCTAGGTGACTGTTTCTGTTTTTATCCAGCACGAGTAGCAAAGAGGATGACTCAAAGATGGTGAAATTACTGAAAATTGAGCATAATAACATTGACAAGGTCAGACTGCACATGAAGACAGGGTTATTTTGAGCCTGAAGGAAGAAAAAACATCACACAGGGAATTTGTTGAGATTATGGCTTTTGAGATGTTTACATGCTGCAGATATATCAACCAGAAAAATTAAAACAATTCTCAGAGTGATTATTATGCGCACATACTGCATCACACATAATAAATCCGAATGTTCATGGCCAACGAAACAAATGTCTGCGCTTCAGTATTTTAAATGCTCAAACAAAAAAGATATGAATTCTAATCATGTATAAAATAATGTGCACACACAAGTTACATAACTTTAACCACACTTTTAGTCCTTTACCATTTAATCCAATTTAATTGACCTGCAACTTGATTTTGAATATTTATTCACTGCTAATCTGAAGACACTGCTAATAATCTAAAGATGTAATTTTTATGAGGTCCTTATATGCAACACATGATGAGCGCATGTAAATTCAGACATGAATAAGTTTACTACATAAGACTCTAACTAATTAAATAATACCGTGACATCACAAGGGGCCACACAATAGATCAGTGACATCAATTGTAGCACTTCAGCCACAATACATAATAATGCTTCAGTTTCTGATAGCAAGCCATTGAGAATTAAAGCATAATATCATGTTTAAGAGGCCTCTTGTCCAGATACGGGAATTTTGTTCTCATCAACGTTTGATAGACAATCAAAGCCATGAGGCCTCCATTGTGAAAACATAAAATGACAGGTCTGTCCCAGATCAGATATGAAGGTTCTCTTTGGGAAAACAGATAAGATAGATTTGCCTCCCACATGTCTGATGTCCATGTGTTATGACGTCTGCAGCAGCTGCGCAAATCCCTGCATACTGCGTCCGGAGAAACAAGAATCAGCTGGCCCAGAGGGACGGCACTAATAAATAGCATATGCTTGAGAACACTACAATTCAGGAAGGGTTGTTCAGGGGAGAGGAACTAATGATGCTTTTGCAGATGCAACATATAAAATGATGGCATTAACATAAATGTTTATTATAGGACATACTGAGAATCTGACCTTTCCTAAAAAATAACAACTGAACTTTTCCTTCATCTGTGATGCTAATAGAAAATACTCTGTCGTCAATGTTGATGACCAATTTCTTCACCTCATATTGAAAAATAGATCAAGTTTTTTAAAAACATGTATAAAACACCTTGCACAACCTCCAGTTAACCTGCAGTACTTGTACAACACCTTTCATAAGCCTGTGTATACACGCAAGATGAGGCAGTACAACATTTTTCTACATCCCTTTTTATTGTCACATCACAAAACAACACACGCTAACCCAACTAGAAGTACTTGCTAAGCATGGTGGGTAACGTTTAAAAATTCTGGGGTTAAAATAAATAAATTCAAATAATAAGTTGCAGATCACAAATGGCCAAATCCGTGAGACAGAAAGCTTGTACCTTGTGTTAGAGCTTGCTGATCAAATGCAGGCTGGGGGAGGGCTGGTGTCTCAAACTGGCTGATGTTCTGAGGTAAAGCATGTTGGGTAGTCACATACGAGTCTGTCAGTGCAAAAACAAAGATGCAAAGGGGCTGGTTAGTTTGATTTATTCAACAGAACTAAAATATTAGATGTTAGCAGGTGAAACAAAGAGTTCTTCAGAAAATCAAACATTTTTTTTTTTTTTTTTAAGTTAAACATTAAGCAGAAAAAAAGCAGTTAACACCAAGTTTCAACAGAATGAAGTTAATCTCATATCAGCGACACAGTGCTAGCTGCTTGCTAACAGAGAGTGAGGATAAGCACCTGCAGCAAGGTTAGTAGCAGAGCCAGAGGTGGAGATGGTTTGAATACTAAAACTTAAATATGTACTTTGATGATGGGGGGTCTTAGCATGACCTAGCAAATTATGCAAAGTGAGAACAGATTCAGTAAGACGGAAACAAAAACAAAAGGAAAAAATGGGAGCATTCTACTAGGTCTGTGTGCTCAAAATAACTGGTTTGGATCTTGGAGTAGAACAAGCCAACTTTCTTACAATGAACAGATGCAAGACTTACAAACTATGAGTTTAATATTTGCCAGCATATTTGTACATCCACCTAAACAGGTTCCCCTTTGACATCATTTTACAGAAGCTTTGGAGTCAAATATTGGAAATAGTTCCACCCAAAACCTCTTCGGAAAATAAGTCATTTACATTTACACAATTAAGAATCCACTTCCTCATTGTCCAGAATTTTGCAACAGACTGCAAACAACATTTGTAGCGACTAAAGTTCTGTCTTAAAGCTTGGAAGAGGAAAATGAGATAATGTTTTGGGAATTTTTTTCTTTTAATACCTTGTACTGTTCCTTTACAAAGGATCACTGTAAACCAGTAACAAGGAGTTCATGATGAAATTATGGAGTTATGATAGGTCAGGCAATTTAATGCAGTATGACTTGCAGATGATTTCTATTAGTGAGAGCAGGATTTGCACATAGTAGAGGGATTACATGTTATTCATGATGCGTGCTTAGACATACATTTTTCTTTTAAATACAATGTTGGACAGAGGTTAATCCCACCGCAGAGTGGTTAAAGAGGCTTCCACTAGTGTTTAATATTTGCTGAAGAACTCTACAAGTTTTTATTGGACTAAAAAAGAAAAAAAGCCTCATGTATGTCAGCTGGAAACACTCTCCCATCATGCTCTGCAACAACTGAATTATTTAATGTATAACAGAAAATTTCAAGCCAATATGTTTTCACGTTCCCTGTTCAGATAGCTAACCCATCAACAGACTTTCATGAAGGCAACTGACTTGGAAGTGAAATAGTCAATGACTTTGCCTGAAACAAATTGATCCAATTTAATGAAAGAAAAAGAAGTTGCCATGACGATGACCTTACAATTGAGCTTTACCGAGGCTGCGCACACCTTCGACTGGCACTGCTACGATACAGAGTTGCTCACCTTCTCCCTGACCTAGTGGTTGATCAGTCAGAGTTGCTTCCAGTGTAACTTGCTGGCCTCCATTCACAACCTCCGTCTGACCCAGTCCCAGCATGCCTTGCTGCTCTGCAGCAGCATTAGGGTCTTGCTGGAGAGACTCTGCCTCCATTTCAACGGGCATGTCATGGGCTACAGCACCTGTTCCCAAGGGATCCTCTGCTGACTGGGGTTGCAACTGCTGGGCCAGTTCATACCTGATGTGACAAGTCGGAGGAAAACAGGACCCGACCTTTTAACTGATGACTGAACACAAACTCAAAAGTGAACAAACGGCAACAACATTGAACCAACATGCAAAACTCAAACCTGTGTGTTTTCATGTGCTTCCTGCAGTTGGGTGACGACTTGAAAGTCTTTTGGCAGTAGGGGCACATGTAAGGACGAAGATCACTGTGAGTGGTCATGTGGCGCCGCAGGCTGCCACTGGTGGTGAAGGTTGTGTCGCAAATCAGACACTTGTACGCCTTTAGACCCGAGTGCGTCCGGATGTGAGCTTTGAGCACTCCCGAAGAGGCAAAACCTCGACTGCACTGTACGCACTTGTATGGCCTTTCTCCTGTATGCGATCTAAAGCAAAAAAATGTCACAAAGAAATTAAATAACATATTTTTGACATTAGATGAGACAGATAGTATAATAATATGGTGTTGGAAGGGGAAAAAAGCATTAGTAAATAGAAAACATGGGGATTGCTTCAGTTCAAGGCAAAAGACAATTTTGCACGTTTTTGTATAATAATTGACTGAAAAAGAAAAGGAGGCAAATCCCTCAACGTTACCTGACATGCTGTTTTAGATGGCTTGATTTCTTATAGGCTTTGCTGCAGAACTGGCACTTGTATGGTCTGTCATTGCTAACGTCCAGGTACGGTTGGAAAGCCAGGCGGGAGTTCTGGGAGGTGATGAGACCTGTTCAAAATCACATGCAGGCATAAAACTGATTGTCCTCCATGTAAAAAAAATCACTTTGTGTGCATATGTTAAGAAAAACCAGCATCATCTAAATCATTCCATTTCAGATCAGTAGAAACAGAAAAAATGCTTGTATACAATATTGATCAAAGGTATGACACCACATACATACATGTGTCAAAAAGTGCTTAATACCATAATCAGTGATGAAGATGGGCTCCTGTAATGGGATGTCGGGCAGAGGTAGGTTACTTTTGGACACTTTGGCTTTGTTGGTTTTCCGTGGAAACTTCTGCTTCTTCTGCTGTAAGCTTTTGAAGTGAGAGGCGATGTGAGTTTTCCTGTGACCTGACGTGCGGAAAATCTTGTCACAGTGAGGACAGGGGAAAGGACGGACGCCTGAGAAAATGAGCAAGATAACAACACTTACGTAATATTCTAATTTTAAAAACACAGGGCCAAATAACAGTCGACCACACTGCAAAAACAAATAACGCCTTAGCTAAAAATGCAGCTGCATACAGATTAAGCTGTGAGCTATAGTGAATGTTTAACATAACCAGGGCATAACAGACGACAATTAGAGATGAATATGCACAGATGCACATCAAATCAATGTGCTGAAGTTTTATTTCATTATAATGATGCAGGATTATTAACCCAAGGAGAAATTCTGTAACCTCTAAACAGAAACATATGGAAAAATACTGTAAACACATAAATGCAGATAAAAACCACCTCCAGGGCCATTGTAGTATTTTCATGCATATCACTGAATTCCAACGACAAAAGCCTTTAAGAAAAATTTCAAACATAAAGCTACAAGCTTAAAAAAAACTCTTCTATAACTTGTGCTTTCATTGCTCATGATGAACACCTGTACCGTTTTGCAGGAGGAGAAAGTCAATCAAGACAAATTATTGTTTGACTTCTGCTTTAAGTGGACTTGTTCTCACCTGTGTGTAGTCGCATGTGTACTTTCATGCTGCCTGAAGTGGAGAAACACTTCAGGCAGCAATGACACTCGAAGGCCTTGATACCAGTGTGCGTTTTCATATGTGCTGTGAGGGTACTCTTTACAGCAAAAGCTCTGAAGCATTGTTTACACTTGAAAGGCTTTTCATGGGTGTGGATGCGAATGTGGCGAACAAGGTCACTGGGTTTCTTGAACTCTTTGGAGCAGTATGGGCAGCCGTGCCAGCGAACACCATCCTCCTCCCTGATGGAGCCTGGATGGGAAACACAAGTGAACGTTATGGATATTAGCAAGATTAAATTGGATTAAAATGCACTTTAATACAAAGTGTTCTTAGTCATACAAACAAGTAAGTTGATGTTTTACCTGGCATTTGTATGGGTTTCTTAAAAATGCTCCTCCTCTTCTCCCTGACTGGTTTGTCTGGACAGTGAACTTTTTTTCTCTCTGCAGCAGCACCGTCGGTGTTCTGGGTCTGCGATTCACTGGATGCGACGTCACTCTGTGGCTGGACCACACTCAGCCCACTGTTCTCCAGAGCTTGCTGCAGACACATAACGGCAGTCAAAAATAAAATGGAAAAAAAAAAGAAATAAATGGTATACACGAGTTGCATATTTAAAAAATGTAAATAAAACCAACTAATTTAAAAACAAAATTCATAATACTTATTAATTGAAGGCATGATTGATAATGTGGAAACCGATTTAGCTGCAGAAAGTAAAGCCTTAATCCGATTCCAAGGCCTGTCACGTTGGGAAGAGGCTTTATTCAACTCTGCAGACATGGCCATCAATAAAGCTTCCTGGTGGAAATTCATTGGATGATTCCATTACAGTGAAAAATTCCACCATGCTGTCACCGGCGGGAAAGGGGCTGACAGAGCATCATCACACATCATTTCAAAGGCTTTTTCTGCAGGACGTTCATAGAAAACAACTTCTTTCACATCCATTTCTAAGTGTCCACATATTACATTTCGATATATTACATGTGGACATCATACAAACATTACTAAAAACTTAAATGACTCATCATGTTCTAAACTGATTCATCTGTTATATGTTTGATGCCACGGCCTTCAGACGGATGCTATTTCAGCCATCATTTTATTACGGCACATCACTTTCCCACATTTTTATCCACATCAATATCAAAATGAGTCCTCCTTTTTTCATCCTTTTTGCATCATCGACATCTTGGATGTGTTATTTGTTTTCTGTTTTTTTTTTTTTTTTTACAAACCTGCAGGATGTCCTGGTTGATGGCAGTTTCCATGGCAATGGCTGGCTCTGGAGGCTGAGGCTGAGTTGTCTCCCCATTGACCTGCTCTGACAGCTCTAGAAGCTGCTGGATGACATCTGTCACCCCCTCGCCTCCCTCTGATCCCCCCGCTGTGTGGCCTGTTGTCTCTGTCTCCTATAGACACGGAGTTAAGGTAATGGAGAGAGAAGAAGGAAAAAAACAAAAAAAAGAAGATGAGCAATGTGACAAAGGGCCAGGAGAGGCCAGAATTTGAAGGATGACTAACTTTTATTAAGTGCTCTCTGGAGCATAAAATGAGGAGAGGATTGAGTGTTACTGATCAGAATGTCAATGTCTGGGGATGTCTGAATCCCTGACACTTTCAGGTGAGAAAATAACCACGAGTAGGCAGGAGTTATGTTTATACATACAAGGTTAATCTGTGCATGAATATATGGCACATCATTTAACAGCACAAACTGAATCAAAATGTAGTAAAAATAATTCACTAGAGACCACATAAAAGGTAAATCATTACATCCCTACCCTGACTAGCTTAATTCCAATATTAGCTTTGTATGTCATGTCATATTTGGCTGAAAGCGTGCTTGACTTCTTCAGAGCAATAGTTAAAGTTTTTTAAAGCTTTGATAGTGAAGTATGTGGAAGCAAGAAGATTCTTTTTTTTTTCTGGTTTGTTTTGTTTAATTCAAATACAGTAAACTAAATTCACCTGAGGGACAAGGTAATGTAAAAAGTGAGAAAAGGGTTTTAAATTAAAATATACAAATACAAAAATCTTGAAAAGCAATGGATGACATTTAAATTGTCCAGTTATCTCCACCACAAAGACAAAAAGAAAAAAAAACTACAAAAATTAGATTAATTTTCCTTGAAATAAGATAATATTTCTTTTTCTGTTGGCAGATAATTTATCTTATTTAAAGGAACATTAACCTGTCAAGAATTCTTAAAACAAGTAAACCTACTAAGTAAGAATAATGATCTTACGTTTAAAAAAAATAAGCATAAGTGTCTGTGATTTGAGATGTTTAATCTTACTTAGTTTTTAGTTTTCGCCGGGTCTAAAACCAACTTTGAAGTAAGTAAGTCAATCTATCGGCAACTTGAGTACTAACACATGGACAGAAGCTTGTTTAACTTCCAGAAAAGAAATACAACCTTAATTTCGATTCAGTAACATACCTAATGGATATAGTGAGACATTTTGCTATTTCATGTAACATATGAGCGCCACTTGAATTTCAAATTAGGGACACTTTTCAAGGAAAGTGGAGAAACAGTAAAACTTGGAGGAATATATTGAAACTTTAATTGGCAACATGCCGTTCACATTACAGGATATAAGAAGAGAACAGAGAGGCAGAGTCTCTGTATGGCTAGGCAGAGGTTTAGAAGTAATCGTGGAGCAATTCCTGGATATTATTTCACAATGAAAATATTCCATCATCTTCAGAACACATTAAATGATTCAGAGAATCTGAAGTCTTCCCTGTGTACAAAGTACATAACTAAAAATAATGTGTGTTGCCTGAGATCATCGGGCCCCCGGGCAGCACTGCATTAAAAACTGGCATAATTCTGTTTTTCATAAACCCAGAAACTGTTCCGCAAATCATTGCCTGAAAATTGAGTTTGCTTAACTTAAGCATCTGTAAAGATACCATTATTGTGAAAAGGTTTTACAAAAAGCCTTGTGAACTACAACACTTTAGACTTAGGGGTTCTCATGAGATAGAGTACTATATCACATAAGAATGGGGCAACATTTTCTTTCTCAAACATCCTTTAACTGGTTTCCACAAGTCCCAGATGTTGCTAGAAGCAGGTAATGGTAAAATTATGGCCCACATACTTTTAGACATGTAGTTGCAATAAAAACGAGACAAGGACTCAAGGACCCAAGCTCACAGTTCCCCCTTATATTGTGACTTTGTGTCTCTATCTCACAATGTTAAAGAATTCTTCAACACAGTCCTGGATCCAGACGGATCCGGATCACCTCCGAAATGTTATGATTTGTTCCGTGTCCCGTTTTAAGAGTTTCCTGAAAATCGGTCCATAACCTTTTGAGTTATCTTGCTGACTGACTGACAAACAGACAAACTCACCCGAAAGCATAACCTCCTTGGCGATTATGAAATGTCTCAAAACATACATATTTTCATGTTTCTAATTTGAATAAACTATTGATTCACAAATATTATTTTAGAAATAGTCGTACCATAACGTCTTCTCTTTGATTAAAACAAGCCGCTGAACAACATCAACTCACTCTGTGGCTCATTATTTTTATCCAGGAGTGTCAACAAACATGGGCCACTTGAGTATTCTCCAAGGTGATCTTAGAGTGAGAATGTGAGACAATCTTTTTTTTTTTTTTTTTTTGCCTTTTCTTTGTGCTGTTCTCTTACCGGAGTGCTGGAGGGCACCTCAATCACAGAGATGTGCATCTTGCTGATATGGGCATTCAGACTACCCAGCTTCTTAAACACACAACTGCAGTCCATGCATGGGAACAGAGGTACCCCTTTAGTCTGTAACAAAACACAAACACACCAACTTCATTAAATTAATTTTACCACATATTGATTCTAAGCCTTGGCCTTCTTTGCCATTTCTTTACTGTTAGAATACAAATAATATTGCAACGACTGCTGAAACAAACTGAGAAGATCCCAGAGTACTTGCTTCTGACTTTCCTTTAAAACACATTGACAGTTTATGCACCTTGCATGTTTTTATTACCTCCACCAAGGAGGTAATGTTTTTGGGAGAGTTAGTCTGTGTGTCTGTTTGTTTGTGAATAAAATAACTTGAAAAGTAAAGGATAGGTGTTTATTACATTTTCAGGATATATTCAGAATGGGAAGAGGAAGAAGTGATTAAATTTTGGGGGTGATCCGGATCACCGTCTGGATCCAGGAATCTTTTAAATGATTCTTTATCATGTTTTCAACATGAGTGTATTACTCAATGAAAAATACCCAGATTGTTAGCTTGGAGGAGATCTGTGCTCTCCAAGTGCTTTTCAAATTGTGGTACACGTACCACGTGGTACTCAAGCTCCCTCTGGTGTTACTTGAGGGGAAATCATATCTTGCGAAATCCTCGACTTAGCGCTCTTTAAACAGCATCTCTGGAACGGTTTAAAAGTTTGGTTAAAATGGTTTAAAAGAAATGCTTGACAGCATTCACACAAATATTAATTATTTTTTGTGTGGAAAAGACAAGAGATTTAGTTATTCCAAAGCTAGCTTGCTGATGGAAGAGCGTCATCTGATTGGCCAAGTAAATGTCCTATCAGATCGTCTTGCTCTGTCACATGTTGTTACACGTCCAATTGGACTGCTTTATATCATCACGTGGTGTATCAAATATTTACTTTACTAATTTGTGTCTCGGACAGGACTACAAACATGTTTAAGGGTTATTTTAGGTGGGAGAAATCAGTCACACGACATCTTTGGCAAAGTCAATAGAAACGGCCTGTAGGAGACGTCAGGTGCAATAAGATGAGTGGTTATTTTTACAGTTTTTATACATATACTGTATATCTATATATAATAGTTAGATTTTACCCCATTATCACTAAGACATTTGTAAACACGTTCAAAATGTCCAAAAAGTTGTTTATTATAGTTTGCTGTGGTTTTTCAATATAGAGAAGTGAAATTTCTTTTTTTCCATTCATGTTTTTTTTCTCTTTATGAATCCAAAGATTTTTTTGACCCAATAATAACATGGATATTATGAATGAGTTACAAGATGACTATTTTATTAAGTATAATTCACAAACAATACAAGGCTCTGAAGGGTATTGATTTTCAAATATAAATCAAAATAGTACAAACATGTTTACAATACAAAAAATATTTTGAAATCATATTTAAATAAGTGTTGTCTTCTCCTTGTTTTTATTTTAATATCAGCCTGCTTCTTAGCCAAGTTCATGCACATGAGTTCTCCCAGTAATTAATCTTTATAAGTAGTTAACATGCTTCCTTTGTATGCTGTAGCTTTATATATTTACTACTGTGTATTTAGGTCAGTCATGGTGGTGGTACTTCGAGAGCTCGCTATTTTCTCAGATGGTACTCACTGTAAAAAGTTTGAGAACCACTGGTTTAGATGACTCACTGATATGTACAATGCTGGAGCCATTATTGCTCGGCAGCATCCCATTGCCAAGAAACTGTACTTCCCACTTTTCTTAGCATCTCTTTACAGAACAATGTTACAGATGTTAACACACTGGCTGACTGGAACACAGACCATGGCTGACTCAGCAAAAATATTCAAGAGGACATTGTCAGAAGAGACAAAGGATAGAAAAAAAGATGGTGACAGATCAAGAGATAAAACAAGAGGCAATACCAGACAGACTTTTAGTGGCCAGAGAGAACTCTAAGACAGGATGCAAAGTGGAAGCAGAATTAGCCGTTGTTAGGGGCCATCTCAGAGAGAAGTTCAGTATTTAAAAAAAGAAAAAAAAGTTCAATATTATGTGTCTGAGGTCATGAAACTAGTAAACAAAAAAGATTTGGTGAAACAGTAAATAATGTATGCAAAACTTTAGTTTTCGTTTGCCTTTTTAAAATAATTTCTTAAATATGTCATTTTACGGTCATTTATTCCAGTTAAGAAATGGGATCTCAACTGTATAACAGTGTGAACAACACATAACAATTCATTTCTATGTTGGAGAATATAGACTTGGGTCAATACAAGCTCAAAAGATCAACAAATACAAAACTCTCCAACTTTGTGGGAGGCCCATTTGGTCTAAAAATCTGTCATACTGTGAGTTGCTCAGTTTTTCAGTGGATTTTTTCCTCCACATTCCCAACTCCAAAATAAAATTCCAAAATATATATATATATATATATATATACACACACATATATAT
>JBAMHX010000007.1:22820394-22834655 GCA_037177515.1 Pseudomugil tenellus | reverse complement strand
CCTGCATGTAAAGCCCTTTGAGACAACTTGTTGTGATACTGGGCTATATAAATAAAATTGACTTGACTTGACTTGACAAATGCAGACTCAATTGACTAAATACAGAAGGTAAAGTTTAACTCTATAAAGAAGCTATAAACATAGTGAAAACTTATTCGTGTTCTGTGATTTTTCTGTGATTGTGTTAGCCCCAAAAATACTAATTGAGTTATTGAATAAGCAAAAGCATGTGGCGAGCTTTTCTGAAACTTTGAAACTGTAAAGCATAATATCAGAAAGCATCATATAATTTGTGTTCAATTCTGTGATAATTTTTATGTGAAACAAAAGCCTGTAAGTTCATCCCAGGGGTGTTTTGCACTTATAGTAACAGAGCAGATGGATGTTAGCTTAAAGCTTGATATGACATGATGAGTGATAAGGAGCAGATAACTATAATGAGCTGGTTATCACTTGTGATGAACTTAAGTTTCATAAGTTAAACAACAAAAACAACCTGAGTATTAAAGTTGACCCTGTGTGACATTTATCTATTCTATCTACAATTTAAGTTATATAACTCTGAAAATGGATGGTCTCAAGTAAAATGACAATTTCCAGTAAGAAGTTGGGAAGAGTGGAAAAAAACTTGAATCTTTAAATCTTTTTTATTTTTATTTTTTTCAAATCAGATATTATAGATCAACAGACTGGAAACAGAAAGAAACAGTTTGGTGTCCTAATCGAACTGATTTCTGCTTAGGTTTGCAATATGTTAAACACTTTACACAAATAGTGTAAAGTGTTAAATACTGTAAGGAGAACTATCCAGTTTGGCAGATGATAAATGAAGCACATATTTGTACTATCACTACATGTCCTATGAACACTACTCCATGATATATCACACACCCATTTGATGTGTGTTTACTTTGGTATCTGATGTTGTTTACATGCTTTCTGAATAAGGTCAAGCTGAATGAGGAGTGAAATTTAAACAACAAATGCCAAGTAGAAAGAAAAAACATTTAAAGTAATTCTGCTATTCTGTCTCTAGAGGGGACAGCAATGTACTTAAAAGGAAGTCAGCCTTTTCCCAATCAGCCTTCTCCCCTCAAAGCTATAAAGGAATGTGATGGGCTCCTTTCTAATCTAAAGAACATGGCAGATTTCCACAGCTTCTCTCGAGGTATTAAAAACTTGCTTTTGGATTCATTAGTCTTGCTTTCATTATAATACCAGATGAGTATTTGGACTACCCCACCTGACTATCTGACTAGTCCAGCTGGACTACCTGATTTATGTATTTGAGAAGGAAGCACTTTAATGGTGATCATTGTACTGTAGATTGGTGATACTTACACATTTGAACTGACTGCACTTTAGAATTGTATATTTTGATATTGTTTTTATTGTGAGTCTATGTTTTGTTTTTATTTTTGTCAAAGACTACAGATGGAAATTAGCTTTAGCTAAATCTGGTGCAGCTATCTTTTTAATGTAACTGCAGATTGTCCTTTAAAGAAAAGTAGATGAAAAAATTGAGGAATTTTGGGAATGTT
The DNA here is from genome assembly GCA_037177515.1 of Pseudomugil tenellus. Lineage (NCBI taxonomy): Eukaryota > Metazoa > Chordata > Actinopteri > Atheriniformes > Pseudomugilidae > Pseudomugil > Pseudomugil tenellus. Next base: position 22,833,114 of record JBAMHX010000007.1, on the reverse strand, counting down.
GTTTGACATTTTCATGGAAAGTAAAACATTTTAAAAGCATGTATGAATAAATGCATATAGTTTTATCCCAGCTTATTTTCCCTATAAGATGTTTAACTTTAGGAATCTACAATTCATACCGGTTAATGTTCCAAAAACACCACTGATAATATGAACAAGCAACCAATGCAGTGTTCATGCATTATGTATCTATAGAGAATATCTTTTGTTTTATCTCTGAAAAAAATACCATTACAAAATGTAATTCCTACCAACTGTTAGCCTTACAGTTACAATCCACTGATTTTACTGATTTATTGTCTCATTTATTAATATTATGCAACAATAAAACTGATTGTACTACGAGTAATTTAGCTATGTGTATTATGATTGTAAAGTGTGAAAACATTCTGCACATATACTATGTATTTCAAATCATTGTGCTACAATATTCAACAAGAATTTTACTGTGTGTAAAGACTTATAGGCTTAAAAGGAGGGATTCTAATCTTAAAGGTTTTTAACTTGTTTCTTACTTTCTTATCTTGCTGACTTATTTGAAAACTTCCAGGTGATGGATTATGACCAAAGTTGTGATCCTATTTCCCCATTGAATTTATATCAGAGATAAAGAGTAAACATGCTAGTATACAGTTGTATTTGGAGCTTAAACTGAAAAAAATACTGTTGCGGTATTATAAATCCTAACCATAGCACATCAGCTTAGATTACATTCAGACCCAATCACAGAAGAAAATGCTGTAAACCCACTGCTTGATGACCCATCACATGATTGAAAAACACAGTAATTCTCAGTCTGTGGCAGAAATGTTGCTGTGGGATTAGTGTTGTGGGACAAGACTCCTTTTGTTTTGGATTTCAGCCTTACATTCTCCCTGCACTGAAATCATTTCACAACTACAAAAACTGCTTTCTGTTCAACTGCTGTAATCGTCCACATGGCACTGACCTGCCTCCATTACTTTCAACATATCTCATTACTCTCTGCAAACAAAGATAAGGTTCACACACACTGCAAATGTCCTTTTCATTACAGTAAATAATTCTGCAACATTTCCAAGTTGATGACTATTAAGTGCCAATGGCAGTGCGCGTAGCACCAAGCTATATGTCTAGAGAGCACAATGCTGTTGTGTATCAGAGAAGTGGGCGTGAATGAGAGACTTACAAACGCTTTCAAGAGAGAGACGCTCTGAAACTTCCAATGCACATTTGTCATGCTTTTAAGTGATTTACAAATGAGAGGCATGAGGGCTTTGTGAGGGAGACACTGAGGGTTTTTCAGAGTGGAGCTTTGTGAGTCCTTGCCTACCCACAGCATATAGATGGAGTTGGAAATTGTGTTTGTGCGTCATCAATGGTCATTAAACCAAGACAATCTCCAGAGCTGCTATGGCGAAGATGGAAAAAAAAAAAAAAACAATGTATGATGAACAGGATGATACTGCTTTTGGGAGGCTTTTCTTTTTAATCAGTCATTTAATCAAAACAGGATTTAGCAAAAAGAAAGTGAAATGCTGGAGGGGTGCTTGATCAGTTAAGAAGCGGCATCATTTTTTTTCCAAATATGTGAAATCAAAGTACAATCAGTATGTTTTTTTCATTCATTTTTTGCCCATTTGACTTCAAAACTCCCACTCGTTCCTATGTATACACATATATATAGTCTCACTTTCTCTAACACATGCAGTCCTCATAGTAATAATGTATGGTGTCTCACAGATGCTGACGCTTTTCTCCTGCCACTTTTGACTCATTTCTTATAGGTCACTGTTCAGGGATTGCTTGTTCGAAGCCAAGCAGCCCTTGAACAAAGATGAGAGTGAAGAGAAGAAAAAAAATAAGACAGAGGAAGAGGGAGGAGGGACAATCTAAAAGCAACCCATCCCCCTCTCTTAGTAAGAAAAAAATGCATGCCTTGCCATGATTTCCTCCTTCCCCTTCCTATATGTGGCCTGTGTTGTTTGTCTTTAATTAAAGTTTCTACATTCAATATAAAATTAAAGTTAATAGAAATAACTGAAGAATAACTTGCCATTGTCATTGTTTGTAGCACTAATTCAAGTGAAGTTGTTGACTAGTTTTCCACTGTTGGCAACAGGTTTCTCAGCATAAACAGGTTGCATAACCTCCATGATTGATGTAATTTGGTGAGATCACTCACAAACATACTCCAGGTATAATTTCCTATTCTTCTTTTAACTGCATAAGTAACAAAAATAAGATGACATGTTGAAGTGTCAGCTGTTTTTTTTTTTTTTTTTTTTTTTTATGGCTTCTGTCTTGGAGCTATTGTGTGGCTGATCTGGGTTCTGTTTTGCACAAATGATTGCTGGTGGGGGTGGGATGCTGCCACGGTTGTTATGTGTGTGTGTGTTTTCAGACTCCTTCTCCACCATCTATACTCATCACTTTAGTAAAGTAAAACTAGACAGGGCTAATTACAAACTCAGTAACAGCACTCGGGGGGCAATACAAACAACAGCTGTCTGTGGTATGAGTAGAAAAGTCAAACACACAGTAGCGCTCGCATAAGCGCATCTACACACATGCCTTGGATATAATTAGCAAGATCAAGATAAGTGGACGGCACTGCAAAACGTCTGTTCTGTGAACTTCAAAACAACCATTTGCAGCTCCACAACTTCACATGAAGGTGAAACAGTTTTATGTTGAGTTAAAAATGTGGTTGTAATAGGCAAATGAACTGTGTAAATGCAGTTTAAATGTAAAGAAAATATAATTCCATGTAAGTATGCTAAAGTAAATTCATTTTTAGTCAAAATCTAAACAGCTTAGGGCTCAAAAAGCAAGAGTAAAAGTAGTTTCCTGGGAAAAGAATGGCCCTCTAGCTGACATTGTTTTCATTTTCTCTGTGTGTCTCTGTGTGTGTTTATGTCTGATGATGGAAAAATGTGGTCCTGGAGACACCTACTGTGTCAGAATCACCACAGAGGGAGGATTCAGTACTTTAGTGGGAGTTTACATGTCTGTTAATGGGCAGATTAGCATAACTGTCGAAGGAGACCAAAAACTTTAGATATGTGTTGATGAGATGAAAATGAATGTTGAAGTCAGACATCCTGAACCAGCAACTGCAGCAAATGCTGATGTTATTCCATAAATAAAGGGTTAATATTCATATTATTTTTTAGACACCAACATAAAGGAATACCAATCTGATCTGATCTGCTGCAGAGTTCACCAGACATTTGCATACATTTGGCCCTACAAAACGTATAAAAGGTCTTTGTTGGATTGCTGCTAATGAGGATGCCAAAAAAAATAATATCTTACAAGTTTTATATAGTAAGGTGATCATTCTTATGTGTACTTACTAGTTTTAACACATATTTGGAGTAGTAAATGAGTAAATGGCTGATTAAAATCAAAATGTTTTGCTTATAAGTCTTTAAAGTTTATAATAATCAAGGCAAAGTATATTGTGATCCACATCATGTCCATAAAGTAGTGTTGTAGCAGTTTGAATGCAACTTCAGAGGTTAGTTTTTTATACAGCAGAAATGTAATTTGAAGTGATAACTCCAAAATAAATGGCATCTTAGTAAAGTGGAAGCACATAAAATTTGTACTTTTTGCATGATCTAAAATACACATGCATATCATTGATAGAGGAAGTGTGTGGGGGTGGGAATGATTGTGAGTGATAGTGCATGAGGAGAAGGTTAGGCGAGTGGGTGTGTAAGCAGGTTTTCAGATAAAACTAGAACTATTTCAGAAATTCAGGTAAAATGAAGCCTGAAGTCTCAGATTCTGTTCCTGAGATTCATTTTCATGCATCACAGCAGAGGTTGATAAACTTTAGGGGGAAAAGGTGAGAAAAAAGTCAGCAAAATATTCTTTTATCATGTATTTGTTAGATACATTTCCAGATTCAGTTATTTTCTGTTGTTTTTAACAGGAAACCTGGAAATGCCTGACCAGTGGCAAAAACCTTCTTAAGTCTGGATTTGAGCCCCTAATTTAGGAGGTTCTGTAAATCAAACACCATGCTGTTGTCTTTTGTTTTCCGCTGACAGCCACATTCTTCTACAGCTAGACTAGCCTCACTTGTCGACCTGTTTTCTCTCTCAATTAGTCAAATATGCAAACTCAGTTTCCACAAAACATGTACTCATCATTTTGCTATTTTATGTGTCCAACTAACTTAAAAAAGATGGTAAATGACATCAAATTATAGTTCAGTTACTGGACTCAGATTTCCAGACACTAATTCCTTTGACACTCTTCTAACTTTTAAATGTGCACACTGTACACATCCATCCTCCCCCTGCACTGCAAAAAAAAGAGAACGGTTTAATTGTCTGCTGCTCTGTACATTAGGAGAAATTAAGACATTGACTTACTGTAACTTTATGTTGTGTTGTGTTGAAAGTCACTTACTTCTTGACATTGAAAACTATTTTTTAAGCTATCTTTAGCTCACATTGAACAAATAGAAGCGATGCAACATAACATCCTTAGGTTTTTTCACAGGAAAAATCCTTCTGATCCTATTTACATTGTCCACAGGCAAGCAAGAATAGTGGAAAAGATCTTTAAACATTTGTTGAATTAACTATAATTGTATTACTTTACTGTAACTCGTGTGATTTTGGGGAGTAAAAATGTTAATGAACAGTTACATTGCATCTTTGTATCTTATTGAGGTTCTAATAACTGCTTCATATTGTCTTACTCACACAAACAAACTTACTCTAATATGGTTTTAGTGTGTACAGTTACACACACAGGACAACAGTAGTGGGCTGCTACATGTGGAATTCAATTCAATTCAGTTCAAGTCAATTCAATTTAATGAACTTATTTCAAAGCATTTATTGTCATATGTACAGTAAGGAAACTGGTTTCCCTGTACAATGAAATTCTGACTTTGCCATCCACACTGAATGCCATAAATATTTATATCCCTGAATGTGGAGTGTCAGGGATATTATGGTTTCATCACAACCGCCGTGTCCGCTTCCAACGGGATAGGCCTAGTTAAAAGTGTATAAAATAGATTAATAGAATGGCATACAATAGATGAAACATAAAGAAGTTTAATGGAAACTAAAATTAATCTATGTACAATTAATTGTGCAAAAGTGGGTTTTCTGAATAATGATGATAATAAGGTGCATTGGAAATGGAAACAGTATGTGTAATGTATAGTCCAGTGTTACAGATTGGGTCTTTCATTAAGTGTTAAGGAGTCTGATGGCTGAGGGGAAGAAAGAAGTGCTGGGGTTGGGAAATTGTACGAGCAAGTTTTCATCTTGTCTGTGTGACCCATCAGTGTGTTATCAAAGACTTTTGCTATGCTGCAAAGTTGTCTAAAGTTTATAGCTGGAGGAGTTGTAGCCATCTTTTTTCCCAACAGCAGTTGCCGCAGAGTGTTTTCCTTATACGTTCTCATCTCAAATAATCTACTTTTGTCACTATTTTTATATTCTTTGCTGCAGCAGGGCTACGTTTTCAAGGTGTTACTTTAGGTTGTTTTTTTTTTCTTTGTCTTTTGGTCGCAAAAGATATTTTAACGTCTTGTGTAACTTCAGCTGTTTTGCTAGAAAATTAATCTTCTTTTCATCATCATCACTTCAGATAGACACATGCTACAGAAATACACACTAAAAAAATAACAACACTCACACATGTTGCATAATAGAAAATTCTGAGCTTGAGCCTAATTGAACAAGATGTGTTAATACCTGGAGAATAAAGGAAAGAAAATCTTAAAGTATGACACATTTCAGGTGAAGCGGCGTTAATTAATGTATACGCTCATGTTATTTATTTTGTTTATTAAGGCTGCAGAGTATAAAAAGTGTCAAACCCAGCGACATGTACAGGATCCGATTGGCACAGAATTCATTTGTGACAAAGAATAAACGTATTAGAAGATTGTGTAGAAGATCCCTTCTTTTCTAACTGATTAAAATGATTTCACAAGGAGAGCTTGCTTCACGGAAACCTTCAAATAAACCTGGAGATAGATGTTTTTGTTCCTCCTTGTGGGATCTCATGGGCACATTTCCACAGTGGTGCATTTATCGCTTGTCGGAGAGCTTACTAAATTGGAATAATGGAGCCTTATGGCCGACAATAATGTGAATGAAGTCCTTTAGGGCAAGGAGCTGCAGAGATAGCCAAACAAAAGATAATCAATATCATATGGTGTGTCGCCTGGAGTCTGGACTCGCCAGCATACTCATCACATGGCTCTGAGCGCTTGTCTACCACCAGAGTCAATGTCAGACACAATGTCAAACAACCAACACATAGCTACAAGCCAACGTGTTAATTACAACATCATCTTACAACTATATTCGATGGTGACTTGTCAGACATCGACACATAATTGTGATTGTGCTAAAAGGTTTCTTTTGGCACAATCTGATGGACGTTTCTGATGGAGTTTAACTAGAGCTTTGCTAGGTCAGAAAAATAATGATAAATGTGATTTTTTTTTAAATGATTGATGTAAAATGGAACATTTTTAGCCCAAATTGACATATAGAAGCACTTGCGTGTAAAGTTATTAAAAAGGATGTCTGCGTTATGATTTACAGTTGGACAGCATATACATGAGCACAGTAACACAAGCTTCAAACTGCAGCATGAGCAGATGTATAGAATGAGCTTCAGAAATGCTGGCGTGACCCATACAAGCGTGCACACGACATACACAGACTTTATTCACCTTTTTCTGTCCCCATCACACACACACACACACAGTCACACACATACTACAAACACTCTCTCTTTTTTCCTCTCAGTCTCCTTTGAACCTGAGGACAGACAGAGCTGGCTCTGTGTTTGGATTGAAGGGCAACGACAGGAGTGGACACTTCCCTTCTTCTATGTCAGGCTGTACGTGACAGGGTCGCTGTCACTAGTAAAATAAACCATGCGTGCATGTCGATGCCAACAGCCTGACTTCCTGTTTGCCTTGTGTAAGTCAGACATGGGATCCTCATGTGGGCTCTGCAACACAATCACAGAGTGACATAAGAGCTAATGATGAAATCCCAGGCTGTAATATTCTCAGTGTACCCCTGATGGCTGTTTTTGTCTTATTGTTTGCTCTCCCGGCACCTCTCTGAGCATGCATGGCTGCCTTTGAATGAGGCAGGGACTATGTGTGCTATATGCAGGGAGGAGGGGGGGGGCAGTAGTTTTGCTGTAGGGAATATGTAGCTACCTTTTGAGTGCATGTCAAGTCTGCACTTTAGGTCATCAGTTCTCTTGTAATCAGCTTGTGAACTGTGTAATGTTTATTTGTGTGGCTGCACTTGCCCCTGCATCTTGCAGCTGTTTGTTTTCAGGTCTAGTGTGTACGTGTGTGTGTGTGTGAGTGTGTGTGTGTTTTAGAGTGATAATTCTGCTGAGAGGTAGGCAGACAGTAGGGGAGGGTGAAGGAGGAGGAAGAGGAAGAGGAGGAGGACTGAAGACAATGTCAGTGCTGCAGTATGATCCTGTATCCATCAGGCTGCCTCCTGCAGTCATTGCTGCTTAAAATGCACTGCCTCTGACAAACACACACACACATACACAGAGAAACGCACACACAGGAAATGGTCTCAATCGTTGTAGAACACCGTCCACAGTTTCTCATTCCAGATGGGATTATGATGTTATTATTGCACGATTACACCACATAACTATGTTAGCAACAGAACACAACCTGGGACTTCTCAATCAGTCACCTTCCCTTTATAATGAGAGGACTTTTCAACAGTCCCCTCCCTGCCTGACACACACATACACAATGCACACACACTATAACTAACAACAACAGCAGCCAGCCATTCACCTTTATCTTTATCCTGCCTGCTGCTGCTAGCAAATAAGCCATCGTAGGACTGGTTTAACACTGTTTGTGCTGTGATGAATTGCCATTTTTATTCTCCTGCATCTGTCCAGTGATGCAACAAGGTCTTTGTTTTATTGGGAGTTTTTTTTTCTTTCTTTTTATTCTGCAGGTGGATGTTGTGGCCCCAGCTGAGAACAACTTTGCTAAAATAGCAATGAATGATCACTCATGTGGGTGGATCCACCCTCACTTCCCCTCCCCACCCTATGGAATTTGATAAGTTGGAAAAGAAAGGTGGCTAAAAGAAAAGAAGAGGACTAGAGAGAGAGAGAGAGAGAGAAAGTGAGAAAGGGGGAGGGGGTTGAAATGAGAGAGATGTGAAATTTCTAAAAAGGAAAGGAAGGGGAGGGGGGAGTGTAAGCAGGAAATAAATGAGATCCAAAAGCTGTTTGAGATCGAGTCAACAAGATAGAGACAGAAAGAAAAAAGGGCGAGAGAGGAGAGAGCAGCACTTCCTCCTGTACTGTAACGAAGAAGTATGTGAACATTGTTTCCCTGAACTCAAAATACATGCTGTATGGAAACAGTTCAGCCGTGCATGCATGAAAAGCTGTGGCCATGTGATGTAATCTGCAGCAAATGTGTTTCATACCTGACATAGATTCTTCTATTAAACTGATCCGGTGGCGTCAGGAGTTCTAACAGGGCTGTCACTGTATTTGTCTAATTGCAGTGAGAGGGAATGTGATATTTCACATGAATATTTTACGTTGTATGACAATGCTGCTCAGAGATATGCATCCATGGGCAAAAAAAAAAAAAATACCAACACCCTCCTCCCCCTTCCTTACCCCCCACCTCTGCACTCTGTATGGCGTCTCCTTCAGGGTTCCCTTTGCACTCCTTTGCCAGCTGACAATTAGCATGTGGTCGCTAATGCACTACAATCTAACTGAGCACAAGGGGGCCAAAGGTGTCAGTCACTGGAGAAGGCTTGTGACAGCCCACGTATCCTAGTGCTGAACATGACGGCCATTTTAAGATAAGAGAGGGATCAACTTTTGACAGGAAAGTGGGTCAACCTGAGCAAAATTAATACAAAGAAGGCATCTTAAACCTTCCCCCAGCCCTTTAAAGCAAATATTTAGTGTATGTTAAATGCATCACACAAGGAACAAATAGAATAAATGTTTCTCTTGTTGGCATTTTGTATTAATTGTACGGAAAAAAATGTTAAAGAAAATCCACATTTTCACTGACTAATAAGTACAAATCTAAGAGAAGGTGGAAAACGCAAAAGCTTACAGGCACCATGTAAAAATCAGTGCTGGCTGGAACATGACACATCATTGTGTCAAAACCAGGGATAGCTATGATAAGAGCTGGGTTGCATGCTTGTGTGGCACCATGCATGTCCACAGATTCACACATTGTTTATCTGCATGCACCCTGAGCACATTAGGCAGCAGATTTTTCGGGTCTTTTTTTTTTTTTTTGGTGAAGGTTCACTGAGGTGTGTTTTAAATTGCTGAGTGGGTGAAGACTGAAGGACATTTAGCAAACGACAACGAGGCTGCTCCACCGACTGCTTCAGAGGGAAGGAGGAAATGGAGGAGACAGATAAGGAGACGACTCCTTGGTGTGTGTGTGTTTGGTTTCACATTCCCTTTGACTTGGAAAACAAGAATATAGAAAAAGATTAGACTGTTTTAAAGATGGCTCACTTATAACAGGAAGTATGTGAACAGTGACTCACACCCTACAGGGAGAGACTGAGAGTGTTGAGGCGTTGTTCAGTGTGTAACTACAGAATACATCACTTCTGTGTGTCTTTGTTTCACCTACTGGTGGGAGTAGATTACCTTTACAAATCAGGAAACCAGACATGTTCCTGTCCATGTTATAAGCTTAACATGTGTCACAATTCTCCTGCATGTTTGTGAGGTCCACATGCATGCATATGTATTGATGTGGGTGCAAGATGATCACATTTCCATCATTTTGCTATTCCTGCATGTAGGTGCTAGTGTGTGCACTTGGAGACTCTCAGTTAATCCTGATATGAGTTTCCAGGGTGTTCTTGAGTAGGTCTGATTTCATCAAGGATACCGTGATTTGATTGGCTCAGTGAGTCTGAGCTCCTCGTGTTTGGATGTGCATGCATACCGATCAGTTTGGATTATTAATAGAGCTCAATGTTAAAGAAACAATAATTCATTTCAGTTCACGGGTGAATGTGTAGGGTGTGTGCAAGGCCCCTGTGTAGTTCAGGGCCCTGCATACATAAAGAACTGAGTCTGCTGTTACAATTCATGGTTTCCTCGCTGATAAGATGTCCGTGTGTCTTGAGTCACTGGTACATCAGCAGTCAGCAACATGGCTCCTTCTCACTCGCTGAGCAAACAACCCTGACCTCTGTGTAACACCCGCAACAACACAGAGGAGTGACAGTTATTACACATGACTTCAGTGCACATAAAGCTGGAGCTCATTTTGTCAACACTACAAGTGGATCTGTGCAGCATCGCAGTCTTGAAGCCTGAAGAATGTACACAATTTGGGGATAAGTGCTGAGTAACTAAGCATGTTATCAGCCTTTAATCTGAAACTATTTCATGTACAATCATCTTTTTTGGAATCAAAATGATCATACTTGTCCACACATTTGCGCAGCATGTGGTTATCACATTCATTTTGCATTCTTTTCTAGACTTTCCAGTCCTGCAAGCCTATGTCTGATGTTTCCTAGGGTGTGTCAAAAATGACCAAGTTAATCAAAATCTTGTTTGCATTGTGATTTTAATGTCACATGAAGTGTAGGTTAAGGGATATCAGATCAGCTTGCAGCCAATTGTGTTGTTGGGACACAAACAATAACTACGTAACAGACTTTAAATGGTTGATTTGTTTCTTTTCTTTCCTGATGTTTGTCATTTCAACTTTGATCCATGTGTGGGACAGGATTAAAAACCTGCTTGGCAGAAAATGAATGTGGCTTAACCCAAACTATTTGCTTTGTAAATGACCTGGACCTAGATTCTTGTATCGTGCCAACTATTTAAAATATTTAAACTCCATATTTTTTCCATAAAAGTGCAACACATATGTTATCAGAGAGCTAATAGAGATTTCAGACTACTCATTATACCAAATACATTGCTTCTTTTATTTTCTTTCATTTTTTGCTTTAATATAAAGGAGCTTAATTCATATCTTGTTTCTTTTATTAATTGATCCAAATCTCCTAAGAGAAAGCAAGTTGGGTGTAACAACAGGGTGTATCAAGGTTTCTCCAACTGTCAATATAAAGTTAGTTACCTCATTTCCAAAGCGTATTGTTATATTAATGATGTTTTTAATAACTTATGACGCGTGAAATAATATATTATCCTAATACGTTTATGTACAAGTCTGTAAAGTGACAATATCACACTCTAGGTGCACTTTTTGAGTCCTTCCAGCGGTATCAACAACTTTTCGCTGATGAGACAATAGCAGATAGTTCCATTTAATGCGGAAGCGTCCATTGAGTCGGCGAAAAGGGGTGTCAGGATATCTATCACATTTCTGTGCAGGTTTAAAGTCGGTTCGTTTTACGACAGAAGCTGATAATACTTTACTTACAAGTAAAGATATGTATAGCTAAAAGAAAAAACGCAAAATGAACATGACAAGCGAACGAGAGTCACGAGGATTCCCAAAGCTGACCCCACGGGACAAAATGGACGCGACCTACTCAATCATGCACTTCAGCATACACTGCAAAGAGCATGCTTTCACCTTTAGGATTGTCTATGCTTCTTGAAGTCACCCTGGATTATTCTCGTGGCTAAAGCAGGTAGGTAGATCTACTCTTTCCTTCTTTTTTACACGCGCTTACACACACATTTCGGGCTGTCGGTGTGTTTTCTATGGTTTGTGGTTGGAAGGCGACTGTCTGTTCTTGATTTATAAATAGGTTACATGCAGACAGGGGTGTAGTGGTTGATTAAAAATTATATCATGCATGACCTGCTGTCGGTAATAATCTCACAGGAAGCGAAATAAAGAGAATATGCAAATGTAAACCCCCCTCCACCTTCTTTACAAACAAACAATTTAATACACACGCAATGAGTTGCACCAGCTTGATCTTGACTTATAAATCTGTATAAGTCTGTAGGTAGACATCAGTCATCGAAAGTCAGGCTAAACTTGACTGTTCGAGCTGAAAATATTGGGATAAAGGAGGCATCGATGGAACAGTACGCTCCGCTGACATCCTTAAGGTTAAGCAAACTTTCCACCAGCTCAGCACACACACTCATCTCCTCCCCGAATAATCTTTTCTGATATCATCATATAGAAAAGATGGAAAATAGATCTGTGAGTAAATAAAAATAATAATAAAAAATAGGATGAACAGCGTTTTTTCCCACAAAAAAGATTGTTTTATTCACTCGGAGACAGGCACTCGGGTTGGAGGTGGACGTTAGGGAGGGGTAAAACAGGGGGGGGGATTTCCATATTAGGAAGTGGTGTCCTACATAATAGACACTGCACAACTACCACTGAGCAAGGCACAGGTGCCACCGGTCCTGTGCTGCTTGTTTTAATTCTTCATATGAGGATGTGAAACTGCTGGAAGCGGTGACTCGCATTTCTTCTTCTTTCAATCTCTGCGATAAAGGTCCAACAATGTGTGTGTGTGTGTTTGTGTGTGTGTGTGTGTGTTTGTTGGATGAGAGTGCGGAAACATGTGGCAGAGAGAGAGGGCACCTCGGCTATATGTGTGATGTGGGCTCTTTGCTTGTAACTTTTTCCTTGTTAATGATAACGATGCACCGCTGGGATGTGTGTGTGTGTGTGTGTGTGTGTGTGTGTGTGTGTGTGTGTGTGTGTGTGTGTGTGTGTGTGTGTGTGTG
>JBAMHX010000007.1:22805954-22816038 GCA_037177515.1 Pseudomugil tenellus | reverse complement strand
GGGATTGGCTCCAGCCCCCCCGCGACCCCGTTCGGGAATAAGCGGTAGAAAATGGATGGATGGATGGAAGTTTAGTTCCGAATGAAAAATTCCATTCGGAGGTAGGTGTTTACATGGTTGCTTTTCGTCCATTTAAAGCAGAGTTAACTTTAGTTGGGAGTTAAAAGTCCCATGTAAACAGGACCATTGTGCAAAACAGAAAAAGACTGTTAAATGATCAAACCAGCTGCTTGGAATAAAGTCTTTAGAGGAAGAAGATGGCAACAAGCTAGGGGTAATGGTAAATGGACTTGTGCAGAAGCGTCGGGACTCGCTATCATGTTTAGTCAGAGACCAGGCTAAAACCAAGATCATGTTGATCAGCTGATATTTTTGAAAAACAAATGTAGTCACTGAGGAATATTTGGCTACTCTTGATCCTTTGTTAAATGTTGGTGCACTGCTGTTTGATTATTATCTTTCCCATTCATGAATTGCATCGGCAACCATGAATCGTGATATGAATCGAATCGTTGTGATAAAACATAATCACTCTCCTAAAACAGACTGATCACATTCTCTCCGAGCTCATCACATGACCTGGTGCTTGGTCAGAAGTCTGATGTGACAGGGTTGAATGTAGTGGCAACCCTTACGCATCTCTTCTGGACATGCATGGTGGCACGACAGCCTCATGTTTACTTTACTTCTGCAATTTAAAAAAAAGTTAAACTTTAAACAGTTTATTTTAATATGAACAGAAGTAGAGTGAAAAAAGCAAAGAAAGACAACACGTACACACAAAAACAGGAAGTAAAAACTGCCAAATTTTGGCTTGGAGCTCATGATTGGCTCAGGTTTCAGATAGCTTATCTTTGGGCCACGTTATACTTACGCAGTGTCTGTTACGCCGTAACCGCCGTACGCTCTGCGTAGAGGCTTAAAGCGCATCTCTTCAGACCTTGTTGCGTTCCAGTTTTGCAAATACAGCGCTCAGAAGTACTTCCTTGTGATTGGTGAGATTGTAATTACTTGTTTCTGGTTATCTGATTCTTTAGCCTCTTCACAAAACACATGGAGAGCCTGTGAACAGATCACCAGTTCAACGCCGGGCTGTAATGTGCAACCTGTACATTAAACATTATTGTGAAGGGTTCACTATATAGCGTTGAATTGTTATTATAGCTAAAACGACAGCTAGCAGGGACCAAACCTTAGCTAAAATGGTTGTACATGTTGGACTTGGATCAACACACAGTGGTGGTATTGGTCCTCCATATCATTTGGCTCTAGAGGGAGACATAAAGTCCAAATATCCTCACAGAAACCTTTGAGACAGTTTTTTTTTTTTTTTTATTAAATACCTTTGAGCATTTTGTATTGAGGTCTCTGTGGGTAGTATCCAGCACCTTGTAGAAATCCCATTGAGGTTCCACAGCTGGGTATTTTCTTTGCACATATGCATAGTTTAGTTTTAAATTGAATCCATTCAGTCCTTTCTTGACTTTAATTGCTGCCCTGCCTTGATTGTACTCCCCCATCTCTGTCACAAATGCTTATTTAAGCCCGACACAGCTTTACACAGCGAGTTAAGACATCAAGCCACAACACAGGTATGTTTTCCTATCGTGTCAGCAGATCTGAAGTTCTTTGTGTTCTTTCTTTCAACTCTTCTCTGCAGTGCTTGATTGCATCAATCCTTTCTACATGAAAACAAATATGTATCTGCTTTTAGAGGCTTAACTAAATTTCTGAAGGATATTGAGATTGGATTAGGATGAGAGTCAGGAAACAAGCACAAAAAAAAAGCTTTTAACAGCAGTTCCTTTTGTTATGAGACATAAATGAAAATAGAAGAAGAATTGGGGAACTTTTCTTTGCTGGTTGTCCAGACAGCTCTACGTATTTTAAATACAGGCTCTGGTGTCTATTCTGTGGCGATGGCATTGATTCCCTGCTGCATCATGGGGGTTTCCACTCAGAAAGGGCAATCTCTCTGTGTTCACCGTGAAACACCACGCTCTTGGATTAAATTATAAATGAGCCCACCATGGGAAAGGTGTAGCTTACTGCTTTGGATAATGAAATGGGATTTTCTTTTCCTGGGAGTGTCTTCCACTAACAGATTCCACTATTTATTATGTAGTTCTTGGATGCCCATTTTCAGAAAACGTTGGCAACAGGTGGGTGTTTAATCCCTGTATTTGGGTCACACCTGCACCCTGCACACCCATATGGATCAATACAGTCTCGGGCAACCCAAGCAGGACTTGTGCAGGTACTAAACCGCGAAGCCAGATAGACGTCTAATTTAGAGCCAAAAGAAAATGATTTGGTAATCAGCGGATTAGGATCGGAGAGGGGTCAGGGGGTTAGGGTTGCTGGGGGGTGGGGTAGTTGCAGGGGATTTAGGCTCAGGGTCGTTTTAGCCTTTACTTATTCTGCAAGCAACATGGTTTGATTTTAATTTGTACATGTTAATTATGTTTCTTAAAATAAGCAAATACATGAAAAACAAAAAAGAAACATTTCAAAGTTTCTCATGTGAGAGGATTTTTTTTTGTTGCTTTGACTTGCCTTAGTGGAAAACCCCTCTGAGACTGAAAAATACCCACTGAAAATGTAAAACAAAGCCTTTTCTTTCTTGTCACTGTGTGCATGTTTATATAATTGTTCCAACAGATTTCACTCATACTCCCTTCTTGTTTCAGCGTGGTCTGTCTTTATCAGTTCCTAATTTAAAAAAAGTACAGTTGTTCACTTTATCTGAAGATGACTAAGCAGCTTAATCATCTGTAGTTACTCTGGAGTTCCCGTTTTAGAACACAGGACACAAACGTTGCCTGAAACTACATTTATTGTTAAAAATGTTATGAAACAAGGAAACAAATGGAACATGTGCTTTTCAAGTACAATAATGGAAATTTGACACTGTATATTTATAGGAAATGATACTGCTCACAGTGATGAACCAAGTTTGAAAATTATCTGGAATGTCCTCTTCTTGAATGTAGATATATAAGTAAACTCTGTTCATTTGCAGCATTTCCTAAAATTAGACTCATAGTGTTGTTAACTAGAAAAGCACTTGGAGAGCACAGACCTCCACCAAGCATGACCGGTCCCCCTTACAATGATTACCACAAAAAGAACAGTCCTATATTGATTTGATATACTCTATTAAATTCATTGACCATGGAAAAACAGCCTCATGCTTTGGAATGATGTTGTTATAACTATTATAAGTTGAAAACGTATTACGTGTAAATAGTTTTGCGCTAATGCAAGTATTGAAGTTAAGTGAGATTCATTGACATACTGTACTTCCGATTCGCTGTGAACTCAGTTACAATTTAGTGCTTATTACATATCTTTAGATCAGTTCATGTCTATTACATGTCCAACACTTGCAAAAACATAACCTCCTTGGCAGAGGTAACTCTGCGCCTTCAGCGACACATGGAAGTGTGTAATGAAAGCAGTTTGCACGTGTTTCCACTGTAGGTTGCTGGATAAACTACAGCTGTTAGTTACACTTGTAAATGATAACTTCAACAGTTGTGTGAAGGCCAGAAACATAATTTAAATATGAGTGAGAGCACACTGAGCAGCTGGCAATCTGATAAGCAGCGTTGGAAGCTGGACACATTCACCATTGCCCTGCTTTGGCTGTGTGAATGCTCACAGCAGCGCTTTGAGCAGAACTTATGCAAGGATTTCATCAGCTGAATTGAGCTGGATTTGTTAGCAGTTTTGCAGAAAACCGACTTAAAGTTCAGCTCAAACGGAAGCTCGTTGACTACATTACGAGCGACAAAATCCATCACCGTCTCTTGTGTTGATTTTCCGCCTTCCGCGTTATTGATGATCCAATGAAATAACAGCCAGTGAGCTGGCAGCGCTGAGCCGAATGCGCTGGATTCATTAGCAGCGCTTATCAGGCCGGAGCTGACGTGGTGATCATAGTTAATAGATTTCGGCCTGCCTCTATGAACCCACGCTTGGCATTGTTGCTGTGATTGCTGCAGGATTAAAGAAGAGAAATAAGCTTAGCTTGGAGAAATAGCCCGGACTACCACGTGGCTGCGATCAGGGATTGAGAGAGGGAGAGGGCTGCCGCGGGAAGGAGCTGCACTCTTTGTCCAGCCCAGTTGTCCCTGTAGTAGACTACCATTCTCGATCCACTGCTTTTACACACGTGCATCCTGCACTCTACACACACACACACACACACAAACACACATACATGCGCTCATGCTTTAATTAGATGGCAATCCAATGCAGATTTAGGAAAAGAAACTGTTGCTATGATTACATAAACACCTTGTTATGCACATTTATCCTGTACTTTTTTAAAAAAAACATCCCTACTTATTGATTATTCTTTTAACCAAAATGGAAATTGGAACACTACACTCTGTAAAGCATTGACCCATGAGTTCGACAGGTCACGTAGATCCATTTAAACATATCTGACGTATTCTACACAATGCATTAAGTCTTGTAACTGCCTAATCATGTGTGAAACCAGCTTTTCTTGGCTCTACATTCTTTCTACCCTTGTCTGTCAAGTACAGACAAGATGGACTTGATTTTCGTCTATATTGTAGATATGCTGATGACACACATTTTAGCCGGTAGGTGTCTGTGTGTGCATGTTTGTAGGCCCGGCAGGAAGGGGACATGGCACCCAAACTTAATCCAAACTCACAGCAGCCCAGAGGGCATTAAGGGTGAGTGGGGGTTGGGTGATCTGCTTCCTAAGCTTAGAGGCTCCTTTTTAGTATTCTGTTCCAGTTAATAAACACTTCCCCCAAAACGGGGATGGAAATGTTGGAAAAGATTTATTTTTGTTTGATTTTGAATTATTTCGTTTTACTTGGGGGAAGATGAAGCACAAAGAAAAGGAATGGCACTCACAGAAAGTTTAACTTAATAAGAAGAATTGGGAATTTAGGGAACAACAGTCGATGTGAAGAACTTCAGCTTGAAAGTGAAAACAAAATAAAAAAAAAAAAAAGGAAGTTAAAAAGTACACTTTAAAGAAATCTGCCACTCCCTTTTAAGCTTACTTCTGATGCAAATGCACAACTGCCTCACATCCTCGCCTTCTCACACACACACACACACAGATACTTAAGGAGCTACTGATGTTTTTCCGTCTTAGTATGAAAACAACTCCAACAGCAGCAAACTTTTCTTCTTCCTCCATCTCAGCTGCCCCACATTCACAACTCTTATCATCATCTATTACTGCCTAAACAAGTCTTTTCTCTTAAGTGTGCCAAATCAGAGAGAACGGAGAGTGGACTTAGATGGCTCTGACTGAAGGCCAGAGATGTTGCATGTCTGACTAACTCAGGGAAACAAGCTGGAAATGTCTGCAGGCTACTGCAGCTAATCATTCAGCCCACAGAGGAACTGATCGTTAGCCGCTGATGTTGGCCTAACCTTGCTACTGTGTGTTTCAGTCCAGTGTGTGTGCATGGTAGAAAGGATGGGAGGGGGGGGCAGTTATGGATTGAAATTCGGTCTGCATTGTTAAACTATTTGTTGGTCATTATATTACAGAAATACATGATGTACTGTCTCAGTTAAGGGGGTAAAACTTAGATCTACATAAGCTATGACAGTTACTCACTGCTGAAATATGGGATTGTATTGTTTTGCAGAAGAACAGCACTAACATTGATTTGTTATGTTCTGTTTTTTTTTTTTTTTGTTTGCTGTTGGGGAAGAAAAAAACAACTCATTGCTATGTGAGATTCACTCAGATGGAAATATGGAGGACAGTTAACTTCTTTCCCAGACGCTGCGTTTGTCTCAAAATGAAACAAAGAGAGTAAATTAAAGAAAGATTGAGCACCAAAATCTAAAATTCAAATTCAGGCATCACAGAGAGCTTTGTGGATAACGCTGCTACGAGCCAGCTCTCCTTTACAATGTGTTACAGCTCAGCTGCAGGGAATGAGCAAGAGTTGAGGAAGCAGCAACAGGAGGCACCATGGCGGGGTCATGCAGGCAGCAGGGTCACTGAGGACGCAGGTGAGGAGGAGGCTGGTCGCCCAGGGGTCACCGCAGCTCACCTAAAATAAACATGCATATCAGAGACACAGTTCAACCGCAAGCATGCACGTATGAGGAGCACCACGAGGATGCAGGAGCAGATTATCTATCTTTGATTCAGCTCGATCTTTTCTGAGAAGTTACATTTAAAATCATTTCTTCTTTTCTTTTTACTTGTTCATCTCATATGCCTGTGTGATCATAGCCTACGGATCAAAACAGCATGTGGTCTAGATGTTTATTGCCAAAACACCCTTAAAGGTCTGTGTATATTTTAGGGAGAAATGGACATATAGTTGTAAAGTTTAAGGTGTTATCAGCTGGATTTGCAAAAAATCTATGATATGTGAGCAGGTAGTACTGAATTTCCAACTTGCAACTGGAACAAGGCCAGCTTGAGTCTGACATTTTTCCCAGCTCAGCTTGATTTGTGGTATGAAAAAAAAGTCTGTTTCTGCTGCATTGATTTGGACTCTTTTTATTTCAAGTCTTTCCATGAACCTCCGTTAACTAAATTTAGTACAGTCCCAACATGGAGGCATTTTCTAGGTAAATCTGGTGTATTAACTGTGTTTAGAGCAGAAAAAGCAGTTTTGCTATTATCTTGTATCGCTCCCTCATTGTGTTTCCTGGGCTGCTCCTGGATGCTCACCTCAGCTCCCAGCTGCCCATCAGTATGTCTGTTGCTCGGGGGCCTTCGAGTCAACTACACAGAAGAGAAGAGACCAAAGATAGTGAGCTTTGTAGCCTCTCCACCCCCCCCCCCACCCCCAACCTCCCCCCCCCCATGCCCACTTCCACAACACACTCAACCCTACTGCCCCAGCATCCACTAGCACTTGCAGCAGCAGTACTCTTGATGTTTTGTGAAGAATCCCCTGGCACACTAACACTTTCCCTTCAGCTATCCTCCTGGCCTTGGTGCCTTGTTTCTACATTGCATCCAGATGTGAGGAGGATAGTTGATGGGAGGAAGGAGGGGGGTGGGGGGGTTGGGCTCACCTCTCACCACCAAACCTAAAGAGACCACATCATCCAAACACATGTACAAACACTCCACACTTTTAACACATATGTTAGATATCCCACTTCAGATTTAATCTCCACTGTTAAAATAGTCATTTTCACACCTTATCATGTATCAAGCCACAAGCATGTACGGTCACCGCGACTGCTTCCATGTTTTCCCCTTAAAAATAAAACCATATAGATGAAAATCTGTTGCTCTTGAGTGTGATTAGTTGTGATCATGTAATCCCTGACTCCACAACTCTATTTAAAAGTGCGTAGCTGCGAATACTATCAGATTATACCTGAGCAACTGTGCAAAATCACCCAGTTGTCTAGAGAATGGCTGCAAAAGCCTGCCTTTCAGTGAAAAACTAAAAAATGGAAAGAAAAATGTACATTATGTTAACAACTCTGACCCATTTTTGGAGCTTTAATTCCATGCAGGGAAGCAGGCAGGATCAATAGTTGGGCATTTGGGATCAGAGCTGACCATCATACTTGCATTTCCCTGCAAGTAAATGTGTTTCTTTACAGTAAATTATATAGAAGTTAATAAAAAATGTGCATGAGTTTGCTGTATGTATTTACTACTTTTTAAATTTTGATAGAAGTCCCAGAAGCAGTTGGGATGCTTAGATTTAAGTACCTGAGCAGCAGGCTCTGCAGGCATCATTGTGCCAGATAGATCTGTGTGATATCCTTGCATGATTCGGATTTGTGAAAGCTGGTACTGCCAGCAGCTAGCAGCACATCAGTTTGTGCCAAATTCCAGTTTGATTTTTTTAATTATATATTTTAGAATATGCCTGGTTCCATGTTTTCTTTATCTTTCATGGTATTCCAAGCAGAAAATGAGGGAAATGTTGCAGTTCTAGTGCTGGTAAAGAAGTGCTGCTTCTAAAAGTGTGGAAGGATTTGAGAATACCACAGTAGCATCAGTTCATTGTGTAAAGTACACCAATGAACATGTCATCAATCAACCTGCAGCATATTAACATATCCCGTTCATAATTATGAATGTTCCCAGTCTGACTAAATTGAATCTTTTGTTTATACATCATGAAACAACTTCATCTTGTAATGCGCACTACATACAAATTGCATTTCTCACTTGCTGCAAAATGCCTCTGTTTGAGTTGGAATCCTGTATTTGCCTTTGTTCAAACTCACAGCTCGTTATGATTTGCTTATCTCAGTCATACAAATGCATGCAAGTGAACCAGCAGACATAGTCTTGAGTTCATTTGTATAGGTGTCATTAGAAGTGAGTTGACTCCAGTTTTAGTAACCCATCCTGCACTCTTTGATTGGTTACAGTGTGCTGTGTAAAGCTGTTCGCTGGTGCGATGCGGAGAAAACGACTGCACCTAATCCTGTCGCTCATCTCTTGTGTAACGGGCCTGTTGATTTTTAGCTGGGGCATATGCAGGTAACTCCCACTGGAAGCTTCTGACCTCTCCAGAGAAAGCTGCACAAACACGACTGCTTGACGCAACATTTGCCTTCCCCTGTATTAACCTCAGCTCTGAGTGAATAGCAAATGGAGTGCACAGTCAAGCTCACTTTTCAAGCTAGTTCGTCTTTTCTTCATACTTTTATTGTTAAAATGCGAAGTTGTCTGATGAGTCCACTGAAGATTATACTGGACAAATACATCTCAATTACTCAAATAGCCACAGTTTCTATTTGTTTGTCAAAGCTTGCTTTTATCACTGATGATCAGATAGGCATGGCCATGTTGCTTAAAACATTTTTACTAGATATAGTTTGGCTTGTGCTCATTTAATTCAATAACAATAATTCTGGATTATGCCAGGAGTGAAGGATTATTTCCAATTTGATGGGTTTTTGTTGTCTAAATTTCATTGAGGAGAAAAGAGAGGGATTTAACCTTCATTTTAATTCCACAGTGATAATTCATTAGGGACTAATAGAACTGCACTGATGACTCACTGTACAAAGGCCACCCTAAGTGAATGACCCAGTACCCCTGTATTAGTTTATTTTTATGAGAGATGAAAACTAGTTATGACATGCAACATAGATTTCTTAGATCTGTACTTAAGCTGCCTACATAATAGTGTGGTCGTGAGCATTGGTGCTGTATTTTATTTTAAAGATTATTCTTATAAGAGATGGTGAATGTTGGATCAAGCTGTCCCAATACATTACATTACAGTTATCTAAGAGATGCTTTTCTCCAAAGCGACATACATTTTTTTTGGGTCAGAGAGTTCAGTGTCTTACCCAAGGACACTTCAGCATGTAGTGGGGGGAAGCATGGAATCAAAGCACCAACCTTTAGGTTGGTAGATAACTGCGCTTACCTATAGTCCTCAATAGAGCAACTTATAGAAACACTAAATCACCATGTACAGCCTTTTGGAACTATAAGGAAAGGATACAATTATTCTGGTAAAATTAGCCATATGTTTTAAACCAAGCTAACAGGAGGTTCCACTTATTGAGGAAATGAGCTGGTGTCGACATTAAGAAATGGTTACATTTAACATCTTTGAGTGCTGAAATTGCTCAACGAATTATTGACAATGTGTCAAAATTATACAATAATTCTGTAAGGGGTGGTTGAAATGTGTGATTTAGTGTCAAACATATCTATGTTGTAGACAGCCCTTGCTAGACAACAGATTTAACAGTAGGGCTAATTTTTTTAAAGTAAACCTCACGAGTTATAACAAACTGAAAAAAATCTTTATTGTGCATAAACTTTTACTTCAATGGATGAAAAAAAGTAATAAAGATAGTCACTATGTTTACGATTATTATCATTAATTTACTAAACTTAAAATTTAAATTTACTAAATTCATTAATTTCTAAATGCCTATGCAATTGAATGTCTTTGAATACAAGAAACAAACAAAAACCCATATTAATCTATTATATATATACATATATATAAAATTGCACATATATATATATATATATATGTGTATATATGTATATAAATATATATGTATATATATGTGTATATATGTATATAAATATATGTAAATATATGTATATGTG
>JBAMHX010000007.1:22789888-22805854 GCA_037177515.1 Pseudomugil tenellus | reverse complement strand
TATATATATATATACATATACAATAAAGATAAAGATTGTATGTGGAGGCAGAAATGTCAGCTGAATGCCATCACAAAACACACACCTTTTAAACAACAGCAAAGCCAGTTTGTACAGAAAAACAAACAAACAAAGTCATGCTGATCTTTGTAGCTAAAGTTGTAAATACATACAAGTGAAAGTCCACAAATTATAATTAATTAAATTTAATTTAACATACGGTTCCACTTAAATGCTCGGACACTCTTTCCCTTTAGATCAAAATTAAAATGGTTTTCAAAGTTTCGACTGATAGTATAAATCATTACAGCCATTACAGGCAGTCCCCATGTTGAAAGCTTCCATGTTAGCTTACATAAAACCTCTGTGTAAGTTTGTGTACAACGTTAGTGTAATGATGGATAACAACTTTCAAAACAGAGTCTTGGGAACACATTAATATTGATTTCTCAGTAGTATTACAGTATTAACTAATATATAACTTATAGAAATAATACCAAACTTGTCGTTAGCCTAAATGCTAATAATTCTGCTAAATACTTCCAGATGTTGGTTTGATATACCTACTTCTCTTTAAACTCAGCTACTGGTGCAGATCAGTTTTTTTTTTTTTTTTTAATTTTACTGCATACTAGCAGTTTGAAGAATACAGGTTGTTTACCAACAGGACGCTGTGATATGGTTTTCTAAAATCCGCCTGTATTTAGTGGTAAAGTAAATTAAAGCAGAAGCTTCAGCAGTGTTTGTATTCACTGAATTCAACCCTTTTCATTATGCATCTCTGATGTACTTCACTTACAAACCAGTCATTCCACTAATCTCTTTCCTCCTTTAAACCTAATGCATGTTATCTGTGTAGGAGTTGTTTGTCTTCAAACTTCATTCTGCAAAGAAACGTTTTACCCACAGCATGTGTGATTTTAGCTGCGCAGCTGGAGATTACGATCTTTGTATTTTCCATATGAAAACTTTCAACTAGACAAAGGAACTTTGAACTTCTTGTGAGCTCACCACAAAGCCTACAATAAAATACATCTGTGTTAAACCCGACATTTTACAAGCATCTAAATGACTACTTTATACCGAATGGTGTGAATGTCAGAGCGTACCTATGTAAACAGATTGTCTCTGCAGGATAGTTAGATGAGCGAGAGGTTGACAGAGGCGATCTTGCTGTGTCTACACTGCAAAAACAGTGTGTTATTATCTTCTGGTATCGATTGTTACAACCATGTTTTCTCAGCGATTATTGGAGTTGGAACACTTAAAGAAAGCAGACACAGCTAATCAGGCTCACTTGTACCAGTCTTCTCATCAGACAGTATTGATCACGTGATTGTACAAATTCCATAAAAGTGAGAATACTCATGTAAGGTGATACTTTCTCCCGTGTGTAGTTTAGGACCTGCATCTTTTTTCCTTTTCTTTTATCTGCTTTATTCTCCTACATCACCCTCCCTCTCTTCTTCTCCCTCTTGCCAGTACCTATTATCTCCATCCATCTCCTGCCATCTTTACATCACTATTTACCACTTATCATCCCCCGTGCCCTCTCATTACTTGCTCAGTCTTTTCGACTCTCCTTGACATGCATCTGTTCCCCTCACTCTTCTGATGCGTCCTTGTTTTGCTCGGTATTAGTTTAAGATTCTTCCACTGGATGGGTTAACAAGCCTGCATGATTTCATCAATGTGAATCAGTCAGCCTGATAAGATGTGACCCAGATGGGATCCCCGGCTCTTTTTATCCATCCATCCATCATGACCACCTAGCTTCATGAGCTGTCGCTTGCAGTATTGCCTGTCAGCCTTCACTTAAAAGAAATGTGTCATGTAGCTTCAGCCTACTGTCCCATTTAAAGGACTAATGGTGTTTGTTATTCTCATGCAGCAGCCCTAGTTTCTATATGGTGCTTCATTTTGATTATTTTTGGCTATGAAATCCTGGGCAGATGTTGCAGCAGAAGCGTAAGCAGACATCTGCGTGCACACACAAGCTCTTTAAACTTTCCTTTAGGAACTGTTAATGATATAAAATGAGTTTATTTTGACCACAGTGAACTGTGTTGTATATTTTGAAATTTCACCAGTATCACCTTCATATTTCCCCTATGATAAATCTAATTTCTGATAAATCATGTTTGTAGTGCATACAAGTAATACTTAGTGATGCACGACATGAAAAATTTCAACCGATACCGATAACCGATATTTTTCTGCTTGTCATGACCGATAACTGATAAGTTATCCATATTTTTATCTTTACTATAATCGGCAGTTTGTGCTGGATGCAGTGATCCAAAAATTGATATTTAAGTAGCTCTTGCATATCTGTAACACCAAACATACAATTTTGGTTCTTCAAATGTTTATTTCGTTCATGTCGATGCACAAAAATGTAGTCATTCAAATAAAGTGCACCCCTTTAAAATTCAGTAACAAATTGAAACAAACTGAAAGACCTCACAATGCTGCGCTGCTTCACTATTATTGTCACATGCCCAAACAAATACCGCACTCCCACTCAATCTCCTGACACACACACAAAATTAGCCCTAAATAAATATCGGTTGATAATATCAGTAGAGTTCACCGAATCGATATTTGAAAAATAGACAAATATCTGCCGATACTGATAATAGCACCAATATATTGTGCATCCCTTAAGGCACACTATGACATAGAATGCTAAATGTGTTTTTGTTTTACAGACAAGGTGTACAGCGGTGTACAGTAAATAAAACTAACAAAAAAATGTGAAAAATGCAGATGGAGACTGAGAAGTTAACATCTTACCTCATATTTTGGTTAATTGGGCTTCTTTACATACCACATTGAAAGAATGTTGTGAGTTTCAAGAGAGATTAAGGATTGTTCCCACCTGCCCTAAGGCATATTTTGCATAGACTGCCAAAACCATCTTTTAAATCAATGCCTCTGTCCATTTATGCTCGCCATAATTAAATGTTTTTTACAAGTCATGCATTTTTGTTAACAATACAGTGAATTAAAACACCAACTGACTAAAACAAATGAATGCATTTGAAATTTTTTTAATGTCTCTCAAGGTTTTTTTTTTCCAAAGTTTTTGGGTTTTATACACTCCATAGCTGTTTGTGGGCTTTTTTGTTGGATTTGTCTTTTTTAAACGCAAACAAAGCGCATCCGCTCAGTCTGAAGACATGATTTATAGCGTGCTGGAATCTGACTGAAGGTTGTGCATGTGGTTCATTCCATTGTCCTGGATTGTGTTGTTTATCTTGTTTCTTAGCAGCACAATCCCATGTCTCTCAATAAATGTAGATTTCCCCTTCTCTACTTCCATCTACATTTCTTTCCTTCTTTGACAAATCAGACTAGTATGACCTCTTTTTTTAATGTTAGCTAAATTAACCCAAACAACAATGGTTGGAAATTCATAATGCCAGGCACATGATCTCTGCACATGTGAGAAGTCCCAGCTGGCAGCTGTATTTATGCTGCCTTTTAGATGAGCTTTTACAGCTTCCCCATTCATGGGCATCTACAAGACATCTGTAGAGGTGTGGATAAAAGGACTTTTCTGTAAAGTCTCCTTGAAACAAGCATCCGTTTTGTTGTTCTGCTTCTCATCTTCTTTGTAGCCAACAGACTCAGAGGTTTGAAATATTTAGACTGTATGCTGCTGGTCACAAAGGTAGCTGATGGACCTCCACAGACTGCGAGGATGATGAAATTAAAATCACACAGACACTGTACATGAGAAGAAGTGGAAATCATGAATTTACTGAACATGTAACCCCACAGGGCAAACCTCCATATTGTCGACACTAACAATACACACTGATAAGGAACCACATTTATCATGTTGTATTCAGCATCTGTAATTATTGCTATATGTTAACCAGCTGTCTCCTGGGGAGACTTTGTCCTCTGAGGTTGTTGGATTTTTGTTAGATTCAAAGATTACAATCGTGATGAAATGTCTCTTGTAGGACTGAACTTTATGTCACAGTGACCAATCAATTGTTGGTAACTTCTAATTTCTTAAGATGTCCCCTGAATGTTACATTTCTTTAGATATGTACAGAACCCTCCAGGTCATATCGGTATTATTTTCCTTTTGCGTGCTCTCGCAATACTTTTTTTTTGCGCTGCCTTGCAGTAAGGGATCGTTTGACAAACACTGATTACATGTTTTTGAAAGTGTGCAGAGCCTCTTAAAGCCTTTTGCTCAGTTTCTATAGATGTTTATTGTCTACATCTCTTTGTTTTATCATCAAGTCAACAAAACACGCACATACACCTGACATTATGTGGATATTACCACGGGAACTATGTTGTAGTGTTTTAAATTACTAAGATGTTTGCAGTAATTAATGTTAAGCATGTTTTATGCTGCTTTGTGCTGCAATGCTGACATTGTGTCTGTGTCTGTGATTTAACCTATTGATGATCTATTAAATACATTCCAATTTCCATTCATTTTCATGACTCAATTATGTAACTACTCAGTAGGCCACTGTTTACTATTGATAATCAAGTCGTTAATTGCAAATGGGACTACATCATAATAGAAGAATATATTATAGATTTTTGTATTTTTTTATTTTGTCGGTCTTTATGCTAAACTCATCAAGAGATATAAAAAACAAAATATTCATTTAGGAGGAAATCAGAACAGAAATTATAAAATGAGTTAAGAACAACAGGGAGGTCAAAGCTTTTATTCTCTCACACAAATCCATCAGGTAGCGAAGTCAACCTGTGGATCTATCAGGTCCATCAGATTCACTTTTAACAGCTGATGAAATGACGTCTCAGGAATCAGATGCTGCTTCTGATAAAGAGTGCAAACACAATAAAAATCTTATTTTCAAAGCAGTAAAGGAGCAACATATTTGTACATATACAGCAAACCTCCTTTTCTGCACTTGTAAACAGTTTGATCCTAAAGCTAATTCTACTGTTAAATATTATTGACTTATTAACTTTGTGGATCCGTCAGGTTCATCAGGCAGGTTTGTGAGGTTGTTTATTGTTATGGACAATTAAGACTTTCATTCTGTCTCACTACATTGTGTACGCTCTTTATTAGAAGCATTCTGACCGCTGCGATGTGTCATTTCTCAGCTATTATTTGTGAATCTGATAGATGTGACAGATCCTCCAGGTCGGCCTCGCCCCCTGAAGGTCTCTGTGTGAGAACATAAAAGCTTCTCATCCGTGTTGATGGTGTTCTCGACTCCTTTCTCATTTCTGTGTTGATTTTGGCCTTAATAATTGTTCTCTTTTCTAATTAATATTAAGCTGGTTTGTTTCGAGTGACGGATCTGGCTGATCAATGATGTATCACAGCCGCCAGATAAGCTTCTAAAGAGTGCAGAGAAAAGTCATCTAACGCATCAGTCTTTTATGATGTAGGCTCACTTCGTTTTGAATAATAAACAGTAGGGTAGCTACTGAGCAAGGAGCCAAATTTCCATCATATGAAAATAGGAATGTATTTCATATATAATCAATAAATCACATCAACTGAACTCTACAGACTAAACACAAACAGACACATCAGTAAAGCAGAAGCACACTTAATAGGGTTCATGACTACAGCAAATCTCTTGGTATAGACTTGTACTTAATCAGTCAAAGCACAACAACATACTTCCTGTGTTAACGTGGACATAATGTCAGGTGTGTGTGTGTTGACTTGATGCTGAAAAGGTATGAAAATGGGTAAAAATGGCTTTAACGGAGTGTGCGCTTTCTCTTTGACGTAGAAATCAGTGTCTGTCAGATGATCCCTTACTGCAATAACAACAAATTATTGCGTAGGAACGCAAAGAATTTTGCGAGGTAACGCAAAATCTATTGCGAGAGCACCCAAAAGTATCGTGTAAGGATGCAAAAGTAAAAAAAAAGTGACCCATGTGACCTGGGGGGCTCAGTAATCTATATGTGTGTTTTTTTAAATTCACCTGTTTCTTTTTCTCCCTTTTTTTTGTTTTCATTGTGTGAGTAGTTTGCAATAACAAAAAAGGCCTGTTTGAGCCCACACACTCTTTCTGTAGTACAACCATTGGGAGAATTCAGTGGAAACCCTCCCATCCTGCCTGGCATTGTGGGTTTATGTGCATGTGAGTATGTGTTTGTGTGCGTAGAAGACTCAAAAGCAGATCTGTTGCCCTGCCATGTTCTCATATCTGATCTTGACAACCATTACAGCATGAGTTCTTCAGATTTTGCCTCAAGTTAAAGTCAGGTTTGAAAACAACACACACAGCAAGTTACCAAGTCGATGAGTAGGCAAAGAATATTTTAGAACATTGCTTTTTTTGTTGTTCCTTCTGCTTCTCCATGCACAGAAAAAAGACAGTGGGGGTGTCAATGCAACACTTTAGCATGAGTATTTTTTCCACAAAGCATACATTGATGGCCTGTTTAGCAATGAAGAAGTTCAGAAAAGAAATGATTGTCAGCAAAATCTATTTTGATTCTCCAGTATAACAATGGACTTAAAAACTTTTTGGCTACTCTGTGGAGCAGTGTGGAACTTATATTTCAGATCAGATTTAGAGTATTTTACCACCATTTCATGCCCTTTAACAAATTGCAAAGGTAAAAAACTAAAAATAACTCACTTCCCTTTTCAATCTGTGCTGCCATTGCATCGAACGAGTTTGTATATTGGTTTCTCTGTGGAACATAACAAGTGAGAGAACACAGAGAGGATTTTAACAGCTGTAGTTTATTAAAGTTAACTCCAGGAATAAGCCAAATTACATTAATTGCCTCATTAATGATCTGCCTCTGAGGATGAGGAGCTCCGGTGTGTAAACTCTTGCAACAGTTGGGGCATCTTGGCTTAGCGAGCAACAAAATGAAGCGGTTGTATCTGAGAAGGTGACAGTTTGAAAGACTGGTGGCGTTGAGGTCATTGGTCTAATTACACTTCAGAAAGACTGATCTAGGCTCTGCTGCAGAGGTTGTTCAGGGTTGTTCAGACTGATGAAGATGGGAGGGAAAGCTAAAAAAAAAGCAAAAAGGCTGTGAAAGTTGTAGGAAGAGTGAATAGTGGGGAGTTATGTGAAAATAGATGAGAGTTTCAGTTTAGATTTAAATGGTACACTATTAGCATGACTGGCTACTCTGCTTTCTGCGTCATTACACCGGCACGTTGCTGTTGCTTGATTTTACTCTGATCTGTACTGCGGTCCGCCTTCACCTCTATTGTGAGAGGAAAAACAGAGGAACACTGATTTGTGGCAGCTTGTATGGATTTGAAGTTAAACTATTAACTCTTAAAACTCCAAGCCGATTTTTAAATGTGAAAAAAAAATTGGACCCACAGTCGTCATACAGACATTATGAATTACGTGTCAACGGTCAGATTATAAGGTTAAAATAAAATGATACAGAATAAGTGCATCAATGGATATAGCACTGTAAACGGCAACAAATGACAAAATAAATAGGAATTATTTTCTTGCAGTACAAATAACACACAGATCAACAGTGACCAAGCTGCTTCCTATCTGCATAATATTTCAAGTCTTGGCTTTTAGGAGAAAAAATGTTAGTATTAAAGCAAACAGAACAGATGTCCTGTCCACACAAAACCAACTCCAACTCAGCTCATTCTTTCTGTCATTGTGTGTCACTTTACTCCAGCCATAGACAAAGACTGTTATATTTGTTCCTTACAGACCAACATGTAACTATTTTGCCACTTGTAGATCTTTGGCTTGAATGTTACCTTAATTTAAGCATTCAATTTAATTAAATATTTGACAGTAAATAGCTTCATCATAATTTCCAAGTTAAAACAGAGCTCTCTTATTAACACAGCAGTGATAAGAATATTCTTTTATTACCAAAATGGGATAAGTAATTGTGCTATCATGGATTCTTCATCATGGATTTACCAGTGTTTGAATAATGACCACATTGTACTGCTGGTTGGTATCTAAATACCAAGAACAATTCGATAGATCACCTTATGGGTATGCTATTGATCACAATTTACACCACTGAGTTTAACAGGACCGCTTCTAAGAAATGCTTGACAATATAAGCAATACTGCTCAGGGAATGAATATTTGGCAGTTTTAAGAGTTTAATGTCTTCCCACAAATGCAGCTCTATGTTTTTGTGCCCTGAACAGTTTAGATTTAACTGGTTTTAAAATGAAAAAAAAAATAGTTATAAAAGGACTGTTTTACATAAGAACAATTTGATCATCTTTACATTCAGTCCAGTAGTGTAGGATTAAGATGTGGATTTAGGGGGGTTTGGTTTTAGATTAACGTTGAGATTAAAATACGGTTAAAGATTAGATTTGAAGGTTTTGACCACGAGGAGTTCATGATTTTAACTTATCTATTGTATGTAAATGCTGCAGTTATTTGATTTAGTTGGACTGTGACAGTAGATCTCAGGCTCACTTGTGTGTGTGTGAGAGAGAGAAATGCTGCTGTGTGCTCAGGAGCGAGGTGGGTGTAGTGAGTTCTTTCGGCAAGAGCACCCAGGGGTTAACGAGCGGTGTGAGAAAAACAGGCATGGTTTTGGGTAAGTGAGGGGGGAGGGAAGCACACACCCATACACAAACACAAAGTGGATCCCAGAGGAAGCTGAAGATGGTTCGGCCCCTGAGAGAAGGCAGCTCTTGTTGGCTTTAAATGCAGATAAATTATACCAGCAGGTGTCACTCCAATGTGAGCAGATAATTAAGAAGAACTATGGAGAGATTAAATACTCGTTGTACGTCCAAGATTTCTAAAAATAAGATAAGTTGTGTGTACTTCTTTTGTGTTTCTCAAGTGTAAATCTGAATATTTTTCTGATTTATGCCCGTCATTGTTATTTTTTTGTTTTTATTTTTGTTGGTTGGTGTTGCTAACTTTTGGGATGACAACCACCCAACTTTCCTCCTGATCGATCCAGTAACCCTATTAGCAATGGGTGGGTCAATAAAATGTACTTTGACAGCATTGATCCAAACACCTGTCACTTCCTACCCACGCATACATAAACATAGACATAGTGGACTTTTTTCTACTCAAAAAGCCCTTGTCACGTAAATAGAGTAGGCAGGCAGGGACCGTGGTGGTGGTGGGGCTCAGGGTGAGGAGAGACAGACAGCATGGACTCCCTCCATTGTTCTGGATGGATTTAAGCGATGGATGAGGGGGGAGTTGCAGGGATGGAACCAGAATAGGATGGGAAATGGAGACCTAAACAATGCTGTAAAACCTCCCCACTGCTCTTCCTGCTTATGAGAATGACATGCTCTGACAGCAGGCACTAAAGGGAAAACTATATTACAGCTCAGCTCAGACTGGACACAAATTCTATCCAAAGGGGTCACAACTTACCATGTTCCCATGTGAGTCAGTGTTGAATATCAATGTGAGTAGGTTTGGGAATTAGAATTCAGATAAGGTATCACATGCCTGCCTGATTACTTCATTCACAAATTGTTCCATGATACTACTACTACTACTACTACTACTACTACTACTATTAATAATAATAATAATAATAATAATAATAATAATAATAATAATGAGAGGTTTCCATTTACTTCTGATTAAATTTGAGGAGACAATTTTAAAAGATGTGGAATAATTAATAAAAAAAAAAACATAATTAGAAATGCTTTTGTATGACTGATGTGAAGTGAGAAAACTAGGTTGAATTGTGTTGCAAGAAGATGGAAATATAGTTCAATATTTACCAAATATGTAGACAGACACATCATCATATCTAAGAAGACACCAGTCTTTCACGCAAGGTTGTCACTTTATATACTTTAAATGTTGAGTTATATCATTTTATCTTTGGCAAGTCAGAATTTAATTGAAAAGCTGTTTCCATCTGTACAAAACCATCCGGTTTGGAAGGTTAACGTTAATCTTTTTTTTAAATTCCAATATTTTAAAATCTAATTAGGAGCATCTCTATGAAAACTTGCTATTTACCGGTATTGTGAAAGACAGATTAATCAATAACAAAAACATAGAATCTGTACAAAACCATATGCAAGAATGATCCTCAACATACATCCAAGTCTGTTTTTAAATAAAACTTGACAGCAGTTCTTGCAATCAAACTAAAAATCGAGTTACAATCAAGTTAAGTTATATGTCTTGATAGACTTAATGGTAATGTTTAGGAAAACAGATAAGGTAACATAGAAAGGGTCTTTTTGTGTTATTTGGGCTATTTTCTTTTTAAATAAAAGCGGAGTCAGCGTAACTGTTAGCTAGCTAAAAAAGCTATGCAGTAGCCAAACTTAACAAAAGTCTGTTTTAGCTTCTGGACAGACTGAACAACTGAAGTAAACATTTTCACAGTACAACATTTACAGTACTGAAAAGGTACTAAAAAAATAATTGATCATGGTTAAGTGTTTTGTTTATTGTTTAAAATATATATCTGAATGACAGTTGTAGACTGAAACCAAAACCTTGTCTGGAAGTCAAAACATTTCCAAAGCACTTCTTCTATTTGTGTTGATTCATACTTAGCACACTTCTCATCCTTCAGCATGTGTGTGTGTGTGTGTGTGTGTTTATGCGTGTGGTGTCATTCCAGCTGTTCTTTACTTTTCTGTCTTCATCATGGAGCATACAGCAGACCTCTTTGTTTGCTGGTTTAGAGCAGGGTGGGAGGTGAAGAGCAGTTTGTTCATAATGGATTATTGATTGGTCTGAGAATATACTGGCTCTGCACTGTATATTGCTGTGTGTGTGTGTTGTGTGTGTCTATCTAGGACTTCATGCCATCCCTTCTGTCTCTCCCTGAGCACTGAATGTCTCTACTTTCTCTGAAACTACACAGAGGATAGTGAGTTTTTTTTTTTTCTTTTTGGAAAGTGCTCTTTGTATGTTATGCTCCATGAAGCAATGGATGTGTATGTTGAGTGTGTGTGTGTGTGTGTGTGTGTGTGTGTGTAAGAGCACCTCTCTGTATGGACTGTTAAGCTTTCAATGCTGCCTGTATGAAACTGTTAAAAGCCAACAGTGTGCATTAAAAGCCCCTCTGTTTTCCTGCTTGATTCCTCAGTTCCCCTGCATGTATGCATGCACTTGTGTGTTCATTCCAACACAAGGTCCACTCTTTATCCTCTCCCCCCGCTCTGTATTTTCTCCTTAACCTCGAACACTTGCCTCTGCGACACTGTGTGGGAGGGAGGGACATCCCATCACGACTGAAGGATGTCCCACACGAGAGCGACCTAGAGTCATTACCAGTGATAAGGCGACAGTGTGAGTGAGTCAGTGTGCTGTGAACGCCAATCTCTGCACCCTTGGGTGCAGGAGATTTGTGTGATGGCAGCCTCTGAGATGACTGCCACGATGAAGGTGCTCCCTGGCCAGATGACAGTGGTTTTGTCAAAGAGGAACAAAACATTGAAGCCTGTCATATTTATGGAAATGTCAGGACTGCAATAGTCTGTTTTGTGTCCAAATGCGAACATCCCTTTTGAACCATACTACTCCAGATGTCTGTAAGCAGAATACGGCCTGTAGAGAGGGCTGTTGAGCCAACACAGGCAATGTGTCTCTTTTCTATTTCTAAGTTTTGAGGTTTTGCTGTTGCATTGTCACTATGCTGCACAGTGTTGTGAGGTTTGGTTTTGTGACACTGATGTGTGAAAACAAACTGAACTGTGCAAACAGGTCCTCTGCTGGCCTGGACGTACCAGTTTAATAGGTTTGTTTGAAAGATTCACTCCAGATGTGGACCTCGTGGGTCTCCAGAAATAACCAAGCTGCTTTGTGAAGTTTGCATGTAGATGGGAACATAAAAACAGATTTCCTGCCCTTGCTGTTCTCCTTTGCTTCAGAGTTCAGAAAGCATAGCAAAAAGAGGGCGAGCATATGTAAGGGGGGGACAACTTGTTTTTTTTTCAAACAGCAGTCATTGTGCCTTCATTTCTTCCCAGTAACTCATGCTAGACTGGCATGAGTGGCCACAATGTTAGAAAAGTCATAGTCTATAAAGAATAATCATTTTCCTTCAAGTTTAAAAGGATAAAAAAATATTAATCAGAATGCAGCTTTAAAAACACTTTAAGCTTCAGCTCTAGTTGTGTTTTTGACATCTTTGTTATTGTGGATAGGTATGTGTGTGTGTGTATGTGTGTGTGTACATGAGGTTAATTAGATAGAAGATGTCAAAGACAGTCAAGGTTTACCAAGTGGAAATAGTGGATAGATGGCAGATGAATCTTTTATGGAGCCTTAAGACCTCTTCCTCTTTTTGATGGCTTTCATGATTGGTAATCTTCTCTTCTTCTGGACAGTTTCCCCATCCCTAAGCCAATTTGTCTTTTTTTCTTTATGACTTTAGCCTCAGTATTAGAGGAGGCTGTATTGTTTCCCTTCTGGTGTCTAATCTCATTACATTTCAATTTGCACATGTCACTGTCTGGTGGATGACAGGCTTACTGTTGAATTGTCTCAAACCCCTCCTTGCCCTCTTGACCCCTAGTTAGTGAGTCGATTTAATAGGAAATAAGGCAATTATCTCCTGCTATGGGCATCCACAACTAGAAGGTGAAGAGAACGGCAGTAGTGACTGTTCTCCTACATTGCACTTAGATTCATACCATTACTGGTTTTATTAAGGTTTTTGATATATTGTAGGTGTCTTGAATACTCTTTTTTTTATAAGATTTGGGGTTGTAACCCTTGTAGGGTTTTTTTTTTTTTTTTACCCCATTCAGGAAAATTTTCCTTCAAATTTTGGTCACCATTTTTTGTCAGAAAGATTTGTCTTGAAGTGGAAATTTCCTGTTGATTTTTTTCTCAAATTTTCTATTCTCTCAGGCCATTGGATGACAAAAGGTCTTCTACCAACAACTGCTATAACATCACAAGTTAATATTTATTTCCTGTTTTCTTTGCTGAAATCACAAAATTAACTTCAGTCATAATGTAAATTGACTGGAAGTAACAGTCTGTAATTTCCTTTTTTCTTTTCTACAATTAGGAGAGGACTTTTTTGTCCAACAAAAAAACTAACAATGTTTTCATAAGTCTGAACGACACAGATGTGATTTTTTTTTCAAATGCAAACCAGGCTACTTGGAAATGTGGTCCTACATCCAATACGTATGTGATCTTTTCCCACGTGTATTCAGTCTGAACGATCCGTTCGCATTAATCCAACCTACACGTCAATGATAGTGTTTCAGAGCCACTCACTAGTGTACATAAAGGTTCTGCTCATCATTCAAAAATAATTTCTAAATTGCTTATCCGCAAAGGGGGTCACATCTATCTCGCATCACTCCCGACTGTGACTTTGTATTTACATGTTTCTCTGTACAGACGCTGGTGCCGCTGCTCTCCTAAACGGCTCTCCTCTTTTGTAATCTCCTCCTTAAAACAATGCTATTGACAATGCGCCGGCTGCGACTGGACATAAAATTTAAAATTTAAAATAGCAAGATACTCGACGTGTCTTCTACACACATAAGGTTCATACATGACATCACATGTATGAAACCCCCCCCCCCCGAAAAAACAAGCTTTTTCTTTTTTATAACAACAGAGCAACGTCAAATAATACAAGTTTTGTGTAAGGGGCAAAATAATTTGGTCAATTTGGACATTTTTATTAGGACTTAAGTGTATTAAATGACTTAGGTGAAAAGGATTTTTTTCAATTTGTACAGGACAATTTGTCCTGAAATGGTGTGGAAGGTTGAAAAAAACAATGGATGCAGTGTAGATAATATGCAAATATCTAATTTTAATTGCCTAAAGAAAACACGAGACAGTGAAGAACAGGATACATGTCCATGCTGACAGTGCAGTATTCAGAAAATATAAAGTAAAATTATGTAAAGCCATGTCATTTAATACAAACTGAGGCCGGGATTTGACTGAAAACCATTGAAACTCTGCATACTTGTAGTACTGCTGTGACACTCTCCATGTGCATTGTGTGTAACTGCTATGTATAAAAATAACCTGTTCTATTGTTATTGTTGCACTATTAAAGATAACATGAAATGACCTCTGAGAATTTGAACTTTTGCTTAGTGTAAATATCCCTTAATGTGTAAAGACTGGTTTCTCTTTGCATCCGTTTCAGTGTGCTGGCACATGTCTGTTGGCTTAATCTACAGATTGAGGCTACATAATTTTTATGAACAGTTCGAGGTTATGTGTACTTTCTATTAGTAGGCATTGTTAACTGATTCTAGTCAGCGCACTCCCATTTTGGAGCATCACCTGTTTTTTTTTCATTTCCTAAAACTGCTCTAAAAGTTTTGAGGCTGGAGTTGTTTTAGATGAACAGAAAATCACTCCTTTTATTGCCCTTTCAGAGTAATATTGTTTTGCTCCTCTGTCAGGAAGCCATTTAATTTTCCAGACTGAGACCACTCTGATTGCTCTCTACAGAAGACACTGGATGCTCATGAGTTCTACTTTAAAAAGACAAAGTTTCCAATGTTAAAATTAATAAATAGTTAAATTCCAGTAATCATCAGAGTTCTAAAATCCATCCTGATGGCTATCTATTGAGACTAGCAAAAAAAATGTGAAGCATAAAAACTCAAGGATCATCAAAAACATTAGGATTTATTCCTCAAATACGTGTATCTCAGCTTAACGTTTTGCCGATACTTTTAACAGATAAAAGAAAGATTCAGAGTCAGTGGACTCAAAAGTCATCAGAAGGGTTTGTGTGAGGTCCATATAAGCAGGAAGTATGAATCATCAAACCAGCTGAACACCATTTGTCTCCATAGAGACGTTTTCTTAGGACAGGCTGTAATTTTAAAGGAAGATATTTTTAAGATGCTAAACATATTGGCAAGCTTGCCTTACTTTTTAATGTAGAGGTCAGGAAGTAGATCTGGGTTTTGAAATGCGCTTTATTTCAATTAAATGTCAGTCCTAACTGCATACCTTGCTGAAGCAGCTCTTATGCCCTGAAAGCCTGAGCATAGCAATCAGCCCAGGAAGAAGTGGGGCGAACCCATGCACCTCATTTTTATAGCCTTATTCATTCTAGAAAGATAGGGGTCTCTTAAGCAGAGTAGTCATTTTCAGCACAAGAGTGTAAGACATGTTATTGTTCTTGCTCTAACTTCCCTCCTCCACCACTTTATCCTTTTATGATTATGATCAATTACCCACTTGTAATTAGAGCCTTGCAGTTTCTCAGACTATGGATTCTGACACTCTATATAATAGCCTGTAATAATGTTGTCAGTCACATTTCATGTAGTCCACACGCTTAGGCAGGCTTAGCATGGAAACTTCTGTTCATGGTTCACACGTGTTCCACATAGAGTAAAATATGTCAATTTGACCAATAAAGCTGCTCGAAGTAGTGCTGTTTTTAGGTAATAGGGATATAAAAGGGGAAAAAAGTCATTTGCCTTTATTAAAAAAAGCTGCATGCAATATTTATGACACATTGTATCTAAATGTTGAAATCACTGCATGATTTTAAGGTTTTTAACCAAAAACATTGATACAGAAACTGTTCGCAGAAGTTCTCCAGCTACCAAATATAATATATGTACTGTGAAATAACTAAACGTTGTCAAAGCATGTCTGTCTCTGCTTATCGCAATCTCTTTCTCTTTCTGTCTGACTCGCTACTCGACCCCGTTCAACTCCAGTTTGAGAAATAGAGCAAAGCAAACTGTCTGAAGAGCCACTTCCTGTTGTGTACTTAAGATCCCAGTCATGTGATGCTGTCAGTTGAGGCGGGTCTGTGAGGCCAGTAAGGGGAGGGAATACGGTGGCACTGCTGATTTAGCTGATGTGAATGCGACCACTCCCCCCCCTTCAGCTACTCAACTGATTGTGTCGACTCAGCCACTGTGGCATCACAGCCCCTTAGTCCTGCTGCAATGCTCAGGCACAGCTCAAGCTCAGACATACATGCGTGAACATGAATAGAAGTGGTGCAAAGTGCAAGGAAGCGACACATCATAGCCTACATGCACTTTATGAT
>JBAMHX010000007.1:22709171-22789639 GCA_037177515.1 Pseudomugil tenellus | reverse complement strand
TGTATCTTACCAGTTGTTGATTTACTTGGCTTTTTTTAAGCTTTTGCTACAAATTTGAAATTTTCATGTCTGAAAATTCCCAAAACTGATAAGTAGCTTTAGTTTGCATGTTCACATTGTGACACATTCAGTCCCGAAACTTTAAGTACTTATGAATTATTGCAAATCTTCTAACACGTTTTCTGTTTTTCTTCTTTTTTTCCCCTTCAGATCCACATATCACTCATTGTGGTTTGATCTGGAAGCCGCTGAGATGTATAAAAACCGAAGATGAGGAAGTCAATAAAATGAGGACCAGAAATGTGGATTAGTACCTCTGCTGCCATGACGGCGCCTTCATGTTGAATGAACCTTATTCTGGCTACGAGATTTACTCCCAATTTAGGGCAGATTTATGTCTTACAAAGCCAATGTGTTGCTCTTTATAATAAGAGTAACTGAGTCATCCTGTGAGTTGACTTTGCTTAATCAGCTATTCTATTAGAGTGGAGGTAAAACAGATTTCAAGTGACCTGCTAAGGCACAGAAGACATCTCTAGATGTACAGCTGCAGATAGCAGAAGTTTCAAGTGTTAATAAGCTTGTAGAACGTTGTGGTTTCATTTATACCATGAATCGCAGAGAGAGTGTGGAAGTAATGGAGACTCAGGAAGGAGGCCAGAAGGAGAAGCTGATTGGACAGAAGGCCAAACCTGATAATGGGAACGAGATTGAGGGTGAGGACGACAAAATCCCCGGGGCTTACAACTGCAACATCTGTGGACGCAGCTTCCCTTTCCTTAGTTCTTTGTCGCAGCACATGCGACGCCACACGGGGGCTCGTCCGTACAAATGCCCCTACTGCGACCACAGGGCCTCTCAGAAGGGCAATCTTAAAGTCCACATTCGCAGCCATAAGCTGGACACGTTGTCGTGCCACCACTCTAATGATGATGAAGAGGGTGGGGCCGAGGAAGAGGAGATGAGGGTTTCAGAAGGTCTTGATGGAGGCACCAGTCCAACTAAGAGCAGCTCTGCTTGTAACAAAGTGATCAACGGGGATACTGGTGAGGAAAGTCGGAGGAAAGTGCCTGCACGGAGCATGAAAAGGGAAAAATCTGTAACCACCCAGAGGCCTTACTGTTGCCGTCTCTGTGGCTACGAGGCCCAACGGGAAGACCAACTCCTCAGTCACATCGAAAAGGTCCACATAACGGCAGATGCAGAAGACGAAACTGTTGCTGTAAAAGAAGAGGTTGTAACTGAGTCTGAGCCCATCCAGCCCCAGAACGATGGCACATTCCCATGTGAGACCTGCGGTCAGGTCTTCACCCAAGCCTGGTTTTTGAAGTCTCACATGAAAAAGCATGCAGGAATCCTGGACCACTGCTGTCGAATTTGTGGGAGGCGTTTCCGTGAAGCCTGGTTTCTCAAATCTCACATGAAAACACACAACACCAAATCCAGGTCTCGGTCCAAAGCAGAATCCACTGAGCCGCCGGCCACCATCAATGATGTAGCGCAGGATCCTGAGCTAGTTTCTGCTCCCGTTACGTCAATCTATCAGATGTGTTCAAAATGTGGGAACCTTTTCCACAACAGAGAAAGCCTGAGAGCCCATGAGAAGGTACACGGTCTCAATTATGGCAGGAAATCCCCAATCCAGTCCAGACCAAGTGATGACGAGGATTCGCCAGCTGCTAAGAGGCGTTTCCTTGACTATTTAAGCCTACGATCTGTTGACGAACAGAACCTGGATGAAGGGAAGGACAATGAGAAAGAAATTCCGGGTCAAAGAATTCCAGAGCTGGATCCTGTTTGCAGCTACCAGGCCTGGCAATTGGCCACTAAAGGAAGGGTTGTGGAACCCGTTGAGCCTAGTTACAAAGCCACCTATGTTGCAGAAAGTCTCGGGGAGGAAGCCCTCGCTGGAGCTGCTGTGGTGTTTGAGAAGGAGAGCAGCAGTTATGTCTTAAGTCAAGAGAAGCGCAGCTCAGGCAGACGCAGCAGCTCAGGGTTGGGGAGCCACACCTCTTCAGGGGACTGGACACCAGAGAGTCTGAGCGACTCTGAGTACCGACCCTCAAGTCGTCCGGACAGACGACGATCATCCCAGTCGCAGGCTTCTTCCAAGATCAACGAGTGCTTTGAATGTGGGAAGATGTTTCGCAGTCGTCACCAGATGATTGTCCACCAGCGGGTCCACAGGAAGGATGTAGGCAGAGCATCTGTCGAGGAAAAGGAAAGAAGTGCAAGAAATGAACAATGGGGGTCCACCAGTGATCCAGACTCCGGCTCCCCCAGCCGACCCAGCACCCCAGGGTATGGAGACTCTCCACCTGCCTCCACACTTGGACACCAAGCGTCAGAGATGGGTTCATCAAACTCTGGAGAGCTTGGAGGTGAGTACCCATTTTTACTTTTGCTGGAGATCAGACCTGAGGATTTGGTAAGTCAGGCTCATTTCAATATACCAATCATTCAGACACACACATTCTGTACAGCTGTGAAAAAAGTTCACTTTCTTAAATTGAGAAAACATTTATTCTGAACCTAGAATGAGGTAAATATAATTTCCTATGAATAACAACACAACATATCACTCTGTGTCATTGTTTAGAAAGGTAAAAAACACGGCAGAAGTATGTGAAAACTAAGTCCACTCTTAGTGAGTCCTGATGCTTCTAAACAAATGCATTAATTAATTTGTCATTAGAGAGTTAGCCCTTCTATAAAAGGAGAATTTTTCACAGTTTGTAGGTCTGGAACATCCAGATGTGCACTAAAACAAGTAGGAAAGACATCAGAAAAGATGTAAGAAATGTAACATTGTATACAAGATAAACTTTAAATGTTTAAATTACTGCCAAAAAAGTTTATTTTACAAGCTGTGGAACACTTTAAACTTTACGGCACACTATTTAAGCGTTTTGTTTGATTTTTTTATTATATAAATATTGAATATTGTAATATTTAATATAATTTGTATTGTGAAGTTATGTTCCTCCTCTAGGACATGTCTAAAGACAAAAAATAATAGATGATTTGGATTATATTGTACAAATAAGAATATCTTCGAATAAAGGAAAAGAGGCAGGACTTATTATCTGTTATTGATTACCATTGAATATTACTTTCTTAATGGTTTGATGTAGAGACCAATTCTGCCGATTCCCAGAAATGGGGTTGACATTCCTGCTGACAAAATTTTGCCATTAAATAGCAAGAAAAAGTAACGAATGCCTTCCTCCATTCAAGATGTTCAGTAGCAGAAATGACTACCTTTTTCAGCTCAATACCACTTTCACTCTGCAGTAAACATCTGTTGATAAAATGATTTTTGTGAAAGAGCAGCTCATCATTTCATTAGCCTCTGTGGAATGGAGTGGGAAGTGGAGCCACCATGTGGTAAAATGTCCAAGCGGCATCAGTGGGAGTAGTGTTCAGTTTAAAATTGCAATAAAATTAAGTAGATAACTGCTACTGGTACATTTCTTTGATACCAGTGTCATCATAAAATATGGCACAGCATTTGATTGGCCTGTAAAATGAAGCGTCAATCCTTTCTAAGGAATGTCAGCAGTGCACAAGGGCATTGTTGGAATGCCGATCTTTTTTTTTTCACCTCCACAACCAATAAACACCGCTGAGAGAGCGAGAAAAAGCAGAAGCAACCATGCAAAAGCAAAACACCCATGATCATGAGTGAGATATATCAAAGGAAGAATCCCTGAAGAGCAGCTCTTTATTTGTGTAAACTATCTAAAGGCACAGTCTGGGATAGAGGACACTAAAGAAATGTAGTGATTGTGTCCATTCTTCCTGGTTTGCACAGATTCAAAAATAGCAGCGAGATTTCTTCAAGCCTGATGGAGCTGTGTGCTATTTCAGGTCTTCCTGTCTCAGGAAACTCCCCTCATCCCCCATATCTGAATGTGAATGTTCTATTTTTTTTCCTCCTCTCGTTTTATGTTAGCCCCGCAAAATGTTTCCTTCAACTCACTAATGTTTATGGTTTGACAGCCAGTTATTGTAATGAGGGTTGTAATCAAAGGGCTGTGCTGAGTCTCCTGTCTAGTTGCAAACAATGTGAAAAGACCCCACTGTTTTCACCAAGGACACTCTGGTGTTTGCTTTCTGTAATTGTATTTGGGGATTATTATATCTGATGAGACTATGGAGTGTATTAGAAATAATCAGGATTGATAAAATATTGATTTCAGTGAAAGAAAGTAACTTAGAAAATAGCAATTCAGCATGTACACAAAGGATAATCTTATCAAGATGAAAAGGCCTTGTATCATCTGTCCATTACCCTTTCTTGTTACCTTTCTTTCTTGCCCCCCTCCTTCTCTCTCTCTTGTCTGCTGACTCCTAATCTCTGAGGTTGCCTCCTGTGGCACTTCCACTGTCACTCATCCACTCTTCTTACCAGTGAGGCTGCCTGATGTCTGAGGGACTGTTATTTATAGTGTCACCTCCCAATGGAGTGGGGTTGCATGCTGTGGGGAAAGACACACTCAGAGGACACTCCAAAGTTCTCTGATGTAACTAAGCTCTTTAGGGAGATGCAAAGGAAATAAATGGGTCTTTTGTTTTTCATATGGAAGGACAGTGGTGATATTTTTAGTCCACGGTTACAAACTTTAAAGTGTCTCTGTTATACACACTTCAGGCTAAATTATTTTAATATGCGAGTACACAAGGGGCGGTATTAATTTTGTTTTTTTCCCAAACCCCTTTTTTTATGTCACATTGAGGCTCGCTGTAGGCCCTCAGATCGGCCAGAAACAAGCAGAAAGAGAATGCGGGCACCTCTGATTGGTCAGCTGCCAGGAGTAGTTGTTGGAATTTTGCACATCAGCTGTTTTCGTCATAGAAACAGCAGCAGAACTCATAATCAAACCGAAGTTACAAAAAATGAAGCATACGTGTTGTAACCTGAATAGAACTCATAAAACGAAAGTGAAGAACTCAGAATGCAGCACAAGGTATCTCTTATGGATTATTATATCTGATAAGACTATGGAGTGTATTATAGACTTCTGCTTTCCAGCCATAGTGCGTTATGTTTCTAACAACCCACACGTACATTTATTGTTTCATGTAGATAATCATCTGGATGTTTTTAGCCCAGTCGTTTGGTTTGTAGCATTTCTTCCTTTACAGCTATTGTTTTATATTTCTTTGTAGCCCGATCGTTTCTAGGATCCTACATTCCTAGCCCCATCTATGAACTGTTTCATGAAAGTTACAAAGCAGATTAAGATGAAGAATGTTGCTCACTGCACAGCATTTCTCAAATGCCATAGTTTCAATAAAATGCACTACAGTAATTTCTATCAACAGTTTTTATAGCTAACTTCCTGGTAGTCATTTCATGC
Source organism: Pseudomugil tenellus (assembly GCA_037177515.1). NCBI lineage: Eukaryota > Metazoa > Chordata > Actinopteri > Atheriniformes > Pseudomugilidae > Pseudomugil > Pseudomugil tenellus. The sequence goes on along the minus strand of JBAMHX010000007.1, from coordinate 22,784,276 downwards.
TGGTATCATTCAGGTAAAGGGAGTGTTTTAGTTTAAGCATTACTCTCACGCTAAGTATCAAAACAAAACTTTTTTTTTTTTGTTAATTTGGTTTTCTTACAGCTCGTGTCTCTGGACCTCCTCCATGAACCTATACTTTTCATTTTCAGCACCATGGAAACGTAAACTCAAACACTCAAACATGTGCTTATATGATTTAAAAACAGTGCAGTTTACTTGTCTGATGAATATTCAACACCAAAAAGGTCAGAAAAATCATATTAGAGCCCCTTTAATTCAAATGTCAGGAACTGGTCAGTAACTAAATAATGAAAAGATCAGCTTGGTTAGCAGAGCTTATCAATTTACCACCCTGCCTGCCTGCTCAGATGGCTCCTCTGGAAAAGGTTTCACCTTGGCAGAGAGCTGTTCTTGCTGGCTGATGTTGCCAACAGGAAGCCAAATGAAAAAAAGGTGGTATGTTACTGTGAAAACAAGGAAGTGTTGTGGGCAGCATAAAAATGTGCAACTGACTCCAAAGTAAAAAAAAAACAAAACAAAAAAACATAGAAAAACCCCACAATGCATCCAGTATGTTGTTATTATAATAATAATAATAATAATAATAATAATAATAATAATAATAATAATGAATAGGTTGAGAATAAAATATCTTTTCATATATGACTGAAATTCCTATTTGTTGCAGATATTAATATTTTTTTTCTTGTTTAATCCTGTTGAAAATTGTGAGAAAAAAAGTTTTAACGTTGTGATAGATTTAACTTTCATAGATAGTTAATTATCGCCACCTTGTGGGGAGTTTACAGAGGTGCTCCTTAGTCAATTATCTAATGCAGGGATGTGCAACTCCAATCCTCGAGGGCCGCTGTCCTGCAAGTGTTAGGAATTCCTCTGCTGCAACACACCTGAATTAAGTCATTGAGTAATTAACAGACTTGTTCAGAGGCTGATGTGAAGCTCTGTACAAATCTGCTAATTAAGTCTGATGTGTTTCAGGTGTTTTGTAGCATGAAAAGTCTTAATACTTCGAAGAGTGGATGCATATTTATGCTTTAGAGGGGATTAGGCAATTTCGGTCCTAGAGAGACGCACTCCTGCAGCTGTTAGAAGTTTCCCTGCTGCAACACACCTGGCACACATCGGACTTAATTAGTTTGATATCAAGCTCTGCACCAGTCTGCTAATTAGCCATTGATCTGAGTTAGGTGTGATGCAAGAGGAAAACTCACAACATTTGCAGCCGTTTGGCTCTCTTGGACCAAAATTGCTTACCCCTGATCTAAAACATAAAAATGCAAAATATGCATAATCTAAATAATTAAACTTTTTATGTACTTTAAAAATTCACAGTATAAATTCAAGTTTTTTGTATGTTTTATTTTCAACTCTGTTGATTTGTTTAGTTATGGTCTAGTTCAAAATGTAATAAAAGGATTTATATTTATAAAATTATTTTGTTTTATAAATCTATAAAAATTATTGGTCATCAATCATGTGGGTTCAAATAACTGATATTGTTTTGGTTATAATCATTTTTCCTAACAACCAAACTATGATAGATGTAGAAGAAATAGGAAAATGGGCAAATGCTGCCACCTGGTGGTTGTGCTTTAAAACAGCATGAATCTTATCAAGTGGACTGAAGTTTAAAGTGACTTGTGTGTTGTCTCTCTCTTTTCTTTGCAGATGTGAAACCCTACATCTGCAGCCTGTGTGATTTTGCCACCACAGAGTCCAAAGCCTACTTGAGTCACGTTCGTGTCCAACACCCAGCAGCCTCCAAAGACATACCCAGCCCCATTCTAAGCCCAGGCTCCAGCTTAGACAGAGGGACCCCTAGTGGTTATCCTAAGCTTAAGAAAGCTTTCTTGCAAAATAAGACTGTATCCCCTCATGCTCATCTCGCAGCTCGTTCTTCTCCATGTGATCCCACCATAATCCCTATTGATCTGTGTGTGAGGGCTGAGGGCATCAGGGGTCTCTCCAACCCAACCCTGGATAGAAAAAGCCTCCCTAGCCATAAGTGCTCCTTCTGCTCCCACTCCACCCGCTATCCTGAGGTGCTCTGGATGCACCAGACTGTGGCTCACCGCATCAACGGCAGTAGCTCCAATCTGGCTCCTAAATGGGCTCCTAAAAACAGCACAAAGGGCTCCAAAGACAGTTTATTGTCCTCCAGGAGACGCACTGGACCTCCACCTGTCCTGGAAGGACGGGAGTGTGAGCCCCTGCCTCCACTGATGCGCATTCAACGTACACAGCCTCCAGCTTGTTCCAGCGAGGTTCTGAAGAAGACCAAGCCTACCAGTCATGCAGCCGCTGCATCATCATCTTCATCTTCTATCCCAAGCACCTCTTCTTCTGGGGGTTCCTCATCCACATCCAGCAACCAAACTGGGAGAGTCCCTGCACGGCCAGTCAGCTGCACCAGCAGCAGCATCACCAAACACACCGAAGACCAGAGCCATCGCTTCAGACCCAAAGTAGACATGTACCCTCGGGGTGGCTCCCTGACACCTTCAAACTCCTTGGAGAAGAACACTGGAAGCCTTATGCGTTCTTCAGCTCAGACCCCCAGCGCCGCTTCAGCTTCCAGGCTGGCCGACCGCTACTTGATGCCCCAGGAGGGTCTGGGTTTCATGCTGTCCAGCAAACATGGCCTCGCAGAGTACAGCCGAGCTCGGGGCTTGTCTCATCAGCCGCTTCCCAACTCCCACATCCACGGACGGGCTCACGCTTCTAGGTCCAGCGCCATTACCCATGGTTCAACCTCACACAGCTACGGTGCCCCCCAGAGTCAGGGAGTCACTCTGCCCAATTCCTCCTCCCCTTCCTCCTCTTCTTCATCTTCTTCAATACCTTTAGAAGGTCGTGGAGATGCAAAACAGGAGCCAATTGCAGAAACACCAGAGATGCCAACCGACGTCCTCAGCTTTCTCAAAAACTACAGCCCACACGAGCTAGCTGCCCTCTACCACCGCTGGGGCGCGGCCAACGCCATGTTGGACCCTACAGGTAGGCAGAAGTGTTCACTCAAGGCCTTAAAGCTTATGTTCTTAATGATTCTTAGTTGCTTCTAACATCAAAGAGTTGAAAAAGCTTTCTTAATCAAGATGCTCAGAGCATCTCAGAAAACTCCAGGTGTCAGGACTCGTGAAGATGTGTGTAGGGACGATGTGTTTTCCACTGAATTTGATTAACACTGAAAATATGGGACAAGTGACAGAATAAAAAGATATAAGTAATCCATTAGATCAACACTTATTGTTTGATGCATGCATGAGCCAGTGTGTGCCCTCTATTATATATGCTTTTACTCACCATCTGCCAGACGCTGATTGACAAATACATATAGCTCTCCATACTAATGAGGGTTTATTCATTCAAAGGAGGGCCAATGAGCGAACACACGAGTGCTTTTATGATTCTGAGGTTATGTCCTGGGTAGTGTGTTTGTCCATATGGAGTTTTTGTGAAAAAGGAGTGTGTGTGTACATGGTTATTTATTTCTTTACTGTGAAAGATGTGAGCGAACCTTTGCTGCTCTCAGGTCTGCGAGGCATGCCTTGGTCTCCAGCTCCACTCTCCCAGAAAGCTGTCACAAACTGTTTACGTCACGGCTCTGCCTGACGAGAGACTCGCACAGATGCGAATGGAGGAAGGCAAAACAGAAAGAGGGAGGGAAAAGAGGAGACAAAGAGAGAGATGAGACAGAATAATTACCCCACCAGCTGCTTTGGAAATGGTCATTACCGAACATCCATATTATTTGCCCATTTTCAGTCGTGTCTCTGAGGTCAAGTGGGGCTGTATGGAGCCAGGGGTCAAAGACAACAGCCCCAGAGCAGACGCATGACATCGCTGTCACCCGTCCAGGCGCATATCGTCACGATCTGCCTTAGCCCTTTGAGTCACATGCTATAAAGTGACCTTTTTTGAGCAACTGAATCTTTCTCCCGTTTCCCTCTGTAAATATGTGCGCAAGTGTGTGTTGGTCTACGTGTGTTTTCCATCCAGCTCTGTCTTGTCTTTCATTAGTGCATCAGTGAGAAGGGCTGGCGGCCCGAAATGGAAGTAGAGTATCCAGAGGCCAATAGTCAGGCTGCCAGAGACACTCTCTGTCACCTCTCCTGCCTCCCTTGTCCTCCTATTTCCTGCTGTGCAGCCCCCCCACCCCCCCCACCCCCCACCCCCCTCCCCAAACTCACAAAAACTTGTACACAAACAACTCGGAGTCACAGCCCAGGTATATGCCAGCCTTTATGCAGAGGGTGTTCATGTGTCTGCTGGGGTTTTGGCCAGTAATCCCCCCCTAGCATGTTATTTGTCAGCATGCGAGGTCAGAGAAGTGCATAAGTGTGTGTTTGTGTGCATAAGTGTGTGTGTCTGTAATAGTCAGAATGTCATTAAATAGATCCAGTCAGCTTAAAATGCTGAGTCCTCCTGCTGCTTCTGTACATCTGGAAAAAGACTCCAATCTGACACGAGTGACGCATCTCACGGCCATCTGAATTCTGGTCTTTGAGAGTTTTATGTAACAAGTGTATTATCTCCATCCTGCAAACAACAGGTTGCTTTATGCCAAACATCTGTTCATGTATTTAAGTCTTTTCCTGACAGCTTTGATTCTTATATATTGTGTTGTGTTGCAGCAAATAATAGGAATTAAAATAAAAAATACATTTAAAAAATAATAATGAAGTCAACTCTATTAAGACTTACAGATCATATTTGTTTTCTTTTAGTTCTTTTAACAGATCAAGACCTTTTATAAAGAAGTGACTTTGGAGTTAAACAGGGTTTTCATTTGATTCGTTCTTCCTATTAACATTAACATTTAAATGCTGCATGCAGTGCTTTTCAATGTTTTTTAGCTTGTTCTGTGAGTGTGTGAGCTTGTGTAAATGTGTGCCCCTCCTTCCTCTCTCAGACCAAGTGTGCACATAGATTTATTCCCTGTAACGTATACGCATGCCGACACACACACCTGACATGTGACACACGGGCAGCGGAGCGGGCACATCACAGCCGGGGCGTTTTAATTGCCTGTAATTTATGCAGTGTGTGTGTGTGCTGTGTGTGTCTTGCTGTCAGCTTCTGAGATGATGCTGTGTGACAGCTGCAGTCCAGCCCCTGGAGCGAGCCGCTCATAATGACACATTAGACATACTAATGATGCCTGCGCGAGTCCACTGCTGATGCTACCTAGCTTCACCGCTCCAGCCAGGCTCTGTGCTTACGTACATACACACATGCCCCCACATTTTCTACCCATTACTGACCTTTATGTCTCCATTCAGTCTCTGCAAATGCTGCAATGAGAAGATGTCTTTACTTTTAAAAGATTTGCAAAGAAGTTCATTTATGGGCATTCTGAGTCTCTAAAAGTGTCCTAAATTTAAGTTACTTTGAAGCAATATGTTCAACAGCTGCAGCTACCACCCGGGTGATTGAGACCAAATTTTTACCAAACTACTGCAATGTACAATCGCTGAAAATTACATAACCTTACTTACCCTCAGAACTCTGCTGGATCGCCGGCGCTCCAGAGCAACACCGTCAGTACTTTGTCGAATATCTCAGGAACTAAACAACGAGATGTAATGCTGTGAATTGCTAACTGTAGCATACTCTTTGGGTGATTAATGCTGAGTTCAGGGAAATTCTAGCCTTTCCAGAAGGTTTTTAATGCAGCCATTCAGTGCGGCATGTTTTTCCGGCTACTTCGGCACGTGAATTCCACCGTGATACGTTAATTATTTTATATAAGGCAGTATACAAAATATAACTTGTTGGGCTTGCTTTTGCTGCGGGACCTGTTGATTTAAGCAATATTTTTTAGCCCAGGTTTCATCCCATCGCATGTCTGACTGTCATCTGATTTTTGTTTTCACCTCTGAAATGCAAAAGGACTGAACTTATCATTTCTGGAAGATTTCCTGTTTTCTTCTCTCTTTTTTTTTTTTTTTAAATTGTGGTTTCTTTGTCCTGTCTTCCTGTGTCTGTGTGTGATCAGGGGTGTTGAGGTCTGTCATGCGGCAGGGACAGTATTTCTGCCAGGAGTGTGGGAAGAGTTTCAGTCAGCCCAGCCACCTGCGAACTCACATGAGATCCCATACAGGTAAATCCAGCTGGTACATGCATCCACACCAAAAATAAAGTCAAAGAAATACAAATTGCAGTCATTCATCCACTTTTATCGACCTGGTGTAAAATAATAATTTAATAACTAGATGAATTACATGTTACAGACCCCACTGCACCAAAATATTGGATAGTTTATCCATTTGATCAATGAGTCAAACTATAAATCTGTCCAGAAAACACAAAAAATCAGGACATACTTTATCCTTATAAATCCACTACATATGATTAAATATTATTACATTTGGCAAACAGTCTTTTGCAATCAAAGACATGTATTATTTGTTATCTGGCACTATGAAAATACTTCTTTTTTTTTCTTTTTTTTAACAAATAATGTGTAATCTACTGAGTTTCTTGCATAACTGCATTTATTTATATGTTTAAAGATTTATTATGAAATGCTTTAGGTGCTTCCTTGCTCAGGGAGCTGAAATCCTGGAATGAGGTAGAAATATAACAATACCTTGTAGTTGCATGTTTCACTTCCCTGTAATAATTTTTGTAAGTGTTTCCAACATCTTTAGATTTGAAAAACTTTGCGCTGTGTTTGCGCTAAGGTTCTCCTTAAATTTATATTACAATCAACGGGAGGAAAAGAAAAATGGCTGGAGTGTTACGTAAGTCTCCCAATGTTTTGAATTTTCCTGTTGCTGTGCAGTCAGACTGATTCAAACTATACTGATCCTACATTAAATCTGCTCATGTAGGTGATCAAGGAACATTTTATTATCTTTTTTTTGTCAAAAATACCTCAACACAACCCGTTATGATCATTATGTTTAGATCTATTTTCCATCACCTTATGAAAACCGTCTTTAAACATGTGATCATATCGGAACCTATGTTAAATGGTCTGTGCTAGTTCAGTAAGTTTACTTTAAAGTCCAGGATCTCTAGGTAATAATCCAGTTAAAAACATCGAGGTTAAAGATTATTAGGTATCAAATCACCTAATATGAGTTTTTTTTAACACATACATGACGACAAAGAGTTTTTAATGGTGATAAATAGTTTTACAAACTAATGTAAATTCAGATACTAAACAGTACCTGTAATATCTGCTAGAAGTTCAGCCTCCTGCTTTAGAATAATTAGCTTCTTATTATTCATGTACTCTTAAAAGTTCCCAGCAGTCGCTCCTATGTGTGTGTAAACACATCACCATCCTCCCAGCTCTATCCACCCACCAATAATGACATGAAATATAGAGAATATATGCACAGAGATTCACATTCACAACAATTTGTCATCGTCTGACTCCCCACACGACTGTTACTGTGTCCCTTTTTTTTCTGTAAAATAAATCAAAACTGGTCTTTTTTTTTGTTCAGTTGAGTGTGACAGCCGATCTGTGTGTCCTGGCTGCCCAGGGCTGGGCAGCTGTCTCTATTTTTTAAACTGAGACATGATTTGCTGCAGATACTGACCTGTGACAAATCGTATACATTATTAATCGCATGTCAATTAGAGAGATGGAATTGTGCATTCTAATGAACCGGAACAGCATTTGTCCATGCCAACCTCTTGAATCCATTTGCATGCATCTGAGTGGAACTCACTAAACGGCCTGATACAGACACGCTGGCTTTTCCACCACTTTTGCTCCTTTTTACGTTTTTTTTGTGTTATTCTCTTCTTTCCCTTACTGATATTGTACTTTTTCCCATTTTTTCATTCTCTTCTTTTTTATTTCACAATTTCATTGTTTTCTTTTTCTTGTCCTATCTCTTTTCGATAGCTTTTCTCAAGTTTCCCCCCTCTCTTTTAATCCCACCCATCATTCCTCCTCTGCCTTTTTTCCTCTATGCTTTCCATCCTCATCTATTCCTTCATCTCTTCTTCAGCTAACTTCCATTTCTTTTCATTCTACTCTCATCTCCTCATCTTACTTCCATGTGTCTCTACTGATCCTGTCTTCTTTTTCTTTCCATCTCACCCCTCGGACGCCTGTTTCCCTACCTCCTACCGCAGTCCTCTGCTTTCTCTTCTTCTCCACTCTCCTGTCCTGTCATGTCCATCACCCGGGCTGGCGGTGATCACAGCCGACACCGAGATAAGTAGCTTCTTTATAGAGAGTGTGAATGATATGTGGCACAGCCAGTGATTCTAAGTGACAGAGGCCAAATGGTAAGTGATGCAGTGCTCAGCTTCCCCCCAAGCCTTATTGTAAACACACACACTCTGCATCTACACACACACTCGCACTGGGCCATGTGTAGGGTCTGTAAACACTCGCAGAGGCTGTAATTAATGTTGTCACCCACACTTGTCTTTGGCATGGACGTGCGCACGCAGAAAAGGCCAGCCACCCCGAGGCCTCCATTAACATGCGTCATATTAAATCACTGACTTGCCTCCACCAGGTTCCATCACCATCATCACCACAATCATCACCATCATCATCACTGCCAGCTCCCCTCTATTAAAGAGGGCGCTGGTGGCAAAGGCTATTGTGTGAGTGGTGGTGGAAGAGAGACGGAAAATGCTTGTGTGGATCTGGTAGAGCGTTTAACCAAATGCCCTCCTCCCTCCCCTTCCTCCTCCTCTTCCCCATTCCTCCTCCTCCTCCTTCTCCTTCTCCCCCCACAGTTGGGTTTGATTATAACGGACTCCACAGAGGCACTGATGCTCACACCACCGCTTCTGAAGTTCCCAAACAAGTATGTGGCACAATGGCTGATAACTGGGCTTCCTCGTCGCTTCTGCATGTTTCTTTATTATTGGCGTCTCACCTCTGCATGTGCACGTGTGCATGTGTGTATGTGTGCATGTGTGTGTGTGTTTGTTGTGCAGCCTCCCATCCTGTGTGAGCTTTCTTCTTTGTTCATGTGTGACAGTCAGACACACACACAGACGTGGTGCCCTCCACACCTGGCATTAACACCTGTCATTGTTACGGTGCAGCTGGATTACACCTGAGTGTGTATTCAGTCTATGTACGAAACGTGTCTTTGCTAGTAAGGGGTTAGCATTTCCAAACCTCATGTGCTGATTGCGCTTAGGGAGTTTCTGAGGTTTAAATGAACACAACAGCTGGAATTTAGGCATATAGACATGTCAGGAATGTGACTTACCCACGTCTCACTAACATGCCATTAAATAAAGGCTTTATGCTCTGAATGAACACATTTACATAGTGTTTACAGTTAAATCTGCACCCACGTTCATGATGTTGGTGGCTTAGTGTTGCAATTTCTGAGCATCCATCCCTGATAGGTTTGCTTCTGATTAAAAATTAAACATTTTAATTAATCTACAGTTAATTATCATATCTAAGTAGACTAGATTGAACTACTTTATGCTGTATAAAAGCACATTTGACTCCTCATTCATTTAATGACAAACATTTTGATATGCAACGTTATCCCTCTTTAAATGTTTGTTTTAGCTATTAGAGCATACTGTTAGAAACTGTATGATCTCACCAGGATTTAAATGAGGTAAAAAGAACATCAAATGACCAGCAAGGTCATATTATCTTATTAGAAAAAATCCATATATATATATATATATATATATATATATATATATATAAATAATATATGGAACAGTTAAGACCGTCCTTTCTGTTTTAATAGGCATGCAGAGAATACACAGCAGGGATGGATTAAATGCAGTTGATTAACTAATAATCTACAAGTGTCATCACCTCTATAATAGAATAACTAATATCAGTTTCCTGGTTTACAGTTAACACAACGCCAAGCAGACAGTACCTTAGCAATAATCAGAGATGCAAATTACTGATGCCATTGCTTTGCAATAAGGTCACATATCAGGACATTTTCAAATGATTTACAGTTATTTCTATAGAAAAGACAGATTATTTACAAGAGAAGTGCCTGTCTTTCCTGTGTGAACGTCACAGGAACATCACCTGAAGCTTAGTACACGATATACTCAAAAAAACTGACAAGAGTCAAAAAGCTACCTCTCAGACTTTACAAACCTCAGTTTACGTGTTCACAAATGTACTATTAGGATGAGACTAAACAAGTATGTCTTGTTTGAAATGTTCCATCCAAAAGGGAAAAAAAACTATTTTGTTTAGCAATTTTTTATCCTGTCAAACAACAAAACTTCTGAAATAATGTTCTTTGGGGAGTAGAGTGGAGATGAAAATTAATACTTCACCTCATGCATGAGGAAACCAAGCACCATATGTTGGCACATACCTTTCATATGTGTCAAGCACGGTGGTAATGATTGGGATGTGGTTTTCTTTCACAGTCACAGCACCTGGATTCATACAGTTGGGCTGGAAAAGTAGCACTAAGAACTCTTAAAATTCAGACATTACCCCAAGAAAATGAAGCAATGTTGCAAAGAACAGTGGATCAGAATTCCTCCTCAACCATTTCGAGAGACTGGAGGTGTCTTATACAGAGAATGATCACATTATGTTGCTCTGGGTTTTGGTCTAGTTTTAGTTAAATAAAATCAGGTCTTTTTTCCATTGTGAATTTCTCTGAGGTCGGGTGTACGTAATTTTAGACCACATTTTTCCCTTTTTGCCCATTTTCTTCAAAATGATGTTTTGTTACATTGGAATGCCAATATTAAAATGGAAATTGTGTCTTTGATCATGTGTAGAACTTGTTTTTCTTGTTCCTACACTGCCTTAGATTTATTATAAACTTCACCCCCGGTGCAAATTCTGTTAAATGCCCAAATGAGCCTTCATGTGAACTTGGAAGGTAATTTTCCAGAAAAGTTATGAGATTTAATAATAAAAAAAGAAATTGCAGTACATTTGCAATTTGGCTACTAAATTTGTTTCCACCATGTTAAATTTATTTATTTATTTATTTTTTTTGGATGCAGTCACGCAGACAGGGATGAGGTGCAGAGGGACCAGAGGACTAAATCTGCTCTGCTTTGACATTCATAAGGACCCATGTTCTAAACTCTGCGCCTCCATCATAATTAATCACACGCACAGACCAGCATGGGCTCAGATTTACCGTACGCTATGAGTGATGGGAGCAGGAGCAGCAGAGGGCTCCAATTAGATGTAGTGTTGACGCTGCTTTACGGTGACGATAACCTTTAGCATAATGTAGTGCAGCGGTCCCGTCAGCTATGTTTTCTCACAGGACGATGTCGTGGAAGTTCTCGCTTCCCTCTCACGTCTCTGCCTTGCCATCTTTCCAGCTGCTTCTTCTTTTTTTTAATCTATGTGATTTTTCTGTGATTAATTACACCTTTTTTTGTTTTTATCTATTTCTTTCTCCCCCCCTCTGTCTCATTTATTTCTTTTCTTTCTGTTGCGTTTCTGATGATGTATGGCAACAGCTATATTTCCCTGTTTCTTCTTCTGGGAGAAAGGTGCGGGAGGGGCAGAGGGAGTCATTTGTTTTCCTGCTTTGATATTCTTCCATTTATCAAAATGATAATTAGGTGCAATTAAATGGCACTCTCATCTGTTTTGTTCATGTGTTGCTTTTTTTTTTATCTTTCTTTTGGTTTTTTTTCCACAGAGGTGTCTGTGCCATTGTAGGTCAGTCTAATTAGAAGAGAGGATATCAGATGTGTGTATGTGGTATGTTTGTGGGTGTGAAGTGTGTCGGGTGCCAGGTGATTGAGAGAAATAAACAGAGAAAAAAGTAGGACTGTTCAGGACAGACAAGGAGATGTGGCACTCTTCTCCAGATGGCAGAATCGAGGGAGGAAGAGTTTCTCCATCTGGGTCAGGATAGAAAACTTTTTAAGTGAGCTCAGGTGTAAAAAATTCAACATGAATGCTTCACTTGACCTGCATAATGCTTCCTGACTTCTAGCTCAATGCCTTTATGTGCATCGGTTTATGTGTGTCTGTCTTGGTGTGTGCCCCCCCTTTTTTTCCCCACTGCAGCAAGTCTCAGCCCTGATTTTGTCTTTGTTTTAAACGCTCTAACTCCAGTTTAAGATGCCTAATTAATCTTTTGTCTTTATGTCCTACAGGGGAAAGGCCATTCTGCTGCCAGCTCTGCCCATACCGAGCTTCTCAGAAAGGGAACCTAAAGACGCATGTACAAAGTGTCCACCACATGCCTTTTGACAACAGCCAGTATCCAGACACGAGGAGTTCCTTACTGATTCAGGAGGAGCGGGGATCGCTGGCTGCCAAACACCCAACTAAACCACATTGACAAGAATTAAAACTTTTGTTTGAATGATAGACTACGACGTAGACACAAGGACCAGCTAAGTCAGGGACTGCTAAAAGAAACTCCAAAAAAACAAAACAAAACAAGAAAGATCTTTAAATGACAGAAGGAGACATTTTGTTTGATGACGCTTCTTGTAGTTTTTTTTCTTAATACTTCTTCTGTGATTCTTCCCAAAACTGTTTTCAAAGGAAGATGGAAAAAGGGTCTGACCACGAAATGGAAATATGCTTTGAAAAAAAATGAAGAAATGAAGAGAAAAGTGCATTCGCCAACATTTAATCTTTAATTCTTCCTTAATAACAAGGCTTGCATCACCTTTAAGGATTTCTGTATCCAGAAGAACTCAAAAACATAAATAGATTTACCTCTTGCTGCCATTTTGGAGGTACCAGATTGTAATGCTGCCAAGTGCAGCCCTACAGGAAAAGTAGAATTTCTGTAAAAAGAAGCAGAAACCCTGAACTCATATGCAGCTGCTAGCTTTTCTAATCCAGGGCTGTGGTATTGCATGGTTGTTCTAGTTGCTCCTTCAGTACTTTTTACTTCTTTTAAGCTTTATCGTAGTCCGAGTATGTGCATTTCTCAGGATAACAATCACAAAGCCACAGCAAGAGAAGATGCCCTGCAATTCAACAACAGACATCTGAGATGGTGCAAGTCTGGATTCCACTTCATGAGATGAAGAAATACACCTTTCTTTCTGCCTGTGCATGACTGTGTTGTCCCGGCTTCCCTCACCTCCACAGTGGCGTGCAGTGGGGGTGTAGCGGTCGCTCACTGGCTGTGTAGCTGATGATTAGAAGGAGAGAAGTAGGATTAGGAAGGATAGAATGCTAATGGCAATGTCTACTTAAGTGCTCATTAAAGAAAAGCGTATGTTTTTAATATCCAATATAAATGAGCGCTCCATTTTCATGGCCGTTCAATTATTGTTCATTTAAGAGGAAAGCACTGAGTTGAGTTTTCTTCTATGACTCATTCATATTGAATTGTTTCTCATTCAGACAGTTCAGACTTTAAATTAGGCTGACTCTGCAACAGGGCAGTGGCAGGAAGAGGCTCGTTGCCCATTGAAGACATTATATAACAAATTGTGTACTTGGGGAACTGAACAGGTACTACAGGAATGTTTTTCATTGCAAAAACAGCTTTTACTTTTGTCAATTTATTGGAAAAACTCTGGTATTTTATCCTGGGTTCATACTGAAAGCCTTAAACAAACCCTAAAAAAACTTCCAGAAATTATCAACACCTATTGGGATCACACCCATATAAAATTCTGATTCTTTATCTTTTGGGATGTCCTTCACCAAAGCCTTTTTTTATGAAAACAAACACAAAACAAATAAAAGCCCCTAACGTCAGGATTTTAACTGTAATAGGATAGTGTTTAATTGGCATTAAGTTCTCCATCGAATGGATTTGCAATGGTTGGAGGTTTTTATTTGGTTTGATCCAGTTAGGATTTATAGAAACATAACATCTGGGTGCATACACTGGATTTAATTCATTTAGAGTGGCGATAGCTGGCCTTTTCTTTGCAGTAACACATTTATTTACTTTGATTTCTCTGAAACGGACCACCATCATGGGCTCGACACACAGCGAGCAATGTTGCTTATAATCCATTAGTTTCCTATGAAACCTCTGCGATGAGGCGGAAATCCCTGCTGTTTTCCAGCCAAGCGACGGGTGACATTCGTGCATGTGAAATTTCACTCTCGTTCACATACACGTGCACACGGAGGCTTATAACATGACAAAAGAAGTTGAAAAATGTTCAAGTTTTGTCGCTGTCGTGTGACACTACAACCAATTAATGAGGGGTTCATTGACTGACCAATGAGATGAGTGCAGACTGGGCAGTGCCAGTACTATCTACTCTGACGTATTGCAAAGTGCATTTAAGGCGGCGGAGGTACAGTAATGCCGCCTCGTTAACATTAACATTCCAATTACGGTTTGGTTGGAGCAGTACAGTTAACTGAAATAATATGAAACAAATAAACGGTCGAATTATCGCTTACTCTGGGTCATTCACGCAAAAAGGGGAAGAGTCTCTGCTCAGCTGTAAAATGCCACATGTCCATGCGCATGGGAGTAGTATTTCTAACACCGACCAGTTTCAACAATAGTAGAAAAGATTATTTTGATGTGCCCGACTTTTTTTTTCATACTTCACAGGTTGTAGGGTTGTCGTCTTCTTTTGTAGAGTAAAGTTAGCCGCAAGATTTCTGTCAATTGCCGCAAAATCTTCTGACAGAATTGGGAAAATCGTCATCTGTGATGCTCATGTCACAGTTTTGTTTTGAAAATGGAGAAATTCCCTTAAACATCACAACCAATCAAACTTCTCGGAGACAAGCGATCTGACAGCGTGATACGCCACACTGCTGCTGTCGCTGTTGTTTGTCGCTCCTCGTGTGTCGAGCCAATAACTTATAGACAAAAAGATGAGTTTGTTTAGTTTTGGCCTGTATGCAAAACAGCTACAGTCCGGCTGTGTGAGGCTGTTGTCTGTAATGCAATGAAAAATGCAACTAAATTATCCAACAAGGTTGTGGTCATTGGGAATTTATTGTCTTCTCAAATTGTCTTAGTTTATAGGGCTGCCTTATTTTTGGAGCAGTTTTAAAAATGTAGTAATTAAAGTGGCGAGGATGTTGCTACTTCCAGTGAAATTTGATTTAATCTGATTTTTAAAACAATAATGATGTTCCACATGATCATTTTTTCTGTTTTTGTATTTGAACACAGCATCATTATTTATGGTAGACATGATCCGTTTTAGAATCCACTAGCAGCCATAACTTTTTAATGCCATTATCTTGGGGAATGCACCTTGTGTTTTCTCAAAAAGGTCACATGCTATCGCTGTATTTCCTGATTTCCTGTAAATGAACCATTATCACAAGATAAGACTGTTTTTCAATATAGCAAATTATTGATTTGAAAACATTTACAGTTTTGGCCCTACTTGGTTACCGTGCAAGTTTCTTGTCATGTTACATAGAATATAGTAATAATAAGGAAAACAATGCTTTTCAGTTCAAAACTGGGTTTATCTCTCTGCCTGAAATCCACGGTTATTTGTCCTCTTTGCCACTCTTTGTGCCATGCTAACTAAGCCGCAATATCATTTTTCAAACTTAGGCAAACAGTAAATTTCTTTGAATGTAAAACTATTATTATGATTTGAGATCAAATCACATCCATTATAGATTAACATGCTCATCAGCCACCCCAAAAGCAGTGACGTGGAGCTGATTTTGCTGTTTGAACATTTAAACATACTAATAAGTTGGTTTTCCCTGCTTGTCAGTCAGATTTTGTGAACAGTGATAAGGAAATTTGCATTCTCAGGGGCCACAGTGATGAGCACCCCAAGACAGCAGCCATGAGGTCAGAAAGATCAGGCTTCCCGGGAGTTCAGGGATAAAAACATCAGGTGGAGACCTTTGAGCCGTAGAGCTGTCACAGCCTTCACACAGGTGTGTGTGTGAGTGTACGTCTATGTGTCGTTTTAAATCTTCTCTACACTGACTTCACTCTGTGTTCTGCTGCCCCCGTCTAGATGCTTTGTATACTATCCTACCTCCTTTGCAGCAAAAGCCTGGTTTATTTATGTTAACTGAAATTAAGTGGGACTCTTTGTTTTGCTTATTTTCTCCTCTCAAGTAGCTTCAATCAATTTGTTGCCCATTAGAAGGGTTACACGGCACACTGAAGCAACTCAAAACGTTAGGAGCAGGAGCAGAAAGTCAACTATACAAAGTACCGTGAAGTGCTCTCTATCTGTTTTGAGACCTCTGTACTTTTTACATGAACATGATAAAACGGTTGAACCAGCTGGTCGTTTAATGCATACAATACTGTGTGCTTGAATATGCCTAAATACACACGTGTGTGTGTGTGTGTGTGTGTGTGTGTATGTGTATGTTGCAGGTGTGGGTAGTAAAACTTACTTGAAATGGATACTTTAGCCTTTGAGGTAGTTTAGTACTAATACCAATGTTGTACAGAATTCCCTTTAAGATTAACTCCTCAGAATTTGTACTCCAAAGTGTGACTTAGAAAACTATGAAGCAGGAGTGAGTGTATGTAAAATAAATTGTATATCTGTAATCAACTCTCACCAAACCCTTTACAGACAGTGGTAGAAACCAAATGGCATAACGAGTGCACTTAGACTAGGTTAGTGCTTTAACCATGCCCATATTTGTCCAGTTTTAGATAAGATTTCTTTGAGAATGACTTTTTAATGGTGCCGGCTAACAAACTTTATTCTTTTTTTTAGATGCTATTATGTTTTTTTCTTATGTTTGTTATTTTTAGAATAAATCCATAGATCTGAATGAGAGAATATTTGATCCATTAAAGCTGTGCAGCCACAGCTTTTCAGCCACATTTTCCTCATGGAAAAGTTTGCTAATGCTAGGTGAAGCAATGTTTTTTTCAGAGTTTATAATTTTTTCTTTGCTAAACTGTAGGATTTGTTTAGTAGATAGTCACGGCTGCCCTTTCAGAAGGACTGGCAAGTGTTTATCTTTTGTCTTTTTTTTGTTATTTCTCTTTTACTGTATTCTTTGTGTCTGTATAAGACATCATTATTACAAATGTATTTGGCTAATATCTGTATTTATTATTGCTTAATAAGGATGAGAGGATAGAGGCCGGCAGAAGTGTTTGTTTTAATTAGATGTTTTTGATTCTGGGTTGTTCTTTTTGTTTTTGTATGGTATAGTTTTCAAGCCAGCAAGCCGATGTAAAAGCTCTACCTCGTCTGAGCCATTCTCAGTTGTGTTACACTTTTTGTACATCATTTCACAAGGATGTAATGTCATGTCCACAATAAAGACACACAAAAAAAGGCACCTGGTGGAGCCGTTTTGTCTGGTTACGCTTGTTTGTTTTCGGATTTATCTCAGACACTGTGACTGAATATGTCCAAGCTTTCTGCAGATTCAAAGTTTTAAGGATATTATTTTCTTGGTTCGTCGCGCTGGCAGGGTGAAATTTACAGAGAACTATGCAGTGCACAGTTTCTGAATGATGACACGATTAACAAACCCTGTATTGAAGTTTCTCATGGTTCATTCACAGCTTATTATACAGAGTATGTGAGAAGTTATTATAATCGTGCTACATGGGACACGCAGAACTAGTAATAGTGTAATTAAAATTACATAAAGTTTTTACAAAGTATTGAATGGATAAATGCCTCAGCTGTGTGGAAGTATGGATAAAATGCAATAGTTAAAAAAACCTTTTCTTTTGTTAGCCAGAGTAATAGTATGGCTATTACTCTGGCTTTTAAATTGTCATTAAACCCTTTTTTAATAAAAACAAAAATGTTCTTTTCCTTCAATTGCTAAATAAATGCTAAAGAAATTTTTAAAAACCTGTGTGTTTTAAGGGCAGGATCTACTTTTCCAACTGAAACCATGTATATGTACTGAAATTGGTTATGTGCAACCCCATAACAACAGCTAGTTGGGTGTCCATCTTGCATCATACATCTACTTTTAACTCTTTCAAGTCCGAAAAAGTAAGTCTGATCTCGACTCTCTTCAAAACAGCAAGTAGTTTGACATCCAGTTGATATAACATAAGATAAAACTTAGCAACCTGTTGCTTTAGGCTGGAACACTACCTTACAAACTGCAGCCTCAGGTGCAGCTACACAACAACTCCAGGAATGTATATTTTTAATTCCAAAGCATCAGCAACAAAAGTCAGGAACACACATCTGTAAAGTCCAAAAGTTGCATACCGCTGCTTTGAATTTTATAATCATGTCTTGTGCAGTTTTTAGTGTCTTGCAGTCAAAGAGCTTACAGTTTGGGGAATCAGAAAGTTTCTTTACGAGTAAGTTAAACCTAACTATACAAAATTTCAAATGCCAGAAGGGCACGGTTTTCCCATCTAAAAGCTCCATTATGTTTTATTTTACACATGTCCAGACAGTTACATTGAGTCTGCATAACAATCTGTTTTCCAACAATATGTTGAAACAGTGACCATGTTGCACATCCCAAAACACTCGGTACCAAATACAGTGACATGTTACTGTCTCAGGCCAGTGTGATGCTCTGTAAAATTGCACAATATAGCATTTGCTCAAAGTGACAGAAATTTTTACCTTTCTGACTATTCTTAATAAGGAAAAAATGACTTCTTTTGGTCCTGTTTTGGGAACTTATCATTTCCAAAAAGTCTTTTCACACATCTCAATCTTATCACTCGTTTCCAACCTAATACAGGCTGGAGAACTGCAGAGCTCTCAGCAGGCCACTAGGAATGCATACATGACGGGCCAAGCAGAAATATGAATGGGGCTCGTACTTTAGTCCATTTCTTGTTGTTTCAAGTGTTTTCTGAATGCAACTGAGTTGTTATAAGAGTCCAACTTCCAAGAAATGAATTTCGGTAAGTCCGGCCTCCAACCCAAGATCCAGCCTGGGCGCCCCATCTGGGACCAAAGCTCCTGCTGATTTAGTCCTTAAAGCAGCTCGATTTGGTCTAGGGCCAAAATATTTCCCAATAAATTCTATTTCATTTAATTGTATTTATATATAATATAATGTTAAACCTTCTGCCTCCAAATCAGCTCAAGAGGCTGAGTGGAGGAGAAGATGCATCTAGCGTTGAGCTGAACTCCTTTCACGTCTCCCAGCAGGGGTGAAGCAGATGTAGGACTCAATCAAATTTTATGTGTATAACACCTTTCATACAAAAAGTAAAACAAAATGCTTTACATAAAACACACCCGATCACACACACCTTCCAAACCCATCCTGCACAGCACAGCTATAGACGGGCATCCTCTGTCTACATAACCAACAAGTATTAACATTTACAAATAAATTAACCTCAGTCTTGGTATTCTGACAGGAAACAATTTTGTGGGGATCATCTTACAGTAGTTCCAGCAGGACTCTCCTGGAACTCGAAGAGCTGTGGGGTTTTAGCAGCATTTACTGTAAAACAGGCAGTTTCTCACAGGTAACTTCCTCTGCTCTCTCTACAGCTGATATGCTATGTGTCTCTCTCCTCTCTTCAGCTCGGCCCTTCTTAAAGGGACAACGTTACTCTTTTAACGCTGTGCTGTAAGCAGGACCATGTCTGCACATTGACTAATAACTGTTTTTATATTCTGGCTGACCAGATATTATTGCTGACCATTACAGTGCATCTTGTACAACTGACACACAGCTCAATGCTGAGGGAAAAGAGTTTAGGAAGTTTGTGTCTTTTTCTGTGGAGTTGATTTGAGGGGACATGTTTGAGGGGGTGTTGCCCCCTCTTGCCTATTCCTAAATCCGGCCTTGGCAGGCCATCAAATGAGCGGCTCCCAAGGACGAATACAGAGTACTCTGGAGAAAGGATGTATTGGTAGATACCACAATAATGTGGGAAAGTTAGGAAAAATCATATTTTGAGTGAGTGGAGATGTATTATAAATAATGGAAGCATGTAGTGATGGGATACATGGGACACAGTGGAGAGCAGGATTGAGGACAGGCTGGGATGAGGACTTGGGAGTGTGAAATGAAAAGGCTCAGTATCATTATTTAATCACATTTAGTTTTCAACTGTTTGATTTTTGGATAATGTATCAAAATCTATCAGATTTAATTAACAAAAACCTTTTTTTGTTTTTTGCAAACTTGAATGTTTCGCAACATGCTTTTCAAAATGCAAATGCAAAAGATACTAGAAAGAAAAGACAAAAAAAAAAAAAAAAAACAACGCCTGAACTATCCCACTCCAAACTCTGTCGCACTAAAACAATTGTTTTGGAAACACGGTTCAGAGTCATAAGAGCTGTGAGAGAGAAAAGACAAGCATCACATTTAGGAAAAAATAAGTGGATACATTTTAAATATCCCAGAAGCTTAGAGTGAGCAAAAATAAGAGGCAGTTAGAAAGCTTAAAGGTCATTAAGTTAAAAAAAAAAAAGCTTCGGAATTAAATAAGATGAAAAATGAATAATTAATTTAAAAAATATACGTTAAGACTAAAAATGTAGACATGGAGTTGGATTTTAAAAAACTCTCTGCTCCTCCCAGGTTTTTAGGAAGGCTATGCTGCAGATGTGGACTTTGTGTTCTTATTTCAGTGTCATTAAAATCACCATCATCCCAGGTATTCCAAAATTGTAATATCCATGGTGAAACATAAACAGGAGTCTTAGAACATCATAGTTATATCCTGATTTACCAGAGTGAGACTAAAACTATACTTTCTTCCAATGTATTCCTTCTTTAGAATATAAATGATTTTCATAATGGAGCATGTTTAACGGAATTTCAGCTTCACATGTAATACCATTAATTCAGTATTTTGAACCCTGAAACTTGCCCTAAAATTACAGCTATGCAAAACACATCAACATACCAATAAATCAAAGCGTAGGAATAATCCCAGACAAACATATTTGCTACTGAAGGAGTACCCTACTAGTTTTTTGTCTTTGTTTTTTTCATTCTGTACATTCACTGGAAACCATCACACTAAGAGTCAATTTTAGCATCAGCAGTTTAACCCAGCATGTATGTCTCTATACTTAAGGAGGAATCCAGAATGCAGGTACAGAAAAAAGGCAGGATAACAAAGGGAATGTCATACTTAGTGGTACGATGGTGTGACCCAAATGCAGGACCAGCCAGGAATGCCGATATAACGCATTTTATTGGCACGGCAGCAAAACCAGGAGAACCTAATACAATGATCCAGTTAACTGAACACAAAACCAGGGCATTAAATACAGAGAACAAAACAAGACACAGATGTATCTGATGACTGAAATAAAGTAGGTGAGCTAATGAACAGAGGAAAACAGGAGGCCTACTAAATAAAACAGGAAACCAAAAGCAAAGTCTACATCCAGTCCATAAACCCTAACAGGGAACCTTCTTGTGCAAGGCAACAGTACAAATCAGATAAGACAGAGCTGCACACACCTTATATCAACTGCTATATATATATGTTTCCACTTTGAGGTTATTAGGAATTTGTTTCTACCACAGTATTTATCTAATGACCATAACTGTAGCTTACAAGATACTTTTTTGAGAGCTGTACCTTTGAATATACAATGAGTAATCCTTCTCTTTCTGTTTGTACATTAAGACCCTGGTTCGAAAAAGTTGAGGTGTATGAAAATACAGATATAATGCAATAATGTACAAATTTAATTCAAAATGCCAGTAAAGATGATATAAAAAGAACTATTTAAAATATATTTTCTTTTATCACTATGCACATTTTTATGACTAAACATGCTTTAAACAAATTGGGAATGGTACAAGAAAAAAAAAACTTGTGTTTAATTAAGATTAAGGGGGAAAAAACATTGGAAGTAATTAGTTTAGTCACTGAGAACTAAGTGATATTAATAGTACTGCAGATAAACTGAGTCCTTTATAAGTGCTTAACCATCAAGTAATGTAAACCAGAGAGAGATTGAAAAAAATATTGAAATGATGCTGGAAATTTGGACAAATGAAAAAGTTACACCTGTTTTGTGCTTCTACATTTTCATGTTGTGGAATAAAAACAAAAACTAATTTAGCAAAGTATTTGAAGAGTTCATTTGGGGAAAACTAAAGTCACTGTTTGCATTAGCACCATGTTTTGACTGAGTTAGCTACTAGCAGCCCAGCAGCAGAAGAAATCCAGCAGAACATCTTTTCATAAAGAGGAACTAGTTTCCAGAAGGTGAAAGAACTGCTGCAAAGAGAATAGAGGCCACTAGATATAAAGTGTTGACCCAACATTCATATACCAACCAGCAAGACAAGCACCTAAACATCTGGGCACTTGGACTTAACTCAAAATATGACCTATTCTTTCATTGTTTGTTATCTTATAGGCGCTAAAGACAACAAGATCTTGAAGTTTCTTGAATTTTCTTTATAGAATATCATTAAAACTCCTAAGTTCTGCACAAACTTCTCCAACTGCAAAGAAAGACGTTCATGATTCATGATGAGGAGGTGAAAACAGATCAGACCTCAGCCACACTGCAAGCTGCTTCTTTTCATATTATGTGACACATTTGATGGATGGAGACTTTGATGTTCATCCATGCCTCGTTGCCACCTTGATGTCCGTGTGCGGCCGGGCAGCTGAAGCCGAGCTGCCAGGCGACAGAGATGAAAAACTCACAGCCTTCAACTAGGGGCGACCACCTAGGGATCCGTTGCCACTTTGCCAGTCTCTTTCATGTTCAGTGTCTATGTACACCATCTGTCTGTCGGTTTGAGTGACGGCTGAATGACAGGTTCCCTCTGAGAACATGGCACATAACGTTAATGCCAGGCAGGCCCGCGGGCTGAGAGAAGACTGCAGCTGCCCGTCACTTTTCCCAACCTCATCAGTCACTGCGAAGGCAGATGTGACGGCCCTGAGCTCTCTGAAAAACATGTTCGCTGACATCTCTTCTTTCTGTCACACAGCAGAGGGAAAATGACAGAGTGAGTGACTGAATGACTGACTGAGGCGGAAAATACGCCAAACTACAGGCTGAGTCAGAACTGATGGATGGGTATGATGGGGAACACAGTAGGCTATAATGTGATTTTTTTTTTATTTTACATCTCTGTGTCATAAAAGAAAGCTGCAGCTTGCTTTGGAAGTCTTGGGATTGACGCAGGTATAACCACAGGGGGATCTACAGATCACTTTTTCCCCACAGCTGAGAAAACAGCAGCTTTTGTAGAGCATTCTAGAAACCTTTTTTAAAATTACATGTGTTTACTGATTTTTTCTTTCAGGCTCTAACCACTATGATTTATTGTGAAATGATTTTTAGATTGACAGTTGTCGTGACCTGTGGACAGTTTGTGTTCATTTGATTAATCACAGTAAGATGCTACGGAATTGTAGCTTTGTGCTTCGTCTGACGCTTTACCTGACAAACTTCACAATCTGACCAGTAACTTTTATTTTACATAGTGAAAAGTAGAAAAGCATAATTTATTTCTATACGTAGCCATTCCTGTCCTTTTTCTTTTAACACGATCCCCCTTTTGTTCAGTATTTTCATCACTACAGCTATATCACATTATTCAAAATGTGTTTTTACACAAAAATAAATGACATTTCAGTTCATTTAAATTACAAATAGACTCAATATTTAGCACTGACTTCTTATACTTATCCCACTTTTCTAATAACTAAAGCACAGACATTAAGATATCTAGTGATATAAGATATCTAGTAAGATATCTATCTTTCTATTTCTCCACTTTGTTAATAACAATTGGCATTGTAGTACATGAATGCCTGAGTACTCACCTTTACAATAATGTATCATTTATAAAGTTTTTACTTATGTGGAAGACTGCAGGGCTGAGTCCTCCCGCCAAAAATGTGTCATAGTTACCTGCAAGATTCTCTTGTGGACATTCACTCTGGTTTTGCGATTCAAACGCAGCCAGGTGTGCACCAGCCCGATACCTCATCCATAGACAGAGTATCAGAAGGAGATAGAGGAGCCAGTAGTGATCTTATATTTCCAGAGTTTGGGACTTTAGGCCCATTCATGCTTTTTTATGTATATAAATGAGGATGTCATCTGCAAACACTGTCATATGTCGCTTTTCTCAAACTTCAATTCATCTTTTATGTTAACATGGTTGTTAAGTCTGTTAATTCATCCGTGGACAGTACTGAGTTCAGCATTCACTTCAACATTTTCACATCAATTGACAGCTGTAATGCAGCAGCTGTTTGCAATCATCCTAAAACACCAGAAGAAGAAATAAAGTTTTTTTTCCTGTACTCCTCAACGTCTACATCTTCTTTGGGTAATTTTTCTCTGGTAGTTTCTGTCATGTTCTTGTTCCTCTACGTTTTCTTTAGTTGTTCCTTTTATGGTTTCACTGTCAGTTTGACAGTATGACAATGATCTATACGTACTAGAGTGGCCAACACAACTCCGAACTTAAAAAAAACTAGTGGTGTAGGATTAGAAGGTCATCCCATACTGAAATAAGACCAGTTAGGTGGAGGAGAAGGAGGTGCCAAGTTTTTGGGGTTGAGTATGCATCTTCCCCAAGGTACTGGGGGGTCCTGACAGTGTAGAGTACATAAAGTGTTTAAGATACCCATAGTTTTTCTTCCCCCTTATATCAGTGGGAAAGCGCAATTATCCAATCCACCAAGAAACTCAAAACAAGAGTAAATGCCAACAGGATAATGATGCATATTATGAAATAATATGCAGGAATATGGAATTTTGGCTTATTTTGGGGCACTGAGCTCACCTTCAGCTGCGTTACACATCCAACAGATGCACAACTCTTATAAGTTATACCTTATTGTAGTGGTGGTTAATCAGGCTTGCTAACAGTGTATAAAACAGATGTGGTATAACATAAACATGAGAATGGGATTAAAAAACAAAAACAAAAAAACATGAAGATTTTAAAGGGGAAAAAGCTTTAGGATATTTGTGGACATGCAGCAGTCACTACCATACTCAAGTCTTGCACCTTTTTATTAAGTTAAGCTACAGGTTTAAGCAGCAACCTGTTGTTTACAGAATGAGTTTTAAGTTATTACTTATAGAACCTGCGAATCCCTTTGCTCTCACATTTACAGGTTATAGAAACAGACCTGTTCACGGGCACATTCCTCCAGATTTCCTTGATTTTGCTTATGCTTCAGCTGCAGGGTTATGAGAGCTGGCAGGCCCAAGTTGTACGACACTAAAGCAACGTATGTACCATCAGTTCTGCTGTTCCATCCTTTCTGTATAGCATTATTATTTCAAAGATAATATGTAGCATGAGAGCACGCAGAAAGCATGAGTTTCAGCAGGTGTCAGTTCAGTCTCACCCATGATGCTAGTGACAAGCAATAATTCTAATTCGAAACTAAAACTCCTTAAAATGTAATGCATTCAGATCACATTAGAAAAAGTATTATTGTTGTTTTAGTACAGGGGAGCCCAAGTTCGGTCGTTGAGGTCTACCATTCTGCAGCTTTTACATGCAACCCTTATATAAACACACCTGAATCAAATGAATCGTTACCAACCTTCACCAGGGCAGGATGACATGCATGAAAGAGAATTCAGGTGTTTTATTCAGGTGTTATGGAGAAGGTACACATCTAAAAGTTACTGGATGGTAGATCTGAAGAACCAGATTTGGGCACTCCTGTCTTAGTTCGACAAAATCTGGACATATTTTTAAAAAATATTTTCTGTATTGAAGTTAAACACTTTGGTGTTGTAGCTGGATATCGCGTTCTTTCTGCAAGTATTTAACTGAACTGAAGATACTTCTGCACAAAGTAAATCACAGAGTACTAACTTGTTTGTTTTTTATTTGTTTTGGTCAGTAATTTAGGAAATTGAATTAAACCATGTGCTACTTTTCACCTCTTATTGTAGTGAAATC
Organism: Pseudomugil tenellus; assembly: GCA_037177515.1. Lineage (NCBI taxonomy): Eukaryota > Metazoa > Chordata > Actinopteri > Atheriniformes > Pseudomugilidae > Pseudomugil > Pseudomugil tenellus. The sequence goes on along the minus strand of JBAMHX010000007.1, from coordinate 22,758,559 downwards.
AAATACAACTTAGTCAATAAAAAACTGATTGTTCCTCCCCATTACCTGTGCACTAAAACAGGGTCCAATTGGTTTTATGCACAGCTTTACTACTTACTAAACTTAAGACAACTCCTTGTTTCCTGTCTTTCATTACTGGACAAACTGATTATTCCAGATGTGTCTGGTCATTGCCATTGTGGTTACTGAGGCCAGACACACCTGGATTAATCAGTTCATCCAGTAATGAAAGACAGGAAACAAATGATTTGTCTTGAGTTCAGTAAATAGTGTAGCTGTGCATAAAGCCAACTGGTGAGTTTAGTAAAGCTGTAAGTATAGCTTTACTAAACTCTGTACACTACTTTGTTCTTCTGTTTGCAGTAAACACTACTAATTCTCAACCCTCTCACCCATTTAGTGGACAAGATGCAGGTTTTTGCGAAGTGCTAATAGCTAGCTACTGATCTGGTACAGTGTCTTGCTTTGCTTAAGAAGCTCTGGGAACTGTTAAGAGAAACTTACTCTGGTTATCCAGTTTATTAATGAATGACCTGACCTAGACATTAAAAAAACAAACGTTTTTTTACTATAGTTTCATTGTGTACAGTCATAATTATCTGCTACAGCAGAAATTCCATAACATAAACTACACTTTTTTCCACTGCGATTGAAATGAAGAAAAAAAAACGTTCTGCGCTATACTAGATTTGAGTCCTGCATTAGTAATAGATTTTTAGATATTAGAAAAAAAGATGTAGGTTAGATGTCCAACCTCTGGTTTCCTGTCTACAACGTTGCACCTTAAACCTTTGCAGCTCTGCAGAGCCCTGCACAAGTCAGAGCATCTGATCTATATCTGCCACCAGGGAGCACTATTTCTTTCTAATGTCTCCTAAACGGGCCTCCTCAGCACGACAAGGGCCACATCAAAGACCAAATGGCACTAGTATGTGTAAGACGGCTGCACGGGTATATGGTAAATACACTTAAAACACACTATGCTGAATATCAGCTCGGCAGCCTTGACTACAGTTACCACCAGAGAGTCTGACTCCTCCGCATTTCTCAGGCAAAAGGCCAAACACATTTACAACACTTCAAGTGTCTGCGACACAAGAACGCCCTCTCCACTGTGAAATATGTAAATATTGCACTAATCAAAGGGTTGTGGAAACGCAAAATGCCACGGAAAGGTTATGACCTAGAGCCTGTGCTAATAGGGGGATGAGAGAGAGAGAGAGAGGAAGAAAAGGATAGAGGAGGTGGTGGAGGGAGGGCTGGGGATGGAGTGGCGGTGGAGGTGGGAGGGAAGAGGAGTGACAGCTACCACAGGCGTTACTCCTGCCTGAGGAGGACCTTCACATGCTGACCTCCGCCTCCTGCACTCCAACGCTCTGACAGTAATGAATAGGAAGGGGCTGTTTATGCATATCAAATGTTATTTACTCTTCCACAGTCAACTGTAGCCACAGAGGAAAGAAAGAGAGGAGTAAAAAAAAGAAGAAAAAAACCCAGGATACTCCCTAAGACTGTGGGCTGCCATTAGAACAATGTGGACAGGAATGCAGAGGCCTCTGTGGTGCATTGAGGTTAATCCATCCATCGCAATGAATTACATGGCTTTGTTTATGTGCAGCTTTTAGCTCGACTCTTTTAAAAAACACTGCTTTGTTCACCGCCTTGATTATTTTCCAGGATTTGAGGGCTTGACAGATACAGAGTACCTGCATAGAAACAAGCGGTTGCAAGTTTTGAAGTGAACTTGACAATGAATTCCTCTTGATATCTCGCCCGCCCGCGTGATTATTTATTTCAACTATCTCCAGCTCCACCAAACTAAAGTCTATATCCAGCGACAGAATCAGGGGGATGCTAACATACATTCTAGTCATGTAACATATTTTTAAGCAGGATTAATTCCCCCCCACATTGACATGATTGGTCCTAAATAGCACAAACCTTAAAGCTGGAGGCAGGAAAAGCCTGAGCGGAATAATTCAAGGGAATGACGTTCGACGATGAGCTCAAGAAAATAACCTTGAGCATGAACAATGAAGAATCAGCCGCCAGAAAACGTTTGTGTGTTTCCCGAGCCTGCGTGTCATCGCCATCGGTTTACGGCTCGGCTTCATTTTCCATCACCCCTTTTGAGAATTAAGTTGGATCTTAAGTATGTAAATGAGAACCTATTCTGTGGCCCCCACCCTCACTTATATGAATCCCAGGACAGACCATGACATTTAACATCGCCTTCACTAATTTGTGCTTAATAGCCAAAAAGTGATTAGAATTAACATTAATGACATTTCATATGTCTCCCTTTTTACGTTCCCTACTCCTCCTCTGCTGCTGATACTTAACCAGCTAATGCCGGTGGCTGCTTCTTGCAGCTTAAATTTTTGGCAGAAATCTTTCAGTTGCCCTTTTTTCACCCGTCACTTTCTCACCGCTCCTTTGCAAGAAGACAACAAGAAAAGAGAATTAAAGAAAGGGAGGGAGGGGGTGTTGGAACGCTTTCTAAGCTGGAGATCTATTGTATCGGTCACACTCTCTTTAGCAAATGGCATAAGCATCGCACCAGATTAGGAAGTTATGTGTGTGTGTTTCTTGCCCAATGCCTGTCTTGTCATCTTCAAACCTTCTTGTTGAAACAATTGCTGTCCGAGAAAAACATGCCCTGAAGAAATGCTGGCATTTCTATTTTCTCCTCAGATCTGTAGAAAGTAGATTATTGGGTGAAAAATGAGCATTGTGTTTGTATCAAACAACAGGCGCTACCTGCCCGCTGACCTCCTCTCTGGTAATTAGTGATGGTCTCTGACCTTGTTCAAGGGCGGTGAGCTTTTCCCTTGTGTTTCTTTGGGGAGGTCACCCAATCCTATAGCGAGCATGTGACACGGGTGGTTCAGCAGCTTCAGCAGCTACAAGCTTTTACAATGTGATGGTAATTTATAGGCAGGAAATTTTTTTGAAGGGGGTAAAGAACAAAGGAAGGGGATGCACAATTATAAACACGTGTAAAATCCATTTCATTTGTAAGCGTTTCTTTATTATGTAAATTCATCATACAGCACGTTTGCTGTGAAGATGATATATCTGAAAACATCACTGACGTTTTAAATCTACGTTTTTTTTCAGGTAAACCCCCAAGAGATGGCGTTTAAGACCAACTTAAACATTATTTTGCTTTAAATCCAGTTTAATGTTAAAAAGAAGGAGAAAAAAAAGCTTGTTTAGACATGAGGGTGAAGGAAATAAGGAAGAGGAAAATTTGATGCAATTTTGAAAATATAAGTTGAATTAAACTCAGACAGAGTGAGGACATGGAGGCTCATTTGTGTAGGGAAAAAGAGATTCTCTTTGAATATTTCTGTAATTTTTTGTGCCAATATAATTATTACTATTAAAGTGCATAGAAATTGTCAGGGGGCATTAACTTATTCTGCCATAAAAATAGGTTTAGAAAAACTTTTGTTCTTGACTTGCTTAAATATTTAAAGTGAACCAACATTGCTAAGCGATGTCAGGGCAATTTAAGTTTTGAAGGGAATGGCTCCTAAACACACAAAAGCCCATTAATTAAAGTTTTTCTGCTTGTTTAACCAATCTTTAAGTCAGTTGTGTTGTCTCATTAAGATCATCGACTGGAGGGCAGAGTTTAACACCTTTCTTTTGTTTTGTTTACCACTAAAACATGGTTGTAATACAAGAACGGAGAAGAGAAAAAAGAGAAAAGCATGCAGTACAACGAGAAAGGAGAGTCATTTCAGAGTGGTGGTGTAAGTGGATGGAGTACGGCGGTGGAGGGGGGGTTAAAAGGGAAGAAGAGCTGGGGGTGATCATGGGGTAATGGCAGTGGCCTGACCACTGACAGACAGGCCAATCTTCCATCTGGACAGGCTCAAGAGAGATGTGTCAGTCTCTCCTAGCACCCCGGGCCAGCCGCACCACCACACCGCTAAATGTGTATTGGCAAAGTGTCGGTGCCAATGCCATTAGCCAGCAGACTTAAATTCCCCTGTAATTTCCAGTGGCGCTCCTTGTTATTGGCACCTCTGATGGGTTGAGTATTTGAATCCTGGTTCACTTTTAATGGATGGCTGGTGGCGGTGGGCAGGAGAGCGACTTGTTATCACTCTTACTGGACAAGTCCACACACACACACACACACACAAATATTTACACACATACACTGATGTTCTTGCTTTTCCACATATACTATTTATTCTTGTTTACTTTGCCAACTTTTTTTTTTCTTCCAAATAACTTTACTGGAGTGTTTAATTTGTTATTTGACATCCAGTTCATCCCTGCCAACTTTTGTTTTGACTAAAACCAGAACAGCTCACAGTTAGAATTTCATTAACGTTACATCAACTTACTGAAGGCTGTATTTGACTGTCTTTCTCTATAAACTTCTTATTAAAACAAAAAGGAAGATGATGTTTTTCTTGCTTTGTAAATGAATAAAATCTCCATACATGACTTATCATTCATGATAGTTGTATACATATGTGATCAAAGTGTAAATATTGTAGTTTGGAAAACATACATTATGCTAATGAATTATCTTGGTTGTGTAGAACCCACAGAGAAAGAATTCAGTTGTTTTTGCTCATGGTCTCATTCTGATGTCTATATGTGTTTTATTGTTAAACCCAAGAGCAGATTTACCCCCTTTGTTAGCAGAATTACTATTCACTATTTTGATAACTCTGAAGTGGATGAAACTAAAAAGTGAATTAAAACTTAAAAATAGATTTTAAAAAAATCAGACAGATCTTCAGGAACTGGTTTGAATCCATCAGTGTCGTGTTACCAGAGTGGTTTAGATCACAATGTAAGCGGTTGGAATTCAGTAGAAGGAGTTTTTGTAAGGACAAATAAACCTGCTGGAGGAAATAAACAACCAATAACTCCAAGTGCACAAAGCAAAGAATGCGTCTTCAGAAAATACTTAATTTCTCTCTCTTGGAATATCTGAGATATTTGATTAAATCTGTGATGTCACTGGTCATCCAGTTTATTGTTTGCTAGCATAAACTAGAAACAAGGAAGCATTTAAAAATCTTAATTCATTGCTCTAATGTTTGAATAGAGCACTTTTGTCAGATTGATTCTTTTGAAAGTGCCATCTGGAGCTGGAGGTTATCAGGATACAGCTGATTTACAGATGTTTTTAGTCCTCTTGAAGTACTTCAAGTCTTCAAAATCCAGAACAAACTACCTCAAGTAAGTGTATAAATTAGTTTTTGTTTATTTATGTTTTGTTTGCAAATAAGTAGAAGCTTCCACTTTTTGTAAAAAACATTTTCCCTCAATTAAATTTTCAATCCGCAACTTGTAACAGACAACGAAAAACATGGCAAGCAAACTCTGTGCCGTCAGAACTGATAATCTTCTATAATTACTGCAATTAGGGATTAAAAGATCTTATAAGTTTAGCTTTTAAATTTACCTTGTGGTGAAAACCTGAACATTTTATAACCCACAAAGATGCTGTGAGTAACATAATTTCAGTCAAATAACGAAAAAGCAGGCAAAGACAAAAACCATGTTCAGGTTTTCTCAAAAGAAAAAAACCAAAGATGGGAAAAGTCAAATAACTTATACTTTATGCATTAACTATTTTATCATTTTCATAAACTATAAATAAGACGTGAAAATGCTGCACAATATGTATAAGTCATGTATCATGTTTGCTAAAGCTTAATGGACTTTTTAACTTAATTATCATTATTGTTTATATTAACTGCATGCTTTAGCTGCTTTTTAGCTTTAAGAGCTACAAAATATATAATAATAGATACTTCTTCTGTAATACTTAAAGATCTTCAAGGGAAGTTATGCCTTCTTAGTCCAGAAGTCAGAGTTGCTGCTAAAATGACAGGAAAAGCCCATAACTTACAGACACTCTCTCCCTCTGACATGAAAACATCCCGACACACACTTTTAACTCTCCTCATTACACCAGCAGGACTGCTCTAATGATGGAGAAAAGACAAGAGGCACACACTTAAGACATTTATTTGACTCTTTGCGCTGATCTGAGATCAGGCCTTCTCCGCTTCTCACTCATTAGCGTTATAGGGCAACAAGGACAAACTTGCTTGTGGTCTGGTTGTAATTAGCATTTAATTTAATTTTTAATTTTTCAGTTTTAATTCTCCCCGGATCACGATACAATGAGCTCCATAAAGAGGAGACTTGTTTTAACTTCCTCTTACCATCTGTGACCTAAAAACACATTAAAACTGTTAGAATTTTCATGAGCTAACGATTGTGAAGTTGTTTTGGGCTCATGTGGGAATTGTAGCTTTGAATGTCTCTTTTACAATTTGACTGATCTCTCCCTGATCGCCCTCCCTTCTAGCGACTTTGCCCACAGTGTGTCGAGGGAATACGGCATTCGTCAGGCCAAGACAAACACGCATGCAAAAAACACACACAAATGTTAAATAACTATATACAGGAGCAATTTGGCTCCACTGTAATTTGTATATAGTGTTTGACAACCTTGCTAGAGAAGATTTCAGCCCAGAAATGCTAAGTAGTCCCAGCAGGAGTCAGTCAGGAAGAGGAGAGAGGCTCTTTGCTTTTTAATGTATTCTTCTGCAACCCAGAGGCCTCCAAAACGTTGCATGTCTTTACCACTCACTGTACACACACTCAGACATATGCACACACACTCGCATATCTGTCGGCAGTCAGGCTCTGAAGGAACACTGCTAATGGGGCTGTTTTTAATGAGCCAGGAAGAGGAGAGTGACCCTTCGAAGGTGAATATCTCTATTTCTCACTGTTTTTTTTTTTTTTTTTGCTGTGTGGGAATTAAAGCATGCATGCCACTCACATATACACACTTTTGCACATCTACACACACACAAGTCCTTGTAAATTTATACAACGCAGTAATATTTATCTGTAATTGTTTCTAACTGCCGTAATTACTCTCAGCTCTGGGCTTATTCATTCATCCCGTCCTCTCATCAGGAGCAAGCATGTGAGACATCAGAAGCCAAAAAAAGTGTGTTTTTTACGGCTGAAGCGCCTGCATAATTTGTAAGGGTTCGGGGAAAAAAAGCCCTGCAGCAAAAGTGTTCTGTAAAGCTGCAGGAGATCCGTAGATTTCCTCAACTTTCACTCCACGTTGCAAAGGGACATATCCATCCCCAGACAACCATTTCACTTTATTTCACTGATTTTATGCTCTTTTCATGCAAAGGGAGTGAAAAAAGGGCAGAATGGAAACAAGGGAAGCAGTTCAGATATTAGCCAAAAGATGGCACACTCTGTATGGAGGGAAGAGGGTTGTGGTGAGCATTGTGGTGGTTGTGGTGTCTGTATTTAACCTAGAACCTGGAGAGCGTCTGTGCTTCCTCTGCTGGGAATCTTCTGCTTCTAGGATTCATAGACAAGGATGAAGACGGAGGAGGAGGAGGGAGAAGCTAGGTAGGTGAACGGATGTCATGCTTCTGCTCATGTTGCTCAACAAGCCGTACAGTAGCTGCTTTTTACACTAAAATGAGCCCGAGGATATATAGCTGTGACATTTTATCTCCGAGCCCTTGGTTCATTTTGTCTGCTGAACATGTGGAGTTACAGAGCAATCTGTGAACACAGCTATAATGGTTATTCTGATGTTTAACGCCTTCGCAGAGAAAATAAATGCACTGACTAACCAGGTAGGACATATTTCAGAGTATGTGTTAATATTTTGGCTCTAAAAAAGAATGAGAAGTGAGGAAGATCGTTGCATACATCATCTTTAAACAGATTTGTCATGAAGCGTCCTCATTAATCCAGGAATTGTCTTTTTGTGGGTGTTTCTGGTTTCACTCTACCGTTCATTCCTCACGCCTGTGCCGCAGTTTTATGTCTGTACCAAACAATTTATTTTTGCCAGACATGATGATTGGAGCGCCCCCACCACACACACACCCTTTTTCTTTTTCTTTCGGGAGGGTTAATTGGGAATTATTACATTATCATCACCAAAAAAAAAAAAAAAAAAAAAAATACAACATGAAAAATGTGGATTCGGCTCTCTCGGAATAGATTATGATTCATGATGTGCCAATATTACAGTTTATATTCACACATGTAATGAGCACAAGCTGATATGAATATTTTTAAAAAATTATGTTTTTTTTTCCTTGTTGCTACATTTTATGATCTCCATTTAATCGAGCTGCCTCTAAGAGTGAATGCAACAGTGATCCTCCTGTGTGATTACATTTGCTAGTCACAGAGACTTAACATTCCCGTTTTGAACGTTACTTACACACTCTACACACTCCTAGAGGCACGCAGCAGCCACAAGACCTCTGAAAATCAATGTGACAGGTTTCAGTCGTCCCTCAGTGTACACATCCCCTCTCAGACTCTCTCCTGACATCTGCTCGATTACCTCCTACAGCCAAACATACACACACACACATACACACTCAGAACGCCCTCCCCATGGCCGCCCTAAGCCCCTCTGAGCTATATGAAATGTAGTCGGTGCAGGAGAAACCAGATACTGCTGGCTGTGTCACATCGCGTTTGCCGCCACCCGTCAGGAGAGGGTCTGTTTGAGTGCCAGACGATATGACAGCGTCAGTCATCCTCCAGCCCAGCAGCAGGCTGCAGGACAGAGACGTGGAAGAAGAGGAGGGGAAAGGGTAGACTGCTATCACCACCGGCTGACTGGGAAGTGGCAAGGAGGAGAGCAGAACATAAGAGATGATGACATAAATCTGTGCCAACACATCATGTTTGCTGTTACATTTCCCATGTCTAACATTTAGACGAAGAAAAGGAAAAAAAAGGTGATATTTACTCAGGTTCCTTCTCAGCAACATTGTGCCGAACTATCACACTGGCTAAAAGCCAAAGGAAAAAAGTGGAGGATGGTGGAGATTTCCACCAATCAAAGCGTTTGAAGAGAACCCCCCCACCCCCCACCCCCCCCCCCCCGTAACATTATCTTTGTGTGACCTTATGTGTGTTTCTGTGTGGTTTGGGGATTTGACAGCAAGGAGGTCATTGATTGAGCTGCTTATCCAGTCAGACTTGTCGTCCACACTTGCATTTTTATTTTCTTTCATGCTGCTTTATATATTTTTTAGTTGACGCTGCAAAACAAAAAAAAGTGCAGAATGTCAGGCCAGGTGGAGCGTAGATAAAAGCCAGTTACTAACACATATGACAAGCAAGGACACACACACACACACACACACATACACACACAGACACACACAGGAGCAGAAACACTCAAACAAACCTGCACCTCATGCCTGGCATATACACGGAAGATGTGACGACAGCCCAGTTTGTCTGGTCATCTGACAGCCGCTCTGAGCTCCCGTGTGGTCCAAGAGTTTCCAGACAGGAGGACAGCAGACCCGGACAGGAGCGCTTCATGCCCAAACCCCCCTCCCACCCCACAAATCTCCAACCCCACCCCACCCCTTCTCCTCACCTTCAGACTCACCGCACAGGACAGCAACCCTCAGAAGAGCCTGGAATGAGAGGTGATGGACAGGCCGTCTCTGGTGTGAACTCTGGTTTTCTCTGGCCGACGTCATGGAAAGATAGCTCACTTTGACTTGCATCGGGAGAAAAGGAGGCAAAGTTACAGTAATAAGAATAAAAAAAGTTTTTTTTTCATGATGCCTTTATTGTGGGCATTACTGCAACTGTACATGACTTCTGTATATTTCTTTTTATTGTAGGTCGACATATTTGTGCTTTACCTTATATCATGTATAAAACTTTAAATGCATCGTGTTTTGTGAGCTGCAGGCCTTGATTCTTCTTACTTCCACACTTCTTAATGACTGATAGCACATTTGTAGATGCTTTGCATTGTTTCCCAGATTATTGAAGGAGGAAAAGGAAACTCATTTCAGTAATTATGCTTTAACTTTTTCTTTTTAATCATCACTTTTACATTAAATTTGAACTTTATTTGATTTAATTTGTTTAGTATATATAGCATGGATCTATGTATATAAGATGTAGGCAGTCACTTCCACCAGAGCGTGTGTTTGTATGAAAAGAAGAAAACTGAACTGTGCGCATTGCTCGGACCTCTTTTGAGTGCTGCCGTCAGTCTCCCTTGTAGCTGTTCTGCATGTCACTACTTTAGAGATGAAGTCCTCCCCCCCTCTTTTCCTGCAAATGATTAATAAACAAACCTATTAACAATGCAGGACACATTCCACAAAAGGTTCATTTTCGGAAATACAATCTCCCTTTTGTTAATAATGTCCATAAATCATGTGAGGATGTCACTTAACGCAAGGTTAATGAAACACCGCTAATGCCTGGCTAATCTATCCTGAGTCAGAAAGCTGCTGTAACTGTAATTCCTAGTCCTCTAAACTCTTTTTTCCAGGGAATTCTCGCCGCATGATTGATGGACGCAGGACAGGGGATGTCCATTATTTTTAAGTGGAACACAGAAGCAGAATGTGGGGTCAGCTGTGGGCCGGACTCAGAAAGCTTTACCTGTCCAAATGGCTAATGAACCTCTGACAAGATATATGGGAACACTTTGGGAGAGAATTTAAGTATGACATAACAACTTGATAATGGATTTACTGTGACGCTCGGAAGCACTCATTCACATTCAGACTTCAACTAGAGCCGATCTTTACATGTTAGTTTCTGTTTTTGTATGTGCATCTTCCCCTTGACTTGCATTTTCCAGCTGTCAGGCTGCCCTATTAAGCCGAGTGTTTTTTCATGTGTGTGTGCATTGTGTCTGTGTAAGCATGGTGTGGTGTAAGCACAACATTAGGGGAGATGTTTATTATAATGTGAGTGTCTGGTGCCAGCTGAGCTGAGCTGCAAGCTGTTTGGAGAAGCGGATGACTGTTTGATTGTTTGATGACAATGTGAGCCTTGCATCTTTCTTCCTTTCGTCTGTGTCTCTGAAGAACGCTGACATTAAATGTTTGATGTCGGCATGCACAACTGATGTACAAATAAAAACCTCACCGGTGAGAATTTTCCTTTTTTTTTTCTTCTTGCATTTTTACAATGCATTTGTTGTTTCTGTTGTTTTCAGATTGAAGTTTAAACCCCACCTCTCCTCCCTACTTGGAAAAAGTTTGCTTTTTCTTTCCTTTTTGAACCACAACAACCTCATAATGGAGGCACAAAAACAGAAAATTTACTCAGGGTTGCATATGGACGTAGCAATAACTGCTTTCCACTTGAACACCTCTTCATTTTTAATAGGGGGAGTTTATACGGCAAAACGCTATAATGCCAGAGAGCAGTGCAGGTGCTGGTAGAGGAGACGCAGGTCAATATAAGTCCTAATAAAGCGAGAGTTCATTTCCCTGCTGCGCTCCCCCCTGGCCATTGCTTGCTCCATATACAAGTCAAATCAGCTTTTTGCCTCCCAAAGCCCTTTGATTTATGACCAGGCTCCATTGACCGGACCAGCTAGTTTTCATTTTTGTTAAATCGCGTGGCCTCTTAAATGAAACTATTGATTTAAAGTCAGCTTACTGAGGATTTAATTTGTATTTGGAAAATTAAAGCAGGTAACGCTTTATAATTTCACACTACAATGGAGTAGAACCAGTTATCTCCTATTCCTCGCCTTGTATTCAAAGAATAGACTCAAGCCCCCACACACTCAACACACACACCTTTCATTTCTCCTTCCTTTGGGTTTAACGGGCCACTTTGTGTGGCTGTTAATGCATTTTGGACAGAGAGACGAGGGATTTAGAGCCTTGGGACTCCCTTTCAGGACTGCTGCTACAACCCTGATGTTCTGCAACCCCGGCCTTCACCCCACCCCATCTCGCATTTACATTGTCTTTACTTGACTGGGTGCTGGTCATTGCCTCACCCAGATGTGGCGGTCTCAGGAGCAGACAAGAACAATAACTTGTCAACCTGTTAGATGATTTGCTTCTTTGCTGGTTTGTCACCATCATTTGACTTTTCCCAAAAGTTGGGGAAATTATGCATCCAGTTACAGACAAGGGAACAGTGAACACATCACCGTGCTGTGACTACGCTCTGGTATTTTAAAATGGCACAGGGGAAAGTGTTTGTGTGTCTCTCCATCACGTGATCCTCTCTGACACCTCCGCCACCTGATTCGAGAGAAACCTGAAATGATGTGCCTCACCTTTTAGAAAATGGGAATCACTCTTTTTCTCAAAAGAGGAAGCTACAATTACAGCTGAAAAAACAATGTGACACATTTGTTTCTGATTGTCCCCCATTTGTGGGAGAGAAGACATGCTCACTGTCGGCCTGTCTCAGCTTTGTCTCCAGGCCCGCTTTCGTCGTCTCCTCCGCTGACACCATGGCAGCCAAGCATCCCTGCTTGCCATCTCCCTCACCTCTCCCCACTCCTTCACCCCTCACCCTGCCATAAGCTCCTTCACCAAGACCCTCATTAACCCCTCCCTTTCCCCTGGCATTGAAAAGGCCCTGTCTCTAAACCTGTCCCTGCATCTTCAGCAGAGTTTTCAGCAGCGAACATGTGGGCGGATGGGTGGATCCCGTTCCCCATGCCCCCCCTCCCAATTCTGACTGTTTTATATTATATTTAGTAATAATAATCACAGTTATCGTGCCTCCTCCTCCTCCTTCTTTTTTGTTAAAGCCTCCTGCTAATAGGGCGGAGGGACAGCGCTGCTGTCTCCACGGCCTTCTCACCTCCAACACGACTTTGTGTGTGTCGCTCACCCTCCATAAAGAAGAGGGAGGAGCGGCGAGAGGGGGTTGGAAGCTCTAGGGTGTCATTAACTCCTTTCTTATCCCTTGGAGGAAACAGCAATTTGACTACCATGATCCTGACTCCCTACCCTTCCCATCATCACCCCAGCCCATCCAGCGTCGCCTCCACCCCTCTGGTTTGCCCTCCAAAATCCCCTAATATCTGTGTTTTTTTCTATCCCTGCGACCCCCGAGTACCCCCCCACCCCCTGGGTGCTCCATAACTATTTATTAACATGTCTTTGACTTGACTAGACTTTTTAAACTGAGCTCCCCCCACCACCCACCACCCTCAGTCAGCCGTTACACACAGCCCATGTTTTCACTGTCATTATCAATGACCTGTTAGAACTCAGGATTCGTAACCTTTTTGCTCTTTTCATGAAGATAAAAAAGGGCTCATTTCTGTCTTTACTTCATGTAGTTTCTCTTATAAAAAACTGTATCAGCTCTTTTAGCTAAAAGAGCTACAATCTTATTGTTGTTAAAACTAGTGTTTTTAAAACTAGCACACTCAGTTTAATAATAAAAAAAAACATTGGTCTTTAAGGGGACTCACAGATGCATTTATTGATTGTTACCTGACTTTTAAAAGAATCATCTATTAACTATACTTTGAAAAAAAAAAAAGTTTACTTTTTCCTGCTGGACTCTATCACAGTTGAGTGTTTCCACACATTTTGTTTTACCTTTCTTTTGACCTGAAAGCTGACTTTTAGTAGTACAAGCTGAATTAAAGATGCTATGGCTCAGCAGGGAGTGAGAATTTGGCTTTCATGAGTTGCAAAACATCATGGCTATACAGGAAAAAGGTGTTCTGGATTCACCATAAGACAAGATGAAAGACTCATTACAAATAAAACTTTAGGTTATTTAAATAACCCCGGTTCTCTGAGTAATATGACTGAGATGTCTCAGTATGGGATGCACGCCTCTGTGCATCCCTCAGAAGCAATATTCTCATTATGCCAATCCTGATTGGCTGGTGAATGTGTCCATCCGCATCAAGTAGTGCCACCCTCCTTAAGTGGCTCATGCGGAACGCACCTGCCCCATTCAAGATAAGCACCTCTTCTCACTCGCCCAAGCAAGAAGGGTCTGGTGAGACATCTCACTCATATTACTCAGAGAACCTGGGTTATGTAAATAACCTAAAGTTCTCTTTCATAATATTTCGCTCGATGTCTCACTATGGGATGCGGTAGCTCCCGTATTGCCAGACAAGCTTATCTAGCATCCACCAACCTACAGGAAAACTTTCTGTGTCCCAATCAGTACAGCAGAACTGCACGTGCCACACACGTCCAGCATATAGAAGCAGACAAAAAGTGAGGGGAGAGGACCAACTCGCTGCCGCACAGATGTCCTGTACAGAAACTCCCCAGAACAGGGCCCAAGATGCCGCCAGGCCCCGAGTAGCGTGTGCCCGCAGGCCCTTGAGTTGTTGCAAAACCTGACTGGTGTAGGCCTGTGTCATAGCGTCAACCACCCAGTGGAAAAGGCACTGTTTAGTGATTGGTTTACCTCTTTGACAATTAGCCCAAGACATGAATAACTGGTCGCCCCTCCTGAAAAGCTTAGTCTTATCCATATATATGCGCAAAGCACGAACAGCACGAACTGGACATAGATGATGAGGAACCGAAGCCAGTCAGATCTATAGGAGAACATGAGCCCACCACCTTAGGCACAAAGGCGGTGTTGGACTTCAAAACCATCCTTGCATCTCCTGGGAAAATCTGAATCCATGAAGGATGAACTGAAAGTGCGTGGATATCACTGACATGCTTAGTTGAAGCTAAAGCTAGTAGCAGCACCGTCTTAAGGGACAAGTGCTTCAAATCCAAAGGGGGACCCCTTAAACCCCTCTAGGACCATAGCCAGATCCCATGGTGGTACCAATGGTCTGGACACAGGAAGAAGTCTGCGCGCTCCTTTCATAAAGCGGCAGACCAGCGGGTCCTGGCTCGCTGTTAGTTTCCCAAACCCCACGTGACAAGCAGGAATAGCTGCCAAGTACACCTTAACTGTGGAGAAAGCCTTCCTTTTGTCAATCAGATCCTGTAAGAATGACAGAATCACTCCCACAGAGCAGTGAAAAGGAATGTGGCCACATCCGTGACACCATTCCTCGAACACTCTCCACTCACAGTCATACAAAGACCGAGTAGAGGGGGCCCGAGCACTTTGTATAGTGGAAATCACCCGCTGCTGTCACTCCCTCAGTCAGGAAGGACGGAACGCACAGGGTCCAGAGATGGGCTGCAACGAGAGGCTCCATTGGAGGGACGAGGAACTGGGAATCGGGCTCCTGCTACTGTGGGGGCGGTCTTTCCACGATCGCGCCACCTCGTCCAGTAGCTCCGAGAAGACAGGGAGGAGTTGTTTTGTCGCATTCTTGGCTTCAGGCAATTTCTTCCCTTCGTAGCGGGACCTGTTGGTCTCGGCTACGACAGCAGGCAGCAGGATGGCCAACCGGACTGCAGCGCTTTTGCACACGTCGAGCATGTTTGAGCTGGGCAGGGGAGAAGCTGGTTTGCTGCTCTCGCCTCCATCTCGAGAGGTGACAGAAGGCTTGGGCTGTGCAGCCCTGGCCAGAGTGACGAAGATGTCATCCTCCTCTTCATCCTCTGATATGAGGAGATTAGGAGCGACATCCTCCTCTTCCCCGCAGTCCAGTTCCAGGACATCTTCCTTGTGCGGGGAATACGTGGCTAGGTCGAGCTGTGAACCCCTAGCCTGCTGTATTTCCTTCACAGTTGCCCACTTCTCCTCCTCCTGTTCGACAGCAGGTAGGGATCATGTCCAGACAGACTAACTTGCCGGGCTAGTCATCTGCGCGGCTTTTTAAGGTGAACACAGCGCAGTGTGGACATCAATAGCCTGCTGGGAGTGTTTCAGCCCCATTCCTAGCGAGCTGGAGAGCAGGCTGGGAGTTGAGGCGGTTAGCTGGTGTGCTAACCGAGGATAATCGAGAGCAACTGGTGTGCTAGCGCTCGGTGGGTGAGAAGCCTTGGTGGGGCTTAGCGGTCAGTGCAGACCAGGCCTTGGAGGGCAAAGAAGCACTGCAGAAGGTCTGGTGTGACCTGGAGTAATGCTAGGTAGCGCCCGGCGACTGAAACTAACACATGTCAGTCTGTGGACAGTTAAGTTAGCTAGCCCTGGACGTGAGATATGCTCCGAGTGAGAAGAGGTGTTTGAATGAGGCAGGTGCCGTCAGCATGAGGGTGGCACTACTTGATGTGGACGGACATGTTCACCAGCCAATCAAGATTGGCTTAATGAGACTATTTCTTCTGAGGGCTGCACAGGGGTGTGCATCCCATAGTGAGACATCGAGCGAAATATTATGAAAGAGAACTTCTGTGCTAACTTTTCTTTTGTTAATTGTTAACTTATTATCACGCTATTTGGGAGAAAAAATGAACTAAAGCCTAGATTTTAATTCAGGTGTGCTGCGTTGTAATTCTTTGTCACACATACGATAGAATTTTCCTCAACAACTCAATGTAGTTGTCAAAATATGTATGTGTAAACTTACAAATACTCTATGTATACTATCAGATACATATATACCGATTGTAAAACATTTGGCATCATTTAATGATAGAAATCTGACTCAAAAGTCAGTTTTACACAATCTAATACTTGTCTTCTGCTCCCCTGTAGATGTTATAATAATATAGAAGTGCATTACAATATTTTAATGAAAATACAATGTCTTTCTAAAATGTTCTTGCATTTTGTTAAACAAGCAAATAAAGAGTTTGGAAAAGAAAATACATCTTTCTCTCCATTTTTTGGGGGCTTGACTATCTGCAGCATCGATTATGTCATCATAATCAAAATTGTCAATTTCTTTTTCAAATGACAAGTTTTTTAAGCGTCAAGTAAACGTGAATGATCTAAGGTGCATCTCGATCTTGTTTGTTACAGAAAAAAATCTCTAAATTCTGCAGGTTAAGGGAATGTTATGATGGCCCTCAACTTTTTAAAGGGGATGTTTCCCCAATGATGGGGTGTGAAACTGCTTGAGCTCATGAGATGCGGCAACATTTTAGTTAGCGATCATGCCTTTCCATTTATTCTTTTTTTAGTCTCAGTTATCATCACTGAACGTAAATGTCATCAGACATTAGTCAATCAAAAGATAAAGTTCTTCATATTTTTTTAGGGTAGATATCAAAATAAGTTGGCCGTGAAATAGCTATTGTTAATTTTGAGAATAAAATCATAAAAAAATCAAAACCGTGACTATAGAATTGTGAATCAAATCAAATTGTGACTTGAGTGCATGTTACATCTTAAATAAGAATTGATTAAAAAAAAAATCCTTTTTTCTTGGCTCTCATTGGGTGGGCCACCTGCCAATCATGGTGGACCAGTACCCATCCAGGCCCACCCACAGCTCCGCCCTAGGTGCTTATGTTTAAACTAAGAGTTTTAGTTTAGTATATAAATTTAGGCATTAAAGAAAAACAAAGCACTGAATTGAATCAGCTATGCAGCACATCCGAGATAAGAGCAGAGATGTTACAAATATTTTAGAGGGACTATTTGTAGATAGAAACTTCCAGACAGTTCAGAGGAGAATATGTTGAGTGAAACAGATGAATTTAAACAAGCAGAAGTGTAAATTATATATATAGATTAATTCATTCATTCATTCTTGCCATTGGTCCAATTCAGCGTCAAGAGGGGCTGGAAAACTTTTTCAGAATTATGACAACTACGAGAATAATAATTTACTGCCAACAACAGTTTATCTGTGTTAGATCTTTCAGTGTTTAAGTGTCTGTTTTTTGTTTTTTAAGCTACTCTGTCAGTCTGTCATCACTGAGGCAACTATCTTTTTAACACTCGTTGTGGCACAGTCACATACTGTCACACATCGAATGACAACAGAGGCCCTTGGTAATGTACATAAACATTCACTCTATGTGTACAAATGAAACAATTAAAACTGAATCACTGCATTTTCAGTGCCACAATTTTCATTTCATTTCATTTTCATATTCGTAAACAGAGAATATCACTGTAAACATCACACAACAAAATTTAATGAGCATTTTCAAATGGGAATTGAACATCAGTGTGGGGCATTGATTGACCTCGTCATGGAGCAGAAAGTTGTGATAATCCAGGATAGTATCTGACTGACTGTATGACAGTCCCAGAGGGAGCTCGAGTGGACGTCTTTGGGCTGGGCTGCCAAGTTCATATTTCTCTCCAACCATAAACATCACAGTGCAGTGATGTCTTTAAAAGGTCCTGAATGACAGCTGGGAGTGCAGGAACACTGTGATTAATCACCAAGTTGATTCTCATGGAAATCACCCAGGGCCCATGCAGAATGAGAGGAGGAGGAGCTGAAAACCGTGTGAAACAAACTCTGGCCAAATACACAAAGATGATTGCTCGCAAGGGGATTTTTATTCTATCAGAAAGGGGGGATTGCGCTTAACACAAAGGTCTCCTGCTAGTGCCAGTGCTTAACTTCATGTTTGAAATCTGTAGCTGAATTGGCAGCTGAGATTGTTAGAATATAATACAGGGCATGCAGCCCTGATGTAATGAAATGCAAGATATTGAACCAATTTGTAAGAACACATTGATTCTTTATATGTAAGTCAGTTGCATGAACTTTTTATAGACACAAAACAGAGTGAAAAAACTACTACAAGTAGATTGTGGTAGAATAAGCAACACCCGTTAATGACAAGGGTTGAGCTGAGGGATAAGTGTGAGGTGGTAAATGCAGGATTATACTTGATTTAATGGGATGTTGGGCACTGAATCAGTGACTCTGATTTCCCACAGGAAAACCTCTATCTATTGTAAATGCTGCGCATGTAACGGCTTGGGTAATTCATCCCGGCGATCATTCATCTAAACAGATCTCAATGATAAATGTAAGCTTTGGAAAGACATAGATAGATGTAGGTTTGTTTGAGGGGGTGGGGTGCGCTAAGTTTGAGAAACGGTGGAATTCACAACTCTACCTCTTCATAACAAAGCCTTGGAAAGTTGAGGCTGACACCCTCAAAAATGAATGAAAGTTCAATAACGCCCTGAATGTTTGTCAGGAGCTGCAGTTTATACTGTCTGGCATAACTGCCTTCTCTAAGCCATAAGTCTATGCCAGCATTAAAAACAAATCGCCAGATGGAAAAAAAGGCAAGGAAGTAGGAAATTTGCCCGAGTGAGAAATTGATTTTGTCTGGCCTAGGAGAGTACTTCATTCTCGGTCACGGCAGCAGGAGGGCGGCAGACGTGTTGTACTAACAGGAGAGCAAAGGCACCCATGCAAAACTATTTTTTAAATGTGCCTGGAAAAATCACCCATTCCTGTGCACAGTTTTTTTTCTTTACAGATGACACAATACTTTCCACTCGTCACTGGGAGTACCTCACGGACACTTCTCAGATTTAAAGCTGCAGCGGTGCAACATGCCATCTTTTGCTATGCAAGCAGATCTCTGTTAGATTTACAATAAAAGAGAGCGTATGACTTCTCAGAAACACAGACAATTTCCCACAGGAGACATATATGTCGGACTCAACGTTCTTTCCCCCAACATTTCACACCCTGTGCCCTACATGCCTGCATTAATTGCAAATCCCTGTATTTTCTCGATGGTATGATTTTCAACAGGCTATTGATTTTGATTCCATATGATAATGGGAAATGACAATACAATCCTCATATAACTGAACATCTCTGCTTTTACTCTATAAAAACACAGGATACAGATAGAGCGTTTGCTCTGGCTGTCACTGTTTCTGTCCACCTCAGCAGAAGAGGCTGGTTTTATAGGGCTGGTAAGGAGCAGAAAATGTGAATAAGCGATTTTGGAAAGCCTGACTCCCCTCTGCAGTGCTAATTTAGTGTGAGAGTTAAGTGGCTCATTTTTATGTGAACACCATTGTGTTCCTAACTGTGCAGCAAACAATTGCTGTTCCAAGGCAAAGAATGACACAATGTGAACAATGGAACAATGAAGGCCTTTTTTCTCTCTTGCTGCCCAGAGGAAGAAAAAATACATAAAGGATCTTCACAAAAACAACAACAAAAAAAGAAAAGAAAAGAAAGGGAAGCCAGGGTGTATAATTGTTTTCTGAAACTGTGATTTTTGGATATGTTAAGGATTCTCTTTTTTATTTTTTCCTTCAAGGAGACAGGATGATGCCGTGATGCGCGTGCGTGTCGGCTGCACACAATCGCACATACATTCGAGCATGCCAAGCCCACGTACATGTGAAAACACACTCGGGTGCACGTACACATAGGAGGGGTATGAGACGCCGCCGCCTGTTGTCACACATGTTAGTGTGTATGTTGACAGGGATCAGCGATGGGTGTTAAAACATTTCAGGCCCCTGCTCTCCCCGCAGCCATAGCATTGACAGTGTGAGTCCTGCCACTGAGCAGCCTAACCTGACACTATCTATCACTGGGAGCATGCAAGAGTCAATGCAACACTGCACACACAGACACACAATCTCCCTCACTGTCTGCTGCACTCTGTCTCACTTCTGTTTGGCTATTTCATTCCTTCTCTTGGTATTTATGTCTCTCTTCTTTGTCCTTCCTCTAGAAGACAGTTAAATAGACACACACACACATAATGACTCACGTACAAGCCAGACTGAGGATTCTTGGAAATCTTGCATGCACGTCATCAATCAAAAAGATCATATCAGTCTTGTGCACACATCTGTGATGACACAATAGATTGTGTTCTCTCCTGTTCTGCTCAGTAACACATAATCAGCTGGTGTGTTCAACTTTGTGTCTTGCTTTCAGTCGCTTTCACGAAAATGCTTCAGTCTTTCCAGGAGCTGTATCCCCAGGGTAGCTCTTACGGCATATAGGCCTACATCTGTTTGTGATATACAATGAAACACAACACCTCACCCACACGCTAATGTAACAGATTCACAGTATGACAAGGAATTGACACAGTGTACTTTCCCAGAAGGTTTCACTCTTTAACAGCTACAGTAACTCCCACAGCAACCCCTAACACCAATCCAACCCAACAGCAACCCCCCTGCTCCACCACTCCCCTCCTTCTCTGCTCCTCACCCCGCTAACATGGACAGCCCATAATAGCAGACATGAATCTGTGTCTCCCCTTGCTACAAACAGATGCTGGCTGTCCATAAATCACATGCCTCCATTTTGTTGAGGAGAACAAAAAGCGTTGTTTCCGTGGGCCTGGTAATAATCCCTGTGCCCCATGTTGTGTTTTGTCTCTGGGCCGGCTCTCGTCTCCCCTCTCCTCTGTCACACTCCGGCTTCTCCACATGCATTACAATAGGGGCAGCCAGGTGATGAATATTTGTGTCTGGCCTGCCGTTAAGATTTCATTAATCACCCCAAGAGTTGAGAGGAAAGCAGCGTACCTGGCCGGCCAGCCGGCAGCGAGGCCCTCCCTGTACTACCTCCTGGGGACGACACGCAGCCATGTTGTGTTATGTTATGGCAGGACTTATTTGTTGTATTTGCCTCTACTCTCTCTCTGTGTCCTCTTGTTTACATGCTTCCAAGTAATGCTGTTCCTCCTAAAGAAATAAAGGATGAATTTGCTGAAAGAAGCAAAAAAAAAAGTATAAGTCATTACTGTTCAATATAAAAAAATAAAAAAAAAACAAGCACGTATGTCAGCAGGGGCTTCTTCCTGCAAAGTTGTTGATCTATATCAACTGGCTCAATGTATATATGGCCAGGTGTAGAAAGTTGTTCTGAATATTGTGATGGAAGACAGTGCTACGTTTGGCACAGGCACAGAGATTACAGGGCAGCAATCATATCTCATAGCAGAGTAAAACATTTCCAAAGGAAACTACAGATTTGTTTAATCATAGTTTCTCTGGAAAGAGAGAGAAATGTCTTTCCTTAGTAAAAAAGAAACAGTAGGCTACTAGAAGAGACTGAGACTCCTGTGTAAAAAGAGAAACTTGATCAATAATGTTTCACATCTTCTGAAGGTCTTTTCAAGGTTTTTCTCAGGACACTGTTGGCTTTTTTCACTCGTTTCTTGTTCAGTCCTGATCACGAGCATTTATGTTTAAGTCATTAAATAGCTGTCTATAAGTCATTCAGACAAAAAAAAAAAGAAACTCATCATAAATGACTGACAACTTAACAGCTACTTGTGATGTCTGGTAATAATATTTTGTGTGCATTTTATTACATCATAGAAAAATAACAAAGCAACTGTATGAAAGGGTTAACGAAAGCATATTAAATGCTATATAACCCAGCTTTCACTAGGTGTCTAATTTGAGCATGTTTTTGGGAAATTGAGGAATCTTGAGCTGCGAAGCAATGTGCCCATAAGACAATCCATGCACAAATGTAATCTGATATGTGCACATAAGACCAGATAGTGATTTGTATGCACAGGAAGCTTTTCTGAGCTCCAAAAATGAATGTTTATGCAGTTTGTAAACTGTGTATGTGGGGATTTGAACGCACATTTGCACCCAACGTTGCTCATAGATTGTTTTACTGATTTCCAAACCGTGTAACTTACTTTTGTGTGTTATTAGAGTTATACTCTGTAGATTATTGGTAGAAAGTGATGTAAGCAAATCATAAATAAGTACAAATCCATAAAAGAAATGTATTTGAACCTTGAGTTGATCGCTTGAAGCCTCATCAGAAAGGGTCTCCATGGAAGAGGGGCTGTAAAAGAAGGAGAAAAAGCTGAGATAAACCAAGTTACATAAAAACTAAACTGAAAATCAGTGGCAACAGGTCACAGCAAGTCACAGGATTTTATTTCATTATGTTTCACATATTAGACAGGAACATTATAAAGTCTGTAAGACATGAGACATTGTACATGTTTGGGTCGTTTTGGGATGAACAACTTTACCTGATCAAAACTTTTATGAACATTCAGGCTCACCACCCGTCTTCAGGCTCAGAACACAAGCACTGTCTTCCTCGTTCCTTTTTCTTCGCTCTACTCCCCTCTTTTTTATGGTCTTGGTGAGAGAGTAACAGATGGAGAGACAGAGTGCAGGGATGATGAGGACGTAAAATGTGCACCGTTTACTCATTCGCTTCTTTATTGTCTTTCGCTGCAGGAGAGATGTGAGGGAGTGAGCGGAAAACAAACCGATGGGTACAAGGACACGGGCCTCCCGAGCCTCATTCACCAGCCAATCGGCCTTGATAGGATCTACCAGCTGCCAAGGATACACCTACTCCCCCTCTTCATCTTTCCTCTCTCTAGCCACCCTTAGCCTCTCCCCACCTGTTCACTCCGTCAGTCAATTTTCATTCTCTTTTTTGCTTTCTATTTGCCCCTCTTCCATTCACTGTCCTCCCCCTTCTTTCTTTTCTTCCTGTCTGTAATGCCTAGCAGTGATGGATAGACATGTGTTGGCGTACAGAGGAACCTATTTGAACTGGCATGTCAGCCCATCTTTATCAAATGTTGCAGAGGTATATTCTCTTGCCATGCTTCATTACTCTGGAATGGCGGGCCCTGAGATGTTTGACTGCTCTGTCTTCTCTCCTCAGAACCCCCTCCACATCTTTACTCCTCCTCCTCTGACCCTCTCTCTCTCTCATTTAGTGGTTGTAAAGTGTAGTGTTGGTGCTGTGGAGTGAATGTGAGCATTGCTGTCCCCTCCTCAGCCGATGGCCAAGGGAACACAGCGACGCCTTGGGGTGAAGATATTGATTCCATCGCATGGCTGGGGTCCTAACAAAGCCCATCCTCCGACTGCCCATTCTCATGACAACCAGCTGCCACACCGTGCCGCCATTGGCCGAGCCTCAGCTGTGCCTCTGCCAATCAAAGCACCAGTCAAAGCTCCTGTTTGAGCATGACCTCAGGATGACATCACTGGAAAGGCATTAAAGTAATAAAGAGCTTGCTAGTACAATACAGTAAAGGGCAGGGCCACATAAAGGCTCGTCAATCAGCACATATACCGAATTTAAATTGAGGCGTTTCACTCTTAGTTGAACGAGGGGTCATCTCTCCCAGAGAAACATCTCACAGATAAAAACTTTTCCTTCTGAGTCGATCTGTTCTATCATATTATTCTCAGTATATCTGCTCTGCACACCTTGTCGACAAAATCTAGACTGAATGTGTGTGTGGATGAAGGTATATCATCTCGCAGGAAGTGGGGATCAATAGTAAATCCTCCTGAGCTGGAGGTATTTCTCCTGAGAGGTAGGGACTCTAAGCCAAATCAATGAAAACCACAGAGAGCAGCTCAAGCTTGATGGAAGTTTGGACTGAAGGAAACCCAGCGAGACCCGAGTTATAGCAATTATAATAAAGGAGAAGATGACACTTGTCCAAAAGCTAAAACTTCAGGTGGAAATATCTCCCTACAGGTCAACATTAGATCAACTGGGGCTCATCCATTGCGTTAAAGTCATAGTAATGAGAATGGCTGAGCATTGGCCAGGTTGGAGCCAAACATGAGGGCAGCTGGTTCAATTGTAAACATTTCTGCAGTTATATTGAACCATTCTCTGAGGCCTGTGGTGCCTGTGTTCTTCCACAGGCCCTCATTTGAACCTGACTGGCCTTTGCTCAAACAGCCGTTTGGCCCCATAATCTACGTAAGGATACAGGGACACTATGGGATCAAAGGGAAGGCAAGAAACCCTAAAGAAGCCATAACTCTGTCGTTTAATTGTGTTTCAAGTAAATGTCAGAGCACCCCAGACGTCTGGGAATCATCTGCCTCCCTCTAATACCACTTATTGTCATTCCATCAAACAAAATCACATTTGAACCAAAATATTTGGAAAAGTAGCATGTGGGAGGCTCACTCCATGCAGAGCACTAAATTAGAGAATGAATGTAAACGAGGAGCTGTTTTATGGCACACACAGTAAACATGTTGTAAATTGGATTGTCATTGGTTCATTTCTTTAAAAAGCTCCAGAAAAATGCGTGCTGGATGTTGAAGGAAGAAGTTGTGTTGATCATCTGCTGCAGAATTACTTTATAACTAGAGTGAAACAGAGTGGCTCATATGTCTGTGATAATTAGGACTGTATTCTGTTTTGCATAATCACCCAGAAAGATTTAAAAAAAGAAAAAGAAAAGTTAAGATGAGAAAGTATCAAAACAGTGATAACTGCAGAGGGGGAATGTTATCAATATATCTGCTTCGCATCCTGAATTCTTCCTCATATTTTGACAACCTATATAGCACATTTAACCTTCGGTGTCTGTTTCTCAAATGAAATTGCTTGGTGGAAAAGAAAAGGAAAAAAAGGAAAAGAAAGACTCATATTACCGTGAAAAAAGATGGCTTTTCTCTGGAACAATAAGCAGTCCTTGAACTCCACGTCATTAAAGTGAACGCCATCATTTCCTTTCATTAAGATGACTGTGTGCAGACACATATTGCAGTTGGAAAGCGAAGCTGCGGCAGGAGACTCATTTAAAAACCGCCCTAATCTGGAAAATGATCCTAATGTTTCTCAAATGTTATATCCTCCCAACCTAGCATGTGAGATGCTTAAGAGAGGAGTAAGATTTTGAGGCATTTAACAAGCTTCTGCTTTTTAAAAAAATACACCCTGAGATCTGCTTTCGCTGCTTCTGCATATATTGCCAATATTTTTGACAATAAATACTGAAAAACTGGATAAAATTCATATCTTCTCCCCGCCTGAGATTATGGTTATCTCATGCAAAAAAGGCCTCTCATAAATTGTGAGCTTCCATTGCCGCTTCTTCTTTGTTGGCGTCAAAGTGCAGAAATAGCCATACCCTCCCCTGTTTCCCTCATTTGACTCAACGGGTGTGAAACAGTCCTTCATATCCCTGTCTTGTCTCTAAAAGATGAAATGACTTTAAGACTGTGCAGTGTTGCCACAGGCAGGTCGGCTGAAAGGCTATTTCAGGAGAAATGGACATGGACATAAATATCCTTGCGGGGTGCTTTGTAATAATAATAATAAAAAAAAACAATGTTATGAAATCCAGTGAAACATAAAGTGAGAAGGAAGAAGGGGGAGTGTGGGGTGGTGGTAGAGGGAAAATATCCATCAAATTAACACATCAGTGGCTTTGATTGTAATCTCTCGGCCCTGGCTCTTGCTCTGCCACGCTAGACAAGCAGCCAAACGTGATTTATCAATGCAAAGCTAATGGCATCAATATGAATCTAACTAAAAATCAATATTTCATTACCAAATTGTTAGTGAGAATGAAGAAAAATGGCCTCGGCCAGAGCGTTCTCCAGGGTAGGAGCATCTGGAGTTCAATGTGACAAGATGAGCGATGCGTGACTCGGGGCTCGAGGAAGGACACGGCGAGGACAGGACTCAGTCTGGGCACACTTTGAACTCTCCCTCTCTGTCTTTCTTTCTCCTTCTACCTCCCTGTTTCAGCCACTACAACAATGTTCGCTCTACTTTATTATGTTTTCGCTCTTCGCCACTTCCTCTCCCCCACCTTCTCCCTCTTTCCTCCTTTCATATCTTTATCACACCGTTTCCTCTATCAATCTCTCCTTGTGTGTCAGCGAGGGTGTCGACGGAGGACCACACAGTGTTTCACATTCCTCCTCAATTAATGACCAACTCGAACATGGAGCTACTCAATCTCTCCCCCTGCCGCCACCTCACCCCATCCCTCCTGTTCAAACACACACATACTGATGCTCACACACACACACACACACACCATTTCAATTATTTTTGCTTCCTTTGAAGAGAAGTCAGCATTTTTTTTTTTATCTATTCCCCTTCCTCTTCAGTCTCTCCCAACCTCTCTCCCTCCCAGTGGATATATCTCCCAAGGCTCATCACACGTTCTCCTAACCAGCGCTGCATGGCTTCCCCTGTAATGAGCGTTAGAGAGAGAGAGCAAGAAAGGGAGAAACAGAGCAGGAGGCTGGGTTGATGGTTAAGACACCTACCTCTGGACTAGAGCACGTCTCCCTCAGACGTGACCTTCACTTTATTTATATTCTAGTTTTAAGTAACGAGTATTTATTAGGGAGGGCCTGTGATTGTGGAGCTCGGTCAGGTAAGTAATGATGCACCTTTGTGCTTGTGCAGCAGCCTCGCTTGCAATTAAGAACAAACACCCCTACTCTTTCTTTTTACCCCTCTGCATCATCCCATCAAGCCCTTCAAACATATACATGCATATCTCCTTCCCTCCCTCCTCCTTCAACGTTTGGACGTACTCCAGTCCTACCTTTTTCTTCCTAAAGTCTCCCCCGACTGCATCTTGCTCATTTATGGTTCCCCTGGGATGAGGTGGTAATGTCCGAGAGACCCATTTCTCTCTAGGATGAGCGGACAGGTCCACTCCTCCGAATGAAAAGGGGAAGGGGGTGATTGTAAAACATGTGTCATTACAGTGTCAAAACACCATGCAAGCACAATGACTCCATCCTCCATCTTTCGCCTTCGATGTTTCGGAGGGAATTCATCCCCTAATTTATGGCTCATGAGATAAGCATCCCTGAACTGTGCTGGTGTGCTAAAGGGCTGGCAATGACAGATATCATACAAGGAAGAAGCGGCTAATATGAATGCTAATATCACCACTGACATACAGTAAATCGACCCTGGGTGTGGAACATATGCAGCTTTGGATAAAGTGTTCATGTTTCCATTGGTGGAAGATTAACCTGCTATGGATTTTATTGACATTTTTGCACCAAAGAGCGGGAGTGTGAGAAGAAGAATGTGTGGGTGTTTGGAAGGGTGTAGGATGGTTAGCTTTAACACAAATACCGTGTAAATAAAGAGAGCACTGTTTTCTCACATACAATATAGAAAACCATGAAAGGCAGTACCTTTTCTGTTTTCGGGGCATAGGTTGTTAGTTTAAATGGTTTGAAAGACACAGATTTGATTGAAGTCCAGAAAATCTTGTGCAACAGAGTTGATATATATGTGCCCATTTAAAATCTTTAGATTTTTTTACATACTTTAAAGTTGTTGGATTGCTATTTGTGCTCTATTTATATGCAAAAAGTATTCCAGTATTGTAGCTAATCATGGCAATGGTTCCTTGAGTGAGTTCTTCATCTCTGCTAAGAATTTTTACTCATAACAGAGCTTTTTTTTTCTTTCAAATGGAAATGCTGCAATTTCAAACCTTAAGCAATTAAACACAAGAGGACATTAGAGATCAGGAAGAATAGAAAGAGGGGAAGCAACTTTGCTAGATAAAACAGCAGTTGAGATCTGACTCATCATTACTGACTGGAGAGAGGTCAGAGAAGAGACAGGATGCAAGATTTGTAGAAAGTTTTTGTTAAATGAGTGTAGAGAAGACGGGTGGTGAATTAGCCATCATTGAGGTTGCCAAAGTTTGGGCATCTAAAGTTTGGCAATGTCGCTAACAGCTAAACTAACAGCTAATCAAAATGGAGCAGCCAGGAGAGCACATTTTCTCTGTTTAAAGCAAATCAAAATGAAAACATAATCACATTTTTTGCTGATGCTTTTTATATGGATTTTTATATAATAAATATCTTTCATCTGCCACTATTTACTCTTTTACTACATCTTTTTAACTGCAATGTTTCCATATTGAAACCCATACACAATAAGAACACAGACTATGTTTGGGCAGAACCAATCTAGTAAAAAAAAATTCCACAACTCAGCCTCCACTCAAACATCCAGGAAATCTTTAAGGTTTTAATTATATAAAATAGCAAAAAAAGAGAAAAAAAACTTATCTGAGCATCAGTTATAATACCTATGTATAGCGCTAACTGAAAAAATAAAAAAGGACAAATATGTATTTCTATTATTATCATGTGTGTAAAATATTTAATATAAGTAAAATTTAATGATTTGTTTATAGTTGATTTTGAACATACATATGCTACCCCTCAATGTTATGTTTTTACATGCAAAATATGCAATCATGCCATGAAGGAAAAGAACTTTGCCAAATAAGTGAAAGATTGAATTCTGAATTTTCTCTTTAGTCACTTAATTAAATTGACCTGCACTGGACTTGTCACTCAGTACTCAGTACACAGTACTCCTCTGTGGCTGTGTATAAATAGGAATGTGTGTATTACAGTAGAATATAGAATGACTTAGCCTCATTTCTGAGACATGAGCCTAACAAGACTTTCGCTTCATCTTAATGAATAAATTAGAAAAGGTAATGTATAATACATAGCTGATCCCATGTTGGATGGAGTGATAGATAATACATATCTTTCATTATTTATTTAAAAGTATTAACTTGGTTTGGAGGTTTGGAAGTAAGAGTCCAGCATACTACAGATGCTGATTAGACCAGCAATCAGGCAAAATTACCTTAAATCTGAACAATGCAAGAATCTGGCCTGTGGAGAAATGTTAGAGGACAGTAAGTAAAGCAAGTTACTCACACTAACCATGAGTTGCAAAAGCCTGTAAAAGTTTTGTGGCTTTAAGTTTGTGCACACTGTAAATATGTGATCCTAAATGTAAATTATTATGACTCCCAGACTGTAAATTGTGACGAACATATTGCCATACGCAGACTGACAGGTTTGGTTGCTGCTTATTGCATGTTACTCAAGATATTCCTTTCCTACAAGAAGCAAGGTTATTGTTTACACACATCTGACATACCTGGTTGGGTGGAAACCTCTTACAGTTTAGAGAATTCAGTGATGCAAAGATATCAGCTACACTGTCTTTAACACATTGAGAAACTGTCATAAAATTGCCTTCAGAGCTTATAGGTACCTAGTCTCATTGCTTCTGAAAGGACCATAACACATTATTGCATCACTTTCCATGTCAGAGTCCCAACTCACATAGAAATACACTGACATGTCTTATACACAACTTGTATCGTAACCTGCAGACTTGCAAACACTAACTTCAAATGTAGAACATGTAGGAAGAATGCTGTATATTTATTATAAGCAAGAGGAACATTGAAGAGGAAAAAACTATGTGAACAAATAGAAGAAATATATTAGAATGATTGTGATGAGATGACTGGCATGACTTCTTGATAAGTTTGTAATATTTGTAAAGAATCTCAAACGTTGAGCTCGGAGAAGAAAAGAGTATATTTATTTAGAAAAACAGGATCTTAATATCAGGGATTGACGTTAGTAGAAGACTGATTCCTATTGGTTCAGAAATAAATGTTTGTCTAGAAAATTTGAAAAATGTAAATAACAAGCAAAAACTTTAAGTATCTTGTGCATATAGAGCATTTAAAAGAACAACTCTTCTGATAGTAGAAGGCATTTTGGGGATGGAAAAAAGATCATAAAGAGAGAAGATCATTTTGAGAGCATTGTTCTGAATGACAACTTTTTCTTCTAAATTTCTTTTTTTATGTCATTAAAGATGAATCAGCAACTTTTCAAAAGAACAATTTTCACTAAATATCGTTAACATGTTTTGTGCGAAAATCTCCAAGTTGCACTTTAAAGTAGCATGAAAAGAGCTTTTGGCCACATTGGGGCAGCAGAAGCTTTCTGCATAAATTAGATAAAAGCTAACAACTTTATTTTTGTATGTATTTCTGGCTTATTTCAGCATCTAGAGAAACCGCCACTGGTTCTTGAACTACTGTTAAATGTGACCATATCTGGACAAGCGAGAGAAGCTGCTAACACTGTCGGATGAAACTACCTCTCTTCAAAGCCAATACCAACACAACCTTTTAGCTGTCATTGAAAGGACCACCAACACAGAACAGAAGGAGTAAATTTAACTGATTAAATTATGTATTTTTGGGGGACTAAGTTGATTTTGTGAGAGGAATTGACCTTTTGACTGGGATTTTGTTGATTCCAGTGATGTTTTGGCACTGTAGACCCCTCGTGGTTGTTGGTGATGAAGCATTTTAAGTCACTACTACATTGGCTTAATGTTTCAAACGTGGTGGTTAAATGAATTTTAATGTCTATTTCATGCAGCACGCCCTACACTGACATGTTCTCACATTAGTTATAATGGCAGCTTATTTACACATGCAGCAGTTTAAGTACTGTATCATCTGTCATTTAAGATCCTGCTGTCCACTGGGTGACCGTAAATCTATTTTGTCCTTTTTTTCTTTTTTCCAAACCCTCCAAAGAACTATATCATAGTTCAATACAGTTCTTAACTAAAAACAGGTGCCTGCTGCTACTGGGAACAAATGACATACAAGTGGTGTAGCTGAACAAAAACAAAGAGGAAGGAAGGACAGTGAAAAAAAATATCCCAAGTGAAAAGTTGGGTTTTCTGTCATCGCGCGTGTTCCGTGTCATCTCACAGATTATATCGAAATAAGTGCAACTTTTTGAATAATTATCTTTATATGAATTTTCTTATATCTACTTAAGCCTGTACACATGTGGAAACACTTGAAACTACACATTATTAATACACATATTACTCCAATGGTAGATAAGTGCAGCAAATATTTGAAGATTTATTAACATATAATAATAACTCAAAGTGTCATGTCAGGCTGGACAGTAAGCTTTCTCATACAGTCATTTGGTTAGACCCCCACCTCCCCATCCATATGCGATTACAGGTTTTAATCAGCCACAAAGCCTGGGACCAATTAATCATGGAATAAATTAGCCAATTTAGCCCAGACCTCGTCAGTCAACAAGGAAAAGACGGCGGGGGGACCAGTGACTGTTGAAGTGGGATCGAGCAGAGCTTCGTTTTGAGCCAGAGCCAAAGGGTTAAAGGTCAGAAGGCTTCAGGAGGTTAAGAAGTATGGTTTGTTGATTTATACTCAGTTGATTTATAACATGTAATATAAGACACTAAATTTTGGTACATTCAAAGCAGCAAAAAAAAAATTGAGACACAGAAATCAATAGTTATGGCGATCAATAATCAAGGAGGAGATGTTGATTCCTGATTGTGCAAGCTTTTATTTTATCATCCACATGTCACTTTTTATGCCACTGTTTCACACAGTCAGTAAAGTTTTTGTCTTAATAATGTAAAAACAACAAATAGAAGTGAAAAGACACTCCTCTTTTTCTAAAGTTATTTTTCACACTTAATCAGTTCCCTACATCAGAAAATTTCTGACATCAGAGTTCAGGTATCCCATTAGAATTTGCACCATTTACCTGGGGTATCCAGCCAATCAGATGCTCTGTGGCCTCAGAGGTGGGGGTTGTGCAGGGGTATAAAGGGCCTCTGGGGTTTATCTGTGGAACATTCGAGGGATCTTCACGGAGGCAGGCATGGTTTGATGGGCGAGGCACACTTTAGTGCACGGTGAAGGCAGTATGACTAATGTGTGGAATGGGACATTTACATAGGAGAGGCAGGCTGTGCTTGCAGCCTCCCAGAGGTATGTATAGCTGGCCCAGCACTGTCTACCGCCTGTCCTCAGGGCTCCCTCTGCCACTTCATTTCCATGCTCCATTTTAGATCAAGGCTTCTCTAATATTTCCACATTATCCAAGGAGGCAATCTAAGATTGGAATTTGATCCACTTTGATGGGATGTGTCGTCACACGTCCCTTTTCTCTGCTTTTTAAGATTTTTCTTTTGACTGTACCTGTGTCGACATTCACTCCTATAATATTTGCTCACTGTCAATACTCAACAAATACAGTGCACGAAAAAAAACACATTATTACCACTTAAGCATGAACATATAATAAAAAAGCCTGGGCATTTCTGTTTTCCCTCTGTTCTCAGTTCTACCCATGACGAATTTCACAAACAATGCAACCAGGCGAGAATCACATTGCACTGGGAATTAGAAATCCAGCAGAACAACAGTAGGTATTTATACACATCTTGCGACTACTATAACTCATTCTGCAGAAAGTAATTATTACCGACAAACCTTCTCAGCTTGAGCATTATTAGTGAGCATTAACAAGCACTCCCCTTTGTAATTGTACATGGCAAAAGCAGCAGGTTGGAGGGTAAATTACACGGGGAGCGACAGAAATGAGTGGAAAGTAAATCTCAAACAGAAGATGGGGAATCAGAGGGTAAAGGCAACAAGAGGAAAGAGCGTGAGGGGAACATTGGATGTGAATATGATAAACAACAACATACACAGCACTGCACGTTCTGCAGGCCATCTCCCTTTGGACCTGCTCTCCACTCCATACTATATTGCTTTTGTTTTAATTAGGGGTGTGAGGAGTGTTTGTGTGTCTCTTTACTCTATGAGACCATAAGTGCTTTTTATGACAGATATTTTTTCAGCTGAGATAAAAATGGAGAGAGAGGCAATGAGCGATGCACAGCTAATGTTAGCACTAAGCTAGGCCTGTTGCCTGCTAGCTAACTTCCTGTTTCTACTCAGACTCTTTGCTTCTTTATGTCCTTTAAGTGTTAAAAATATGATCTCACAGAGGGAGAAGGAAATGCTCGCTGAGAAACATATTTTTTTGTTCTTTTTCAGGATTTACAAATAAATGTCATGCAAATGAGGTGGGTGCAATTTCAGTTGTCCCTGGGGCTTGGATTGTGTTAGGAAATTGCAAGTGAAGTAAAGAAAAAAAAAGGAAGAAAGAAAGTGATAAGTTTATTTGCAGACAAATTCAAAGCAACCAGTCTGTTGTGACAGTGAAAACAATGTATTTATTCAATGTTATAGTTTTCAGCATATCTTATTGTTTCCCTGAAACTAGTTTTATTTTTTATTAAGAAATACCTTTTCTTTCAGTGTCCCAACATCTTCTGCAATAACATATGAACATACAAGACAAAATTATTAACTATCACCCCCCACTGCCCCAAAAAGGATAATGCTGCAGAGAGCAACCTGTGTCGATTACAAATGAAGAGCAACTCTTCATTTGTAATCGATCCAGTTTCTGAAGTTTGATAGATTTTTTTTTATCAGAAATCCTAAATGCATAAAAAGAAGCAGTCTGAATGCAATTAGCAATCTTTAGCTTAATATTGTCCAGATGGTGGAGGTGAGGACTGACATCTAGAAGCTCCCAGACTCAAATGGCACTGTGAAAACAGTGAAGTCATTCAAGTTCCTCTGGGACCACCATCTGCAGCACCATTAAGCAGGACGCAAACATCTCCAATGTAATTAACGAGGCCCAACACAGGATGTTCTTCCTACGTTAACTTTGACCAACATGCCAACATGTCACAGCTGAGCGTAATTTTACTACATCAACTGTAATGTCTGTCTTTTCTCAGTACTGTAGCGTGTCATTTGATGAGTTGAGAAATTAGTTGCCTTTCCTCCATCAAAGACCTGTTGGTTGACAAAGCGAAAAAAGGAGCAAATTAAAAATGGCTATTGGCGCTTTCTGCCAGATAAGCAATGTATTTGACATCTTACCTGCTGGAGGACAGGTATTTTGTACTAGTGCACCCCCATCTGCATGTACAGCAGTCCCCCTCCTCAAGCTGACCATCTCACATTCCAGACACAGTGCATGTGAAATCACGCTCCATTTACTTGGTGCTTGATTTCACACACACCTTCTCCTCTATTTTAAGCAGCAGCTCTGCTATACAGAGGCCTTGCCGTAAGGGAAGAGCATCTCTATAGAAACATGAATGAATGATTTTTTTAATACACTTTGATCCAATTCTGATTCAAATGGATATTTCCTTTTTTGTGAATTTGAAAACAAGAAATTTCTATTAATGAGGCATTAGGTTAGCTATTTTTAGTTACATGCTAAATAGTTGGCTTTATGATTTCTGCAAGATAGCAAACAGTTTGGTAAACAAAAAAGCAGATTTAAACAGAATCAATTGTGAATTAGACATTTAATCTTTTATTTCTAACAGTTAAGAGATTTTATTGTGTGATTGAGCTAAATAAACAATAAACAATAAATGACAGTTGACAACAAGATAAGAGTTTAATGCATTTGACCAGTGCAGCCTCAGGGCTCAGGAATACTGGAAAGAAGAGATTAGAAGACAGTAGACCTGTATGCCTAGGAAAAATACTTACAGAAAACAAATATTCCTCCTTTATACATTGTCTAAATTCAAAGCATTGCCCCCGATTTAACTTAGTGCACAATGTATTACACAATGTCTGTATTATACCAATTTGACTGATCAAAGTGATTGATTATAATATGAATGCGGATTAAAATTTAGAAAGCTCTGGCTATTGTCAAGAGAAAAAAGAAGGGATAGGAAATTACTGTTTCTTTACTTAATTTTACTTCCAAAGAGGTCATGAGAAAATGTGACCACATCCCCCAGTTTTCTTGCTTTCCCAGGGTGACTATCTTTCTTTTCATCTTCGTCCTCTTGCTCAGTCATGTCTCATCTTTGCATTTCCAGGCTTTATTCTCAGCAATGCCATGTTGCACAGCATGTGGCAGCGAATAACAACAGGTTAATTTAGCACAGTGGAGAAGTAGAGGCTTTCTGTCTCAAGGCAATAAATACTGCAGTTGCTGTAATGAATTCTGGCTCAGAAAACCCACACAGATGGAGTTGTTTGACTACTGTAATCCCCCTTTGTACTGTAAAATACACACATTACCATTATTTTAGTCAAAACATAAAGCTTTTGACAATTCCTTTAATATTTTGGCGCACTTGTCTTCATCCCCTGAAATTCAGTGAAATTAGCATTAGCATGTGCAAATTTATGTAAAGATGAGTGACACTTTCCCTCGGGAGAATAATGCAGATTTTTGATCTATTCTGACTTTAAATCTTACTGAATAACACAGCTATTCATTGTGAAGGAAGAACTCTTTAACACGCCACTTTAAGAGACAAGAGGCTGCCGGAAGTAACCTCTTACAAACATTTACAGTGCGAAAGAATGTCGCTTGTCGAGGCTTGTGGTTGGGTGACACGGGGCAGTGCTTGGCAGATAGAGAATGTGCAGTGTGGGTGAAGCCTCCTTCACCCTAAATAACACAGTGGGTGTGGGTAGTTGGGGGTGGGGTGGCCTTTCTGGGGCGCTAAGTGCTCTGCTTGTCCAGGCCTGGCAGGTGAACTGGCAGGGGCTTCACCCTGAGGTTGGAGGGCTCAGCATTGAACAGCGGCACTGGGATACATCCTGACTTAGACTGTGTGTGTGTGTGTTTGCGTTTGTGAGTGTGTTTATTTGCTGCTACAAGTGCATATACATAAGAACACATGCTCATATGTTCCTTCTTTGTGTGTATGGTTGCACCTCTCAGTGTTTCACCCCTAAATGATGAACACCCTAGTAGTACCAGTTGGCAGATGGGGACCCCCCCGGCCCTATGGTAGAGTGGGGTAACATGCTGACGAGTGTTTCAGAGGCGGCTCGACAGGCTCTACACCGCCGCATCTCAGGGGCCCTCTAACCTCTCTGTCGTCTCTGAGGGGCCCTACCTAGTCTCCGTGGTGGCCTTTTCCAGTCGAAGGGGCACTCAGTCCCTGCCCCCGGGACCCTGCTTCTCTAGCTGGCATGAGGGTGACAAAGAGGGCAGGAGGAGTCAGTGGATACGAGTGTTCACCCGGACAGGACGGAAAGAAGTAACACGCCAAGTTACATCGCCCAGCTTCCCAAGCTGACATGATAAGAGCTGTTCTCGAGAGCCACTTTGACCTGTTTTCGCTTCATGAGAAGGAGATAATCCGTGCCTACTGCAACACGTTTGATGCTGAAGTGTGTAACACCTTCCGTGCTACATTACAAGTGAATCCTGTCATTGCGCTGCTACAGTTGAACAATTTCCCCTTGCTTTCATTTCATCTTTTGTGTAAATGTTTTTTTCTTTGCTCAAAGTCTTACACTTTTATGCATCCACCTCACCATAAACACGTGTATGACAAGTTCATAATTGTAGCTCCAAATCGGCGTGTTGGAGTGTGCCGCATGGAGGCAGAGGAGGCCGTAATTGGCATTCCTGCCTCTGAGTGCCAGCCGGTTCTCTCTCCTCTCTTCAGAGTGAGAGTTGACAAAGAGAGCGCCAAGCGTTTCCAATCCCACATCCCTCACTTTTTTTTTCTTTGCGGCCTGTGACGAGAAGAAGGCGAGATATATGTATGTGTGTGTGAGTGTGTGTGTTTTGGATTAGTGTCTTGGTTCACAATAAATCTTTGTTAAACAAATGCAAAGCAGATGGCACGGTGGTGTCTCCATCGTGAGGAGAGAAAGAAAAAGAGAAAGAGAGAGTGAAAAGGAAAAGAAAGAAGGGAAAAAAACACACGCCTACTGCTTATTCTCATCCTCCACAGACACACTGATCATGCACATTACACAGACGGTGACTGTTTTGAGCTGCAAAACACTTAATCCTGGAGTGGAAGCGAAAGGTGGCGTCTGAATACTGACGGACACCCAAACACATTCTGTTCACAAGAGAGAACATTTTGTTTTTCTGCTGATTTTAATGATTGAGCTGACATTCTCCGGGAGAAAACATGACCGCATTAGAGAAAGGTAAGGGAAGGTATAGGGCTCTGCTTTGCCTCTACCTTTTCATGTAGAAGTGGCCTTTTCCACATGAGGCCGGCCTTGTTCAGCCCCGGCTGTCTCTGATAGTTATGGATCCTCTTCAAGAGCTTGCGTGTTCCCTGACACAAAAGAACGAGGAGGGCCCTGGGCAATGTTGTGCACAGGAGCGGCATTAGGAGATGGCCAGAGACGGTAGCGTGGTGAGACTGATTTGCTCGTCAGAAAGCGACACGGAGGAATCTAGTGACCATTGGCCGGATCAGGCAAGTCTCGCAGACAGCGGGAGGGCTGTTCTTGGATTCAGGGCAAATACAAAAAAGAAAAAAAAAATCAGTGTTTATACTTCTCAATGACTTATTTATTTTTTACTCATTATAATATTCAACCTGACATCATGTCCAGTCGGCCTTCGGTAACCTCTGTGAGGAATCGTGGGATACACATTTAAAAACAAGAGCAACACTGAGCGCAGTTGTAATTATGATGATAGGTGACAGTGTTACTGAGCCAACATCATTGCAAATGACAGTGGCCTGTGCATTTCTGTTTGTGTGCAGCTGGATAATACTGCACAAAGTAGAGATGTGCTCCACTGAATTACCACAACTGTGATACAATACCCAGATATGAGACTGATTTTAACCATTCATCTTTGTACATCCAGAGAATTTTACCTTTAGTGACTGTGGAATGAGATTAATGGATTTATTATGCAGCATACACCAGGGACATGATTATTTACATATATTCAGGAAGTAGCCAGTCTAATGGAAACTGCCATTACCCATGCAGATGATCCCAACATCAAGGTGTGTTTTCCTTTTTCTCAATACGCCAAGACTCATGCATGGCATATATTTTTAGACTTGATTTCTGATGAGCGGGGCAAGTATTTTACCACTGCAATCTTTACTCCTTTTATCTTGCCTGGAAATGGAGGGGAAGCATTACTTAACATTGCAGCTTACCACACAATTACCTGAGTACCTGTTCTCACAGCAATTACAAGTCCAAGACAAATAATTAGTCTGACAAATGACTGCTGGGCACATCGCCCTTGTGGTTGAGCCATGTAATTTGGAGGCCCGGCTCCGAATGCTGGCACTGTGGCGATAATTAGCAGTAGGTGTTGCAACGTTACACCCGCGGAGAGTGTATGTGCATGGTGCGGTGCATGCCACTGTGAGTTTACATGTCACAACGGCACCGGTTGCAATCATGAGCTTCAGAACCTGAAGTCTGGGTTATGGGGATCTCTGCATGTCAGGCCTGATCTCCCAGTCAGTGACATAGACAGCAGCAGCCCACCTGCCAGCCTGTCAAGTCTCGCAGTAAGGGGGCTGACACCATATTGTCAATGCTGCAGATTGAATGGTGATCTTTTTTACAATCCCCTCTTCATTCCATCTGCTATCATCTGTGGTCTGTCTGCACATTTGCCATGTGTGTGTGAATTTCCTACCTTCCTTCCTTCATTCAGTCAGTCCCGGTTGTGACAGCTGACAGCAGCTTGTCAAATGTTCCTGCAGCTGCAGGTTCATCCATCATTAAATGGCTGAGGAGAATTGAAATCATCTCTATCAGAGCCCCCAGGTAGTGTTGGCTCCTTTGGAGACGTGGGTCTACAGAATACAAGGTTTTGCTTGTAGAAGGCATCATTAGTTCCACATCTGTCAAATTTGAGTAAAAGGTTACATTGTTAGAGGGGAAAAAGGAGACTTGCGCTGGCAAATTCTAGATGATGGAGTAAAAGTCATAAAAGTAATTTGAACTGTCTGATGCAATATGTCAAATCTTTCTTTTTTTCCACCAAAGTATCATGTTTTCACAACATGCATGTACATCAGACACGGCTCATACTTTTTATTATAAATACATGCACAAACACCAACAATCCCCTTCCTTACACAAGTAGTTGGTTCCCAGAGGCCTCTTTAAGAACATTGGGGCTCAGAAATAAATGGATTGCAGATGTTCTCTTCTTATGAGGAAGAAGATTGTACAGCAATGGAGACTTGACCCCTACATGGGGGATTAAGTGCAGGTAAATGCATGGCGCGTTCCCTGCCTTGTCCTGCATACCAACCTGGGAGGCCTCGTCTGATTCCCCTTAGTGAGTCACGCCGAGCCCTGGAGCCGCAGGCACACACCAAATAGACAGACCTTCCACCCTGAAGGGCAGCACGCAGCCACACGGTAACTACTAATACACACTCAATCACACATGCAGACTGCAGCACAGGTGTGGAGCCAAGCAAAACAAAAATATTCCTAATTAGGTTATTTTATAATCTACGGAGGCAAAGAACCTAATTACTACAAGGTGTAAATACAGACGTTTCCATATTTACCACTGAGGAAATAACAGAATGCTGAGGAAAAAACAAAAAGGGAGGATCAGGCAAATGTTAAACACAACACTGGATAAAAAAAGAAGGAAAAAAATAAGTCCAATGAGAATTAACAAACAAAGCCCTCCGTTATTCTTATCATGCTATCTGATCAATCTATTTTTGTTCCTCAGCAGCTCTAATCTTTCTCCCACTCCCTCCCGTGTTGCGCCTAGAAACATTTTTGCACTTCAGAGATAAAAATCACAGTCTTCTCATCCACTCCTCTTCTTTTGTCTCTATTTCACACAACAAAGAGAGAACACACCCACATGTGACAAGTCCACCCACATCCATCAAACTTCGCTCAAATCAGCCAGTAATAGGAAAAAAAGGATGACTCTTTCATCAGAGAACGGGCCAGAGAGCATCGATCACTCTCAGAGGCTAAACAGCGAGAGATTGAGTGCTATGGAATGGAACAGTACAGTCCTGTTATGCATCATAGATTACTTTAAAGCACTTATTTGCACCACTTGTAGCTGTTGTTTTACATTACATGAAACATTTCGCAACTGAATAAGATATGGGCTGCTTTTTTGGCTGCTTTCTTTGTCCTCATTTATAAGATAAATGACTCGGCACTTCAAAGACTCTTCAATCAAGCAGTGTGGCCTTTGTCTGATACTGCGGTATCTGCTCTCTCTCTCTTTTTTCCCCTCATGGATGAAGTTAGTGTTCCTGGATTTGGAATTCTTTTTTTTTTTTATTATCTGGTCAGTCACATCTGCTGCAGCTTTGCACCAACCACTTCTGTTTGTCTTCTATCCTCCTCTACAACAAACCTTTGTTGATACTGCTGTAAATATAAAGCAGAACACCCCCTGTGCACTTGAAAGGACTTTTCCAGGGAAATGTTTAAGTGACAGCAGGGATTTATCACAGGAAATGTAAAGGCTTTCACAAATTGGACGTGGAAGGAGCAATTATTTGATAGTGCTACAGCTATTTGTAGTTGAACTGATTTCCATTTATAGGCATTTAAGTGGCAATGGTTCTCAGAAAATAAATTACAGTATTTTGTAGATTTTATGTAAAAGATGGACTTATGCACTAATTATTTGCTTACTGGAGAATTTAGGTATAAGAGGAACCATCAAACAAAGCAAATGCAGCTGTTTTTGACTAAGAAAGTGGTATAAACAATGAACATTTTGTCTTCCACACTTGATTTTATAGTTTGGCTTCATACAGTAAAGTTCATTGCCAATATTTGTCTCTAAATCTTCTCATTAAAGCTGATTAACTCAGCAATTCCATGTTTAAAGTATTACAGATAAAATGTAAAAAAAATAAAAGTATTTCACTCCATTTAAGTTTGAAGGTTAACAGATGTTAGATGATTATGAACTTCATGTGAGGTTAGCAGTTAATTCCTCTCTTATCGTTGGTGATCTCAACGTTCCCTGATTATTCTTGCCTGAAATACATTCCCGTGTGGCAAATAAGGAAGAGAGATAAAAGATTAGCCTCTTTTTTGGAGATAGGCTAAAATTAGACAAATAAAAAAAAATGTTGTTTTAAATGACTTTTTGTTTTATGTAGAAGAAAAATATCCTGGCTTTATTTTCAATGAGTAAATTGTACAATCTGGTGTTAAATAATCTGAATCTGGAACATTTTCAAGATACTCTAATGATCCCTCTGAAAATATCCACCTTGTTGGTCTCAAAGTAAAACAATATTATTTACAGGTTGAATACTGCTTAGCTCTTCTTTCCCCAAAGTAGTAGCGAAATGGCTCTTTACATCCTCCAAGCTTCGACATAGGTCAGTGCACCTCACATACATTAGCTTACATTTCCCCACAGCTGCTTATTTAAAAAAAGCTATCTTACCATCTATGAAAACATTTAGCTACATGTTTTTATAGTTTTATATGCTGTCAAATCACATTAAAATGATATCTGTGTTAGACACACTGTGGTGAGAATGGGTGGAAAAAGAAACACAAAATGAGAATAACTTGGTGTTAGCATTAATATCCAACATGTGTCCTGTCTGTGAAAGTGGAGAAAGTTTGGTTTACGTTTACACCAAAATATGTTCCCTAACTGTGATATTTCACTGATTGTTGCCTTAAATGCAGTTATCAGACTATTTTCCAAACCTACTCAAATTAAACCAAACCAGCTTGGATTGCTCAGATCAATCACAATAAAGGTTGGTGAGAAAAATATGACAGTAGACAGAAAGAACATATAAAACTAGCTTAAAGTGGAAATTGGCCTTAAAAACACCAAACCTTCAGATTGAATGATTATGACTCCTCTTTTGATTTCAGTATTAACAGATGAGTAATGCCATGGTGTGGACAGTGAAACAAAGACATTGACCCCACAGCAGATGAGCCACCAGTAATGTGAGACAACAAGAAGAGAAGGAAGAAAAAGGTCACGGTAAAACGGACCGGAGATTTAAAATGTTCATCACAATCACAGCTTGCCATCAGCTATTAAGCGTCCGGCTGCGGACAGCCACACAAATCCAGGCCTGACTGCCTCTCACAAAACCTTCTTATCTCACCTGTCCACCTGTCCCACTCACTCGTCCATCTTCCACCCGCCGACCACTGTGATTGCATCTTTAGTGTTACTACCCAAGCGACAGCTCTGCTGCAGAAGCAACATAAAGTCAACCATTAAAAGAAAGTGTATTTATTATTTCTGAGACACAAGGAGACAGCAGAGAGGATTGCCTCTGCCTTTGGCTACGTAAGGGCGCCGTGATTGAGATGATGATCAAATCCACAGTTCATTAGGGGCCTGGCACTGAGATATGTCAGGAAGAGGGCCTAAATTGGAACTTATTCACATGCTGCATAGCATAAATAATGTGTTCTTATTGTTTATTTTCATCAGAGGAAAGTAAGTGAAATAGAAAAAGAGAAAACAGCCATTTATGCTTGTTAATGTCTCCTCTGAGGGATTTTAAGGTACATTATGATTTTACTGTAATATGTCATTACTGTGATGCTGGACGTTTTGGTTGCACATGTTGTCTTCACTTGTAAATTGTAGTTGACGGCTGAATTCATCTCCCGATATTCTGAGTACTTTAAACTATAATGGTACATCATGTTCTAAACCACAAATGTAACGTTTGATGTACAACGTCAGGCTGCTAAACTACAAATTGCTGACATGACAGGGTATAAAGTCAGACAAAAATGCAAAGTAGAATAAACTAGCCATTAAAAATAAAAAAAGAGTAAATTTGGTTCATTTCACACATAATTCAGATGAAGAGGATGCAATGGTCAGCTATGGGGACATTTTCTGCTTAATACAAGCTTCCTTTTAACATTATAATAGTTCAGTGCACTTAAGCCCAACAATGTTTGTTTTTTCTCCTGCTAAAACTGACTGAATCTGTCTTGTCTTGTTTGGTGCTGCGGGCATAAAGGGCTTTAAAGTCAACGGGTGTCGCGCTACTTCCACCAGGCAGCCACCCGTCTTTGAAGCCAACATGCGTCACACTTATTGACGGAGGAAGTTTCACTTGTTCCTGCAGACAGCCCTGTCTGCCCGCACCTCCCCTTCTCCATGCTGAGATCCATCTCTACAGAACGAGGTCAAGCCTGCATAATGACCCTAACGAGTCAAGATTCGCTGGATTAGATTATTTCAAAGAGTTTGCAGAGCTACCGTTTTGACAACAAATATCCCCGAGCCAGATAGTGATGGTCATTTCCTGGCTGCTTCTGACATCGCAAAAACAATGTGTTGATTTGGATTTCATGTTCAGCCGCTCGTCGCGTCCACACGGCTTATGCGGGGAGATATGTCATTCCGGGGGTTAGGCTAATTTCAGCCAGGCCAGTTTACATGATGTCAGCGAGCGCAGGAGAAAGTGAAGCTGACCTCTCATGCCCTGCACTGCTATGCTGCGTTAGACTTTCCGTTTACCAAATTTGGTAAATCTGCCGCACTACATCTCCCACTGTCCTCTTCATTATGGTGCATTTCATATATCGAATGCATCCTTTCATGACAGATAGCCAGCCTCTGCCAGCTGAATAACACCATCCTGCTCCTGTAATGCAAACAGATAGAAGGCAACGTGAGGTTGAAAAATAAAACACATTGCTCACTCTGTCTGTCTTCTTTTGATGAAACATTTGGTGAAAACATCATCCTAATCTGCCTTGTCTTTGGCTGTAATTATCAACCCTGTATTATGAGCAAGCTTCTGCCTCTCTCCTCTTACATTGTGTCTCTTTTGTGTTTTGCTTTTCTCATCGGTTTTTTTTGTTCCCCTTTCTGTCTTTTGATTCCAGCGGATTGAAGAAGAACAGGCCTGATTGTCTCGCCTGAGGTAAGATTTCATAGGTTTACATATCAAAGTCTATAAATAGATAAGAGCTTTTGAAAGGGAAAGTGAGCAGAGAGAGAAAGTGTGTGTGTGTGCCGATTTTTGTTTGTATGTCTTTATGTGTATGCAAGTGTGTTTCTGTGTGTCTGTGTGTATAAAGACGGAGAGGCTTTCCCACTTGCATACACAGCGAAAAGAGCTTCCACCAAAACAAAAGGGATTATGGCGTTTCAAGGGTGTTGTGTTTGCTGTGTTTATTCACATAGCTCATGGGGCTGCGCAGGACCGGCAATGAATGTCAATGTCAGGGAGCAAAAACGCTGCAACACAAGATAAATATGATGAACAATAAACACAGATTAAGGCTGAATATGTCACACTGCATCATACACAGATCCCAACTCTCCTGACATTAAGTAACCCTTGAAAGTGTTGACACGAGCATGTTAAATTAAAAACGATGATGGCTGTTTGCCTCCAGTGCACTGCCACAGAAAAGACCTTATTCATATGGATAGTCCAACAAACTCAGGTGTCACACCTGCTTAATCTAGTTGTGATAAAAGTGAGAGTAGACCATATAGGCAATGATCATCCTGGCTTAAATGGGGGGAAAATAAAGAAATTCATGTATCAAGTGCACTAAATGATGAAGATTCTTTGAATTAGCTAATTAGGATGGAGTGTTCATTCTTTAGCAGCTGCAGTCTATATTGCAGGTGCAGCACAACTCACCCACTAATGCGCAGCAAGTACAACATGTATGTAAACAAAACGATGCCTCAGCAAACCCACAGTACATATTTCCATTGTAGAATAATGTTGGAAGT
This sequence comes from Pseudomugil tenellus, assembly GCA_037177515.1. Taxonomy (NCBI): domain Eukaryota; kingdom Metazoa; phylum Chordata; class Actinopteri; order Atheriniformes; family Pseudomugilidae; genus Pseudomugil; species Pseudomugil tenellus. The sequence goes on along the minus strand of JBAMHX010000007.1, from coordinate 22,713,955 downwards.
GTTGCGTGAAAGATAAGGCTAATGTGCACAATCTTGTGGCGTGTTAGTTAACAACAGTAGCCTTAACTTTAAGTTAACCAATTGCTTTTCCTTTCCCCCCTTTTTTCATGTATTTCCACATCTAATTACACTTTCATTCATCAATGTTGATTAATAGGTCCTGTGGCACGCCTGCCTCATTTTACTCTCAATTAAGCTGGTTGATGCATGTTCTCATCAAGCAAGATGCATTGGCCTGGTTTACTTGAGGCGCTATTAGTGGACACTGTAATTAGTATCCCAGCACATAGAACTTCCCCCACCTCCTGAGCTCCTCTCCCCAAGCCGCCATCCCTGGCCTCTTTTAATGCCTTCCAAATAATGAAGATAACAAAATAGATGAGGGACGAGCGGTCCGGCTCACGTTTATCATCTTCTACTGCGCAATCTTTTTTTAGCGGTAGAATTATGGCTTGTAAAATCACCAAACTCCCAATGTCTTGACAGACCTCTTTTGTGTGCCAACTGCTCCAGCTCCTCCCCGCATTTTCCTTATCAGTGGGGAGATGTATGTCTTTATCACATTTCACACTCAAAAGGAAACAGCCGGCTTGATGTATTTGCCAGTTGCTAAATGTGGGGCTTTATCGAAAATATCAGTCTAAGTTGTGCACATTAGCCCTCATGCTCTTTGAGAAGCCACTTTAAAAGAGGGCTGATTACACGCTTGTTGCTGTCGTGATACCAGCTTCAGCGCTGGAGCCCCTTTTTCTCGCTCAGCCAGCTTTCCCCGAGCGCTCATCTGCCTCTGATTCCCTGCACTTCAAGAGATCTCTCTGAGGAGGGCTCTTGGGGCCTCAGCAAAGAGCCTGGCTGGGCAGGCAGAGACTAAAGGATGGGTGAAAGATGGAAAGAGAGAGGCAGCAGGGGCAATAAAGCCAAGAGAACCAGACAGAAAGAAGAGCGGTCATACTGTTACCGTGTGGCCGCTTTCCTCTTTGTGCTTCAGATGCTGCAGCGGCGGCCTTGTCTCGTCCCCATGTCTACGCAGACAGCTCCCATGGGCCCCTGCGAAGAGCTTGTAAGTGCTAATTGGGCCTGTTAGGGTCAGCAATTAGCTGGCTGCTATTGAAGGATCATGACAGCCAGGCCTTTCACAGACCCGTCATTCTTTTGGGGCAGAGAAAGAAAGAGCAGAACATAACATGGACAAGGTTGATGTTCAGACAACCAGTGGACAAGCAGCAGAGGACCATAAACCAACAGGATATCCCACAATGCAGTGTGCTGAGGGGCTGAGGGGGAAGGGGCAGCATGGCTCAAATTGACTTCAGTCAGAAGTGGAAAGACTGATGCAACCATCAAGCAGCACTGTTTTCTTTCTGTATCAGATGAAGATAGCTTGAATCTCATGTTCTCTTAAAGTTGGACTTGCTGTGAGTTCTGTGGTGTCTGGTTTTATACCAGTAACACAGTTGGTGTTTTCTCAGTTTGCCTCCCTATGTAGTGCAGTAAAAGATGCTTACCAAACTGGTGCAGGTTATACAAAGAAAAACAGCATGAAATGAACAGAATCCATTTATCTTTTAGTTTTTTATTTGTTCTTTTCTGAGTTGGATCTTTCATGGTGAACATAAAAAGATGGGAATAAATCGTATCCTGATTTTTAATGGCAAGTGGGAGTAAAGGATAATAATGCACCCTGTAGTATGAGCACCTGTGAGAACCAGCACAGGTGTGAGTAGCTGTCAGATGTTCACGACAGGCTGTAAACTGCCTGACAGCTACTGAAGCCATGCAGACACTGCCAAGGACCCCTAATGAATATGACAGGGGGTCATTAGCAGATCTGGCCTCTCGTGACCACAGCTGTCTCTTAAATAATCAGGCCCGCTGGTTTCGATGAGCCATCGGCTCATAACTGACCATGCAAGTCACGGATGCTTCATTTTCTTTATTTTTTTCATTCGGCTCTACTTGCTGTGCATTTCTATAAACATGTCAGCATTAGACAGTCAGTTAATTATCAGCTGCAGTGCTTTGACAACATGTTATAAATCCAATAAAGTGGCAGGTTAAGAGATAGTCATGCAGGACAATATGACAGGAATGCCAAAGGCTGCATGTTTAGACTATAGAGAAACCGAACAAGCAGCAACTGAGCAAAGATATGATAAGCTTAGAACGCAAACATCATCCATGCAGAACAATAATAAAATATATCAGATGAGCAAAAATGTTCATTCTTATTCTGACATGCCCCCCAAAAAAATTGTGATCAGAAAAAATCGGGCTTCACACACAAACTCTGCTATTTATTTATTTCTACAGAATTCAAATGAATCCCAGTTTAGCATTTAGATTCAAACTGGATTCTTTTCAGAAATGATGATATACGGAGGGAATTTTTAGGCACAAATTTGCGATCAAACTGCAGTCATATCTTGCGAAGCAGACGCAGAGTTTGTCTTTTTCATAAGAATCCAATAAAGTCATACAAATGAATCAGGTCAATCCTGTCATGGACTACACCACTAAAGAATAACATGGGAATAATGTCATTTTACAAACGCAATAAGCCACTCTATGCAGTGCTTCACGGCGATTTTAGAGCAGCTTCCAGGCTTTGATTGTGCTTCACATCAAGACTAACAGCACCTCTTAGCTTCTCTAAATTCACTCTAAAGCACTGCCTCTCGTCGCTTATAGCTTACATCCAAAAAGACCTTTACTGCAAATGGTGTACGAGGAGCGTGAAGTGGTGGGTATATAAAAAAAGTAGCACGATTACAGAGTGTGTGTTTCACAAGTGGCCCTCAACTCATATCGTACATGTTCAGGGGTTTGTTTCATTGCATATTTAAAGAGCAGGTAAAAAAAAAAGAAAGTGACAAAAAGGTATGGCTTCAACTTGAAGTCGTCATAGCAACAGTGTCACTGTTTTTAAGCCTTTCATTTTATATTATCATCGAGTGAGGAGAAGTTACCTCCTGTGTGCGTATGTGACGGGCTGGGACTTGTTGTGCTGCGAGAGAGTGATGGGTTAGGCAAGATGACAGGCTGGCACAAGGGGCAAGCAAGATGGCGACTGAACATGCTTGGATCTGGGGAGAGGTGTCAGTCCTGCAGCCAGCCAAGCAGAAACACACAGGAACATTTAGGAAAAAGGTGATTCAAAAAGGAAACAAACAGAGGCTCTGCTTTAGATATTCCTGTGAACCTGGAGGACGTGAGTAGAGATAGAGAAGAGCTTTTCTTATTCTGTAAAGTCATTTCTTTTATGTTATGAATTTGATATAATTTCCCAGTAAAATGACCCCACCAGTAATGATAAGTGTGATGACAATGATGGCATCTAGATTGTTCTTCCCTTTGTTTGATGTTTAGCCTCCATTACAATGACAGAACAAGGCCACTGTTGTTGAAAAGTATAAGGAAGACGTACCAGCTGTTCAAATTCATAGGTGATGAATTGTGCTGCAAGCTTCAAGACATCATTTTTCAATAAGAAAAAAAAAAACTCAGAGTCACAGTCCATTTTTTACATAAAACAGCATGAGGGGTTTTTAGGGACTGAGAGATGCTCAACTTGTACTCTCTCTTAGTCATGGCTAAAGAGCGATTTAGCTTTAGCTCCATCCTTTACGTGGAGCAAGGCGGGAAATTAATCAAAGCTGAAGAGTGATTTTTTCACTCGGCTCCCTCAGAGAATAAACATCAATAAACATTACTTAATACCCTACAACACAGCCCCGCGGGGTCCTATTTAATTTTGCTGGTAGAGAACGCCTAAAGTGCTACTGTTTTACACCAAATTACATACTCGGAAAGTTTGAAGAGGCAGCTAGTTTTCCCGCCCTTGAGAAAGAAATTAAATTAGCTTAAATCAAACTGTGGGGCGGGGGAAGAAATAGCACACAGTACAGTAAAATGCAGCTATTTTTCTTTAAAGGCTAAGTCTGACACCCAGGTTTTTATGCTAGTTTCAATTATTTTATTGTTTTCCAAAGACCTGGGAAAATATGAATTAGTAGAAAAATGAGTTACTGAATCCATCAAGCCATGACATGCACAACACGGCTTCACTCCTTTCCCATTTTTCTAGCAGCTGCGCACCGTTCACATTATTATGAACTGTTGCCTTCGATTCCCACAAACAGAAAACCATCAAAACACGTCACATTGTGCTTTTCACAACATCCTCTTAAGGAGAACATATGGACTGTAAATAAATCCCTCTCATTACCTGATGTCTAGCAGTGTGATCTCTGCTTTAAAACAGACTTTGAGATATAACTGATGTAGCGATTTCAGGCGGCCTGCTGTCCTGTAGTACTTTTCTTTTTTCATAGCACACACACAAACGTACACACTCGCACACATGCTTCCATTTAAGCCCAGTGGCCAGAGGCTGCAGAACACTGTCAGCACATCGTGTGCATGCCGGGACTTCTTACGATAGGCATTTGGCAGGCAAGTTTTCAACCAGGTGTTGTCAGCTTTCTGTGTTTAACACAGCTTGACCTCCTGTCGAACAGAAAATAGGATTGTCATATTTCATCATGCTTCTCCGAGATGTTCTGAAGAACTTTGCTGACATTTCAGCATGATGATTTATCTGATCTGATCAAATGCAGACATTTTAGATTTTCTGTCTGTGTGCAAAAATATGTCAATCACAGCTGTCACAAGTGCTTGTTGGAGTTATCTTAGCATGTCTCTCACTCTTTCATGATTCATTTGCTCTCATCAAACACATTGTTGGGAATATTTACAGTTTAATGAGATTAATGTACATTTATATA
>JBAMHX010000007.1:22686726-22705090 GCA_037177515.1 Pseudomugil tenellus | reverse complement strand
CACCAACATATGCTGCAAGAAATGCTCTCAGTGCTCTCAGCAGAACTAGAGGGTGTTGAAAGCAATGAGGGATGCGTGCACAAATCAAAATGGACGGCATCAACGGCAAATACTCTGAGATAATACAGTGACAACCCAATCAAAGATGCTGGTTAGTACACTCCATTTACACCTTATTAGTACCTTGTTGACCAGAGTCTGTTACTAAAAGTTTATTCTAACTTAGTTCAATGCCATCTCTGCAAACTTTGGAGCAGAGGGGTAAAATACTATTTAACTTATTTTGTCATATTTCTGCTTTGAAGCTTGCCTCCCTCTGAACGAGTCATGATTTCATTCACATCTCATCATTATATCTCCATTAGATTAATGAATTGATTGGTCACCGGTTGTCTCTCAGTATCACTGACTTTTGTGAAAAGGAAAAAAAAGGGAAGAAGAAAACCGATAAGCTCAACATTCAGCACGGTGCATTTCATTTCCTCCTCTGCAGGGATAGAATATATCAAACAAAAAAACATGAAATGTGTCTTAAATCACTGGAGGATGGTGACATGATTGTTCCCAGCACACACACAAATGCACACACACACGCACTCACTCTCTCTCTCACAGACAGCACTTCCCTTTTCTTTTTCCCCTCCTTGTACGTAATCTGCAGAACAATCACACAGAAGCCACACATCACAGTGACAGAGATGCACCTCCTCTCTACCTCTCAGTATCGATCTCCTATCCAATCTAAATGACCCTGTTAACCATTCCCTTAGCCCACCCCGCCTCTCCTTTTTACTGCCCTCACCGCTTTGAGCCCTACTTAGCACTACCCTCCCCAACCCAGCCACAACCACCCACACCAAAACCCTCGCCCCCCCTCCCCCACCCACCACCTTACTCCTCTTGGTTTAAAATGGCCCGGTGTGAAATAACTCACATCACTACAAGAGGGATGAGGTCATTAGAACATGTGACGCCCTCTTGAAACAGCAAGCATGATTGAAAAATCAATTTTGATGCCTGTTTTTTTTCTCCCTCTCCTCCTCTCTGCTCTCCCCCTCCTGCGGTGTTTGCATTTACTCTTAGCAGAGCCTCAACAACACATTTACACCATCCAAACAGTGAATCAAAAGACATAAAACTATTAGAGAAACAATCCCTGCACTTCAAACAGCCTTTATCTCAGTCTACCTGTCTTTTATCCTGCTGCAGCGATTTCTGCCTTTCAGTTCATAGAAAGAACAAATTTTACCAAAGAAGAAGAAAAAGAGAAAGTTGAGGGTGGGCTCACGGTACAAACTAGGTTGTCACACTCAAATGATGCCGCGCTAATATGTTATCATATACATAAAACCCCCTCCCTCCCCTTTTTTTGTAATATTTCAATCTAGCTCATTTCTTGGAGCTCCTGGATATGACTGCAGTCTTTTGGGAGTGCGGCGGTGGCTTTGAGTGATTTCTGAGTTTTTTGATCTTTTTAGCAAATCGCTCCAGGTTAGCTCCCGTGCTCACCTCACATCTCCTATCCATTAAACCGGAGTCATTTTGAAGCATGTTCTTATTAAACGGCACCTGTGTTCTTTTGGTGGAATATTTTCACGTTAGAAACCCAAGGACAGGGCCTGCCCACGGCGAAAAAGAGGGAGATAGAGGAAAAGAAACCTCTGAATGTGTGTATGTGTTTTTTCTCCTCTTTTTTTCTTTACCAGCCGTCAACCTTGTTGGGTTCAGTGTAACTTTCATTAGAGAAGGAGATTTAGTGCACTTGAAAAGACAGATGAAAGAGTTAGAGGCTAATTATCAGGAAATTGAAAAAAGATAGATGTACTGCAGCGACTACAATTAGTGAAGCACGGAATATCAAAGACTTATCAAGAGCAAGTGAAAAGGCTGCCTTGAAGAGCGAGCACAATTAAGGCATCTGCAGCCCATGTGAAATGAGAGAGAAGAGGAGGAATAAAAATATGCCTGCATGAATAGAAGTTCCTTTTTTTCCCAACAATTCAGAGATAGTGGGGGCTTTAGCAAGCCAGCAGATGACATTAAATCACTCTGTTTGATGAGCTTCACTTGCACAGTTTTGCTTTTTGTGCCTTTCCTTAGTCTTCACTTCCCACTTGCTTCTTTAAATTCTCCGTGGCTTTTCCAACCCGCTCAGTCCGCTACTCTCACAGACACTCACGCAACCTCATACACCTCCACTGTGAAAACAATGGTGTTGATGTCTAGCCTCTGCTCTGACGGGACTCTCCTGCATGCTTCATTGCTTCACAAATTTGCACTGATCGACAGTCACAGGTCACACATGCTCACAAATAGGTCATTTTGGGGTTACGTGTGTGTGTGTGTGTGTGTGTGTGTGTGTGTGTGTGTGTGTGTGTGGGAGGATGTGTGGCTGCGTGAAACAGTTTGTCACTGGCTAGAAACACTGTCAAATAAATTAAAGAATTATTTGAAACCAATAATTTGGGTCATGTGGGGACATCTTCTAAGTCAATACTTTGATAACCTTTTAGTTTGTTAAGCCATTCTTCAAGGAAAAGTAAAATGGGGGAGAAAAAACACACTGTTTTTTCAGCCTCTGAAGTGATGTTTAAAGGAAATCAGGAAATTAATTAATACAAATAAAAATTACTTTTAGCTTCAGGTCCAGTTCAGTTAGCTTTAATAAACAGAAATTCTCTTAACAATCGGGCATAAAGTCTTTAAATTGTATTTTTACAGATGGTGTATTTCATTAGGTTATGTGCAACTATACATGTTACGTCTACCTTATTTTCGTAGATAATTTTATGATTAGATATTACCCAAAAATGCTTAATTTAAAACTCCCAGGTGAGTGACTAAGGCAGAAAAAAAAGCAGTGGTGTTTCAGTAATGACCGACATTAGGAGCATCTCACTTTGCAGCCTGGCCGCGATTGTGACTCCTCAATATGTGAGAGATGCTTCAGGGGTCTGTGCTCTTTCCAGACAGGCTTTTACATAAACTGCATGGCAGAGACCTCGCCAAATCTACCATCTGTTGTATCTCTCCCTCTTTCTCTCCCTCTCTCCTTCTTCCTATCTCTTCTCTAGTGTCTGTCTGTTTTCTCTGCTTTCCTACAAAGTCGGACTGTTTACAAAACAGAAGCTTTGTGCTGGTTAGAACTGAGTTCAGTAAAAGCAAGTCGTCACTTTTTTTTTACTTTACTTTTCTCTTTTTTTTCTCAGAGCATTTGTTACCAGAGATCTTTAGGGATATTGCAGTCTTTAGTCAGAGGACCTGCTTTTTTTGCCATTAGTGGAATGATATAAAACATGACAAAACAGCATCTCTGTGAAGCCTGGTGTTAGACGGGTCTATTCTCTCCGGGACTGATATGTAGGGCAAGAGAGGAGCAGCAGGAGGAAGAAAATAAATAAATAAATAAAACTAAAAAGGATTTGGGCCTCATGTGAGAGCTAGGGGGCGCACTAGCACATGCACGCTTCGGTGTGGACATGCTCTGGCTCACACGCACACAAGTGAGCTCTCCATAGACACTGAAATCTGTTCGAATAGCCAAAGACTATCAGCATGTAAAAAGACTTTGCTTTTTTTGTGAATTTTTAATATGCAAAATTGAAATATAGAAAATCACAGCACATTTCAGACGTCAGCGAGTGTGTTTTTATGTGTGTGAGTGAGAGCTCACTCTGTCTCACATTCACACTCGCGCATACTGAGATGTGAGATGAGATATTGGGAGGTGGTGGTGTCTCTTTGACTGTTGCGCCTGAGGCTCTAGCACATGGGATGGGGGGTAAAACAAATGCTAATGTCTCTAAGCCAACTAGCACACATGTCTAGCAAGAAGAGAGAGATTGGCATCTGTCTGTTAGCACGGAACTCTACAGCACTGTGGAGTGTTTTATACCCTTATTGTTCCACTCGCCTTACAAGCTTCCCACACTGAGGTGCCAGCAAATTAATTACTCTCTTTGGGAAATTTCCCTTTCTGTCAGCAGAACACTTTGAATTGTATCAATTGCTAAACATGAAAAGCCTGCATATTGGCAGATATTTGCTAGCTGGGAAACTGGGTGTACTTTTAGTGCTGAGTGATCAGACAGATATCTCATCTCGCAGCTGCTATTGTTTTCCAGTCTGAAAGCGCCAGAACGAAAACAGTGATCAGTATATCAGTGACTGACAGTAGAATACTTTGAAAAAAAGTGGATTTAAATTCGGATTTATTTTTATGGGTTAGCATCTGCAAATGCCTTTGCATGCATGCATGCACACATTTATGTCCTCTGTGCGTGTTTGTGTTCATGACAAACCACAGCCACTATCTGCCGTCTTCCCATTCGTTCCCACCACCTGATCTCCATCTGAATTGACAGCTGTAATGTTGACTCTTTTCATCCGTGCCACAGTTGAAAACAGCCAATAACAGCGGGCACAGAGAGCAGCACTACAGCACACTGATGCCGTTTGTGTATGTGTGTCATTCACTCAGTGCAGACAGTGTTACAAGTCAGCCTGTATTTTTAACTCATCTCCAGCAAGGACTGTAATCTTGCCCATTGAACCTTCAAATTGTTGGATGTTACCTGAAAGGGAATTGGAGGAGAAAAACATCACATATTGCTTATTGTCACCTCTCTTACCTCTGTCAAAACCCAGCATTGCTCCTCCGCCACCCTTTTATTCTACCTGCTACATTTTCCTGATTATTTTTTCTCTTTCAATCTTTTCCTGAATGAGTGCATCCTCTCATTCTATTCAAGACTTTCCTGAAATGTATGTACGATAATACAAAAGACAAATAACAGCTTTCCCCACACCGACAAGCATATTTATGCACTGAAATCACACTGACATTTTTTTAGATAATCTAATTTGAGCCATGTGTTAATTGTCTAATAACACAAACACAACTGGAAGATTTAAATTCCAGTGAAGTCATTGCGACATTTTGGTGTGTGTTCCTTGATTCTGCTTCATGTTACAGTGTGTTACATCTCTGTTCGCTTCACGTCTTTTCTCTTGTGCTTGAAGAACCAACCCACTCCATCTCATGTCCTTTTTTCTGGTTAAAGGATTAGAGCACTGAGGGTCAGAGTTGGTGTGCGCTGGACTGTGGGTCAGAGATTAGCCTCCAAACTTCCTATCCAGCTCAGTTTATAAAAGGGGAGGAGGTGTGTGAGTGGGGATTAGTGTTAGAGAAGCAGAGAAGCAACTCTGTGAGCAAAACTGTTGTGTTTCCGACACCTATCCCACCCCTCCCTGAAAGGAATGGTATGGTCCTGTGTATGCGTGTGTGAGTTTGTAGCTCTGCCCTGTCAAGCTTTTGGTAGGGTCTGGCCCAGGAGGAATGCTAACTCACAGAGCTAGTGCCTGTCACAGCATCTCTACTCTCAACCTGCAATCACACACAGCCACACACACCTATAGAGGTACTCACACACACACACACACACACACTTTGTGCTTGTCATGGCTCCTCCACACCAGACTGGTAATTAAACTCCTACTGATTTATTGAGTGACACCGACAAATCCCAACCCGGCTTTTTTATGACAACCATACCTCCTTGGGCAACAGTCACCATCTTTTTTTTCCTTCATTTTTCTTTGTATGTGTTTTTTTTTAATGCTGTGTTTGAATGAGGCCTGGGGGGCAAGGAAATACTTCAGCCATCTTTCTTGAAAGCACATAAATTACAAGCAAAAGAGCTTCAGCTCACATGCAAAAATATCATTAAACTGTATTTGTATCATGTTGTGCTCTTTCTTCACTCTTGCCCTTCAGCTTCAAGTCACAAGATTGAAATGTGGATGTCCACATTATAAATGAAGCCTATTATGAAGCTCTACATGCCCAGACATCCCACCCCAAACATCTATTGTAAGAACTATAATTAGCCCTTCCCTGTGACAAGAAGCCTTGTGGCTGTCCTGCTGACCACTCATGATGACACTGTGGGATGCTTCACCTTTGTATTCCCACCAGAACAACTGGCTAACATCATCAAAAAGCAATAATTTAGAACTGATTTCAGTAGTTTTGTTCTCAAAATTTGTTTACATAATTCTTTTTGCCAAACCACAAGCAAGACTTGTTTGCCAGCATGCACTGTCATTTCGTTTTTCATCGGTCAGGCAGAATTAGCAGGAGTGAAAGGAGATGAGGGACTATCAGTGTATCTGATTCCTCTGTAGCTGTTCTAAGATGATGTTTGGGTGGGCACACCAGTGGGATAAGAGCCTCAGCTCCTTGGCAGCTGCCAATCAAGTAGCACTCTGAAGTGCAATCAATATCATCAAGCTCCTCGCCAACCTGATCCACCTCAGAACAAAGGATGTCTCTGTTTATTTGGCAAGAAGAAAAGAAGATTTCCATCATGAAATGTGAATTAAATGTCAAAGTGTATCTGTCACTCAAGCTACTCCTGTGTTGTATCATTTATTTGATGCAGGCCTGTCTTCACGAAAGTAAGACAAGAAATGTTTTGTTGAAAAGTTTTGCTACAGAGTGTTGGTTGGCGATTAGCACATGGGTGGAGGCTCCCAGACTGTGGGACAAAAGGTGTGTCACAGGGGTGGTGGAAGGGGCGGGATGGCGGCGGATTTGCGCTGACAGCTTGACACATGGAGAGCTGCAGGTTCCCTCATGACAGAAAGAACGGCATACTAAATGCCTACCTGAGGTGCTACAGATGGAGAAGTCAAAGACAGAGGATCCTTTACAAGGCATTTTGGAAGGCGACATTAATATTTCATCAAAACTGCATTTACACACGCAAACAAACAAAAAAGGAAGCATGTCGCCTTAATCCACCCTGCAGTCTCTCACTCACACTCATATGCTCTGTTCCGTACTTCTGATCCCCTCCTCACTCACTCTTTTCTTTTTATTGCTTCATCCACAAGCCCTATGCCAAGCTTTACATTTTGTTCTCTTACTTTTTTTGTCACGACTGCTGAAGCAAATAGGTTAAACCATGTTTAGTAGCAGCATCCATAACAGTAAGTTGCAGTCACATGCTCGATGATTTATTTGCCATTTTTTAAATTCCACAGCAGGAGGTTTGAATAAATCTTTTTTTGCTTTAACTTTAAATTGACTTATCAACCCTCCCTGGTTGTGGCAGTGACATATGCAGAACAGAAGAACTACAAGGCCTAAATGCTTTTTATTCCCATCTTATCGCATCTTTTCTTTTGTTTTTTTTTTTTTTTTCTTTTGTCCAATGACTTGACTGCCGGTGTACAATCAGTCTTTACAGCTACATCAAAGGTCAACACATTCTTTTTTTACACTTTTGTTACCATGCCAGTGAATGTGAGAAATCCATATCCATGTCGACAAAAGTTAAAACATTTAGCTTTAAATGGGCAATGCTAAGCAGCTTTGAACATGCTCAGATGGGTCTTTGGCAACTTGGTGAGTGCTAAGAGGATAAGTATTTGTAAAGCCTTTTGCCCTGGTATTTTAGTAATAAGCCACTAAATTTTTGTCATAAAAGCTTTTCTGTGGACAATGAAATTGTTGAATATGGGTAAGTGCTGGAAGCGGAATTCAGATGCTTTACTTAAGTAAAGGCACAACAACAGAAGTGGAAATGGCGTTCATAAAAAAAAAAAATGCTATCTGAGTAAAAGGACCTTTAGGCTGCAAAACTAGTAACCTTATCAAACCTACAGTTACAAGTGTATTGGGTTCAGAAAAAAGTATCTTAAAATTCTAATTATTCCCATTACATGCATTTTTAGAAGTGTTAACCACTACTAATTTGTAATGAGTTGTTTGTAGAGCCGATAAATAGGACGGGCTGCATGGCGGTGTGGTGGTTAACACCGTGGCCTTACAGCAAGGAGGTCTCCGGTTCGCTTCTCGGCTGTGGGAGGACTGAACAGCGGCCTTTCTGTGCCAAGTTTGCATGTTCTCGAACAATGTATGCATAGGTTCTCTCTGCCTTCCTCCCACCGTCCAAAGACGTCCATTTATTGGTCACTCTAAACTGTCCCTAGGAATAAGAGTGTGGATGTGTATTTGTCTCTCTGTGTTCGCCCTGTGATGGACTGGTGGCCTGTCCTGGGAGGACCCTGTCTCTCATTTGTTCCTTGCTGGGATAAGCTGCAGCCCCCTGCAACCTGCATTAGAGCAATACAGGATCTGAATGAATAATTAGGACTGGACACTATACTAACTTTACAAATCTTATTGGTATTCTTTTAAACAAGATATGTAATCATGTAATATTTTTTACACCGATGTAATTTGTCTACTTAAGTATGTATTGCTCTTTTCCTTTGTCACTGAAATGGTTTAGGCCTTAGGCAGGATTCATTTTAAAGTTTAATGGCTGTAATGAGCAGTAGCGATCAGCATCACGAGGTCAGACACAATGATGTTCAGGACATTTGATTGGCTGCCACTTAAAAAAGTTTAATTCTCCACCATAAGCTACATCAGTAAAGCGAAACAACAAACGCAGAATTCATTTTTACAACCAAAGACGGCTTTCCAGTCAAAGTGAAAGAAAAGCAACATGGAAACGTGTTTCATTATCTAAACTTAATATTTGACCCAATGTGTACAAAATACCAGTATTATTGTAGGTTGTAATTTACAGTAGGAAAAGCAGGAAACTGCTTTGGCTTATAAATATGAAACTAATTGGTTTAATTCAGCTCTATGAAAGTCAGCTAAATTTATTGATCCAGCTAATGTTTTACAACATTAACCTACTGTTTAACTCACTGAAACAGAGTTTGTAAAAATGTATTAATTCAGTTTTGCACTGCTTAGTCCAAATCCGAGAAACCAGAGGAGTACTGAGGAATCTTTCCTCTCGTCCTGAAAGTTTTTCATGTCTCCTGTTTCAGCACACCAGATTTAATTGTATTATTCACTGTGCAGATCGTGATAAGCTGTTCGATCCATTTGATTTCAATCAGGTGTGCTGGACCTGCGATTCAAGATTCTGGCCCTCGAGGACCAGGGTTCCCCATCCCTGATCTCGAGCAAATCTCTGCAATTAGCAGGAGAGTGGAAGGAAACATCCTGGACAGGTTGCCAGTTCATTGCAGGATCAACACAGACAAACATCCACTTAGACTATTTCGTAGGAAGAAGAGAAACCAATCAACACAACATGCATGTCCTTGGACGGTGAGAGAAATCCAGAGTACCTGGAGGAAACCCATGCATACATAAAAACATAAAAACAGTTGCTATATCGGCTTTGTTTGTGCTACATTAGCATGTTTGGCAGCATGCGGCTGTATGCTAAACTCAATATTAGTGGCTCAGTCCTCCAACCCTACTGTTGCAAATGTTCCCAGTCTAAAATAGTAAACGTACTACTAAGACTTGATGCTTTGAGTGTCAATATGTGTCACACAGTTATTTTTTTCAGCTAGTGAAAGGATCAACAAACCCTTGCAACGCTATGTTTTTGGTGTTCACAGTATGGATGTGAAATATCTGTCTAATATGTGCTGATTAGCACACTTGAATAATTTGGTAATATTTTCATGTCACAATAATGTTCACAGCTGTATCATGTTCACATTGATTTAAATAGAAAAACTAGTTTATCATCACGTTTATTTAATTTTTGAGTCATCTCAAAAACCATGATGAAGAAGACAAAGTAAGTAGATGGGACCAGTTGTATGAGAGGAAAAGACTGCTTCAGTTTTTTACCCTTATCAAATGTTTTAAGCCTAATAGGTTCAGATACAGGTATTATATGGGGGTAAAACAAGATGATTGTTTAGTTATAAGCAGTGATGTGAGTGAATTTAAAAAAAAAACTAATTATAAATCAGCTTTTTTGCAACAATTGGGACAATAAAAAATATTTAGCACTTTTCATTCATGTTATATGTGACTGCAACTTTAACATGAATGTGGATCGCCATAAAGCTTTCACTTTGTTGGATTAAGTTCAAGATATTGGATAAACCTGCAATGACTATTTCATCTTATGTTTGTAAGATTTCTTATAAATCAAGAAGCTTGCTTTAAAATACTGACAAATTGCTTTTTGCCTGTGTTTAACTGACTTTATTTACTAAAACCTGACCAGTGCATACTGGAAACTCAGAAACTCTGAGTGCTAATATTCAGTCAGCCTTTTAACCCTGTTACCACATTAAATGCAGATTACAAATGATTTCCTTTTCTCTAATCAAAGTGTGCTTCACTTATGCATTGTTTGGCATTCTTGGATTGTTGGCCAATGTGATCTGAAGCCATCAAAGGTATTTATGGAAGCTGTCAGTAACCACAGGCATCAAGAGAACAGTAGAGTGTTGCTGCTTTGGCGTGTTAGCAAAAGGCATCAACTGTTTAGATTAGAGATTCTAGGAAGGTTCGAAATCTGCATCACATGTTCACTTGCTGTAAATCTACAGTAAATATTGCAGATGAATGAGGAAGGATTGCTCCAATCCATTTAATCCAAGCACTCAGTAGTTTAACCTGACTAAATTTGAACAGACCATAGTAAGACTGTCTCCCTATAATACTGTGAAGAAAACCTTTCATAACACAGGGAAGGTAAAGGCACATAAAGAATAATGCCAACACACACACACCCTCTCACTCAAACACACACTTGGAGTAACACATGGCACAGTGGTAGATCAACATGTGACGGTGAGAGATAGCAGCAGCTTGCCGTCTTTGCCGGGAGCAGCCATTAAATAAACATGTCAAGTTGTGTGCGTTTTAATGATGATCAGCCGAGCCCTGTGAAGCGCCAGCCAAAAAGGATCGACACAGTGCAACTCCCCAGACCTCCTCTCTCTGTCTCTCCTTCTCCGATCCTGCCTCTCATGCACTTCCCTCACACTGACAGAGATGGAAAGAAAGAAAAGAACAAGAAGGCAAGGCTCCTTTTGAATCAGGTTTGGGGGCGAGAGTGGAGGGAAGGAAGGGGGAGATGTTTGTATGATGATTTTTCATTTGAAAAGAAAGCCAAACATCAGTCATATGTGTGCTTTTGTGAGAGCTCTAACACTGCTTTATCCCCAGTAGTGCCCATGTAAGTTAGTTCTGAGTGCTTTGTGTTTGACATGAGTGAGTAACAGGCCGGCTGGTAAACGCTCTGTTTGTGTGTTTACGGCGTTGCACGCCCTCAGGTGAGGCAGCTCTCTCTCTCTCTCGCTCTTTCTTACCTCCGTCTCGACTTTGAAGAGCAGGGGCTCGGCGTCGGATTAAAGTTAGTTTGTTTTACGTTTAGCGAGCGAGAGCTGCCATTTTTCGCCTCCTTTCTCCTCATCTTCTCCCACTCGAAGAATGAACACTCACACTCCGGCGCACACATGAACAGTAAATCTCGCAAACACTCCCGTCAACACACACATACACCACACATCAGAAGTAGTGTGGAGTGCTGAGGCTGCATATGTAAATGCTGAGAGATTGTCAAGTGTCTGGGTGTGCATACATCAGGGTAATCAAGCCAGCGCTGATGGGGAGCGCTCGCTCCAGGAGCAGATCCGCAGTACTGGCAGTCACACAGCCGTCACTGAACTGCTGCCAATAATGGGTTTGAGAGGTGCTGGAGGAGGGGGTAGAAAGAGAGTGTGTGTATGTGTGTGTGTGTGTGTGTGTTTATCCGCACACAAACATGCCCATCTGCAAGTTACCATCTATTTTGAATGGCTTGTGTGCATGCATGTATGTTAATATGACACCTCTATGATAGAAAAGCTGATTGAGAGTGTGAAGGTGAAGCCAATCTGCCCGCAGTGGCGTTGGAGTTGCAGTTGGAGTGCTGCTGAGCTCCAATCTGATAGAAAAATGCCTGTAGATGAACTGGCCTTGCTTCACCTTTCTTTTCAAAGCTACCGAGCCCAGTGCAGTATTAACCTTTTACCTCCGTCCAGCCGAATCATGTCACAGGCGGCTGTTTTTGTATCTGTCTAACACCAAAGATGATACAGTATCTGACTGTCAAACAGCCAGTTCATCCTACTGAATCCTATCCCACATCCTGTGAAATGCCCCCTTACTTTGTTGTTTCATAGTTCACACACATACAAATGTGAAGTGAATACATCAGAGCACTTTTAACTCTGGCGTTAAAAAAGAAAAGGAAAAAATAAAAAATAAAATGCTGCCACCAATTTCACCCGTGATTCTGGCAAGCCAGGGGGGTGAGGAATCTTTAGAAACTATAGACTAGAATGTTGTTGAACATTTCAGCTACAGACATGTGGGTGTATTCTTTATGAGGGGTTGAGGATGTACTCATATTCAAAGACTAGCAGCACTGTAGCATAAAATTGCTTAATTTAAAGCTAAATGGAGGCTTGTATATACTTATATTCTCTTTTTTCCACAAATATGTCTTTGACTCTCGTACTGTAAAAATACAAAAATGATGCTAACCACATAAAAAGTGATCACAAGTGGTACAGAAGATTTTAAAGTAAGCTGAATTTAACTTGCAGCAAACAAAACTTGATATTTGATGGGTTTGGTAAAACTCACAGATGAACTAATATCGAAATATTTTACTCCTGGACTTTAAATAGAGACGCTTTTCACCATCCTGCATACTCTCAGGTAGAGTAATCCAGAATCAATCATATTTTGTCTGATCAGCAGATTGTTTTGCAATTTATAGTTATATGTAAAAGAAAGTGGAGGCTTGCAGTTCTTCAGAACATAAAAAAGTAATTTGGCCCTCTCTAGATCTTAAAATGAGTTAAAACCTCAGGTGAACAACAAAATATAGCGTTTTACAACAGGTTAACATTTATTCCTAAAAATAAAAAAGAGGGGAGGGGGAAAAACCTCAAACAACATTCATGATTTCATTGTTTTTAGAACCACCTAAGGACCACTGAAACCCAACCAGCAATAATTTTAAATGCAATGATTTTTCTGCGTGAACTTATGAATCCTTCTTATTGTTTTGGAGGAATTAAAAACAACTCTTCTGAACAATATATTTTTAATTCATTAAAGTTTGTTGGCATTTATTTCTGCACAGTTGTCTTGAGGTTTCAGCAAAACACTTAAATTAAGTTCAGGAGAGGGTCACTGCATCAAATTCATTATTGTAGTTGTAGTTTTATGCTTAATATTTTTTAACCTCATTCACCAGCATCTTCCTTAAAATCTTCTGAAATTTGTTCTTAAGTTGTAAATAAGAAATCTTTCATGAAAACTCTCTGTCAGCGTCATGAACATGTTTGTAGACCCCAAAATTATTCATAATGTTCTTCATAGATTGATGAACAGATTGGTCCCTTGAGACAAAAGAATAGATCAGCTGGCTCAATTTTGCAGAAGTAAATGGCCAAAGAATGGCCATAACATGTCATGAGACCTATGATTGTGTGCAAACTGATACAGTTATGGTTGAGACTGACAAGGATAAATAATAAACACAATGACAAAAACATAAATGGAATCTAAATTTACTCATGAAGTTGCAAACTGAAGCCTGATTTCACTTATTTTAAGTGTTACATTTGTTATAAATAACCAGATTATGCTCTTCAAATAATATAAAATGTCTTTATATTGAGACTAGTCTATAATTCATTCATCAGGACACTCATTCATGTGGTGTTGTAGCTAAAAAGGAATGTGATATTTCATAAAATAAATTATCATTATATAGAACGCTGTGCCTTCTGCACTTCATAAAGCAAGTTTCCACCTGCTGTGGTATCATTTTAAGATTAGTTTCCTCTACAGAGGGAGTGCTGCATCTGATGAATTCTCCAGGTGACTCTGATAGGTCTTATTAACCAGGTGGTCATGACAAAACCTTGATTTCTTAATAAAACTTATCAATATTTAAAAAAAAAAAAACACTTGAATGAATTTTAGTGATTAAATAATGCAGATAGATCTGGGAGTGAAAGATGACCTGGATATTTATGGGGGGTTGTTTTGGTTAAATGGATCTCGCCTGTGCGCAGTCTATTGAACGGAAGCTGTCAGGAAGACCAGCAATCCGTCTGGATCATCACTCGTTCTTCAATAAAGAAAATAAATGTATAAAAAGTGACATTTTCCCAAAAGCAAATTATAACATTAGGATTTGATCTTCAAAATATTGAAATGATAAAATTAAATTAATTCATAGTTATTTAAAAATCTGACAAAAAGCTTAACAAAAGGCTAATTTTATTTTGATGAACTGGACAGTAGAAAACATCAAATGTTGACTTTGTTAAAATGTTAAGAGTTCTCCTGAGCATTCATGTGTCTTACCTAAGAACAAATCCAAGAAACAAAGGTTTTGGTGAATGCTACAAATCATGTAAAAGTTCATAAGTAGAATTTAAAAACAAATTAGTTCCTGTAAAGCAATAGGCGAATGAGGACCTTTGTTCTGTTGCGTGACCTATTTTCAGCCTAGCTTCATCAGTACGATAGATGGCCTCACATTTGACTCTGGTATACAGAGGAGTTCATGGTTGGCTCGATGACTGCAAGGTACTCGTTAACATTTACTGTGCTATCTAAGGAGCTTTGAAATTTCTGCTTTTAAACTCAGACAAGACTGAGGTTGTTGTCTTTGGGCCTTAAAAACCTAAGACAAAAATGTCTAGTTTTGTAATTAATCTGGATGGCATTAACTTGGCTCCCAGTACTACAGAAAGGAATCTTGGAGTTATTCTTGACCAGGATTTGTCCTTTGGCTCAAAACAAGTTTTTAGAACTGGTTTCTTCCACCTATGTAATATTGCAAAAATAAGGGACTTCCTGTCTCAGTAATACAGAAAAATAACTCTATGCCTTTTTTACTTCAAGATTGGACCTCTGCAATTCTTTATTTATGGGCTCCCGCTGATCCAAAATGCTGCCGCGAAGGTTCTGATGAGAACTAGCTGACATCATATTTCTCCAGTTTGGGCCTCTCTTCATTGGCTCCCTGTTAAATTTAGGATGGAGTTTAAAATCCTTCTATTTATACATAAAGTTCTCCATGACCAAACTCCATTGTTTGTCAGAGATCTTGTAGATCCATATATTCCAAACAGAACACTTCGCTCTCATACTGCAGGTCTACTCGAGGTTCTCACAGTCACTAAGAGCACAATTTGAGGAAGAGCCTTCGGCTATTAAGCCGCGCTCTTATGGAACCAGCTCCAATGTGGGTACGGGAGCCAGACATCCTCTCTACCTCTTAAAACCAAAATCAAAACCTTTTTTTTTTTTTTTTTTTACCAAATCTTATAGTTAGGGATAGTCTAGCAATCCATTGGTTATGCATTGCATCATGGGGACATCCCATGATGCAATGAGCACTTCCTTATGCTTTCTCTGCTCCTTTTCGTGTATGTATAAATATATGACAGTACTGTCGTAATTAACATATTTCTCCTTTTGCTGCAGGTCTTACTGGACTACCTGGATAGCTGCAGTATTGATCTGTCTTTCCTGTCCTCTCCAACCGCAGCCAGTCAAGGCAGATGGCTTCCCTCCCTGAGTCAGGTTCTGCCAGAGGTTTTGCCTCCCTGTTAAAAGGTAGTTTTTCCTTCCCACTGTCTCCTCATGCATGCTCAGGATGGGAGTTTCGATCCAAGTCAAGATTTGATTCAATCCTTTAGTTTCCCTTTGCTAAGCTATTTATCATGAATTGGCTCAAACTGATGTCTGTGAAGCACCCTGAGACGACATTGTCATGAAGTGGCGTTAAACAAATAAAGTGGAATTGAACTGAATTGAAGGAGTCCAAAGACTCTGACTTAGTGTTTTGGGGTGGTTTGGAGTTTTTTCTGGAGAACTGTACAACTTGACCCTGGAATAACTAATTGAGACATGTAATCTTCAAGAACACACACTATTTCTTTGGGAATAACTTTATAATCCTTCTTAGGTTGAATAAAGTGTTTCAACTAGCACACAGTTTTACCAAAATTTCAGGTAGCAAGATGTTCTTATAGCACATTATAAACTTGATAACCTCATTTATGTTAACTCAGAATATCTTGCACTTCTTTCTTCTTGTTTTAATTCATACCAAAGATCATTTCATTCTATGTTACACTGGCTTGTCCTTTGTCTGCTGTGTTATTCACGGTTAGCCTTAAAGTGCTATTCTACTCAGCAGAATCCTTTATCTCATCCTGGTCTGTCACACCCTGCTTCTTATTGTATCCTATGTTATTCTTCTCTCTTGCCTGGCAAGAGCATTGGCACGTCTGATCAGCTAAACAGATCCCCCAGCAGGCCTTCTTCTTCCCTGTGGAGAGCCTGGGATGGGGAGGAATGTTAACGTTGCATTACAGCATGTTGCCACGTACACAATGTCCTCAATGAACGACACAGCTTTATCTGTCTCTCATGGGATCTCAGCTATGCCTCCTTCCTTCATCTTCTCTATTCCTATGATGTTCTCACTGGCCCTATCTCTCACCTCCCCCTCCTTACTCTGTGAACACATGTGCGATAGAAAGAATATCAGGATTACAGTATGAGCTGACATGGTGACACGGTGTTAATCGTTAGAGTCGTGTTTGTTTCCGCCCAGAAACTGTCAGCCTCTAATAACGAGCCCCCAAAACCCAACACAATTGGCGCTGGAATGGCGGAGTGGCACAATAGGCACAAAAACCCAGCAATCTTGTCAACATATACAAATGGAAGACATGGAAGGAAGCCACACACATCCCCTTTTCTCTTCTTGTCATAGAACACACATGCGTTCCCTTCATGTCTTCTTCCTGAGTCGTGTCAAAGGAGGTCTGCAATTAATTTGTGTAATTGCTCTCTCAATACACACAACGTGGATACACACACACATTGATATCAAGTTCAAACCCACGTACCCCTCCATCCTATTCTTTCAACCTCCTTTAAGTTTGGCAGAACAGTTTATACCAAACACACGCCAGTCAGCCACAAGCTTATACACAAAATGTGTATCAAGCTAACAACACAGAGGCCTGCAAGTAAAATGAAAAATAGTAAAATAAAAAAATAAAAAAAGTAACACAGACAGGTTTTCATTGCAGATTTATAACCAAAGTTTTATAAGGCTATCAAAACGATCATAACAAAATTTAAAGGCTTTATGCTGTGCTCATGACTGAAGAATGGGTGATTATTTTCCTTTCTGTACACCATGTGATATTTGAAACTGCTTACAGTGCTGTTAATGCTTCAACCTTTGATGGACTGGCAACCTGTCCAGAGTGTGCCCTGCTTCTCCTCTGCTTAAAACGCGAATAGGCAACATTTAAGATCAGACACTAAATTCACTTGGTTAACTTGAGGCAGGATATTTATCTGTAAGAGTTATTTAAGAAAACATTTTTTGACAAAACAATATAGCTCTCTATTTTCTAACCCTTCAGATTCAAAAAGATAATACATAAAGGCTTCAATGGGACAATCCAGAATGTACTGCTCATTTTGTTGCACCTACCAACTCATTTAGACACGTTCTTAGGACCCCTTTGTTGTAACCTTTAATGCACAGAACATCATTTTTATAGTCAAACACAAACACAAGGTTCCCCAAATTGAAACTGACACACCTAAACACACCTAAATGATCTTTAGTAGTGAATTATAAAATTGTGCATTTTTACCACATCATCATATATTTCATAGTTAAATGCTTCCTGGCTACATCTAACCTGACACTGACACACAAAAAAAAGACAAACTGAATGGAAAACAAACAAGAGAGCAGCACAGGCTTTGATGAAAATCATTGGACTGAAAACAGTTTTTTTTTTTGCCTCAAGATCAATGATTTTTACACACCACCTCTCCAGCCTCCAAAGATAGATTTAGTCCAAACTAAGTGCGATGCAGCTGTGTATAAGTACCCCTGCATCTCAAAAGTGCAGCTGAAGTCTGTTACGATTTAATGGAAATGACCTCTTGACAAAGCAACATGTTATTAGTTGAGCGTGAGAATGTTGTCCTCACAAAACCGTATTATGTGCAGCGCTGGGAGCAATGCAAGGCTCAGATAGATGCAAGGTTTTACTTCAACTCTTTGATTTGTCAGTTGATGCTGCTTTTATTTTGGCCAGTGTGACATAGACCGTTTTCTTAAAAAAAAAAAAATTGATAATCTGGAAATTGAAATGAATCATGGGACATACTATTAATTAAACCTTTAGTTCATATCTGAAACTTGATGATCAGAGAGTGCTGTTCAAGCTTCCTAATGGAGATAAATCCAGAAGTAGTTTTACCATAACTTTTATTTTCAGGAGATAAGTTAGTGTAAGGATGAGGTATGTTGAAATAAAAAAGTTCTAAATCCATCCATCCATCCATTTACTAAACTGCGTCATCCAATTTAGGGTCGCGGGTAGCCTATCTCAACAGTCAAGCGAGAGGCAGGGTACATCCTGGATATTTATATATATATATATATATATATATATATAT
>JBAMHX010000007.1:22670831-22681979 GCA_037177515.1 Pseudomugil tenellus | reverse complement strand
TTATTAAATTTATATTCTTCTCAATCTAAAGAAACCAGTGTCCTCGTCCTTGACAGGAAAAACGGTCTCCTACACACATCTAATGGTTTTACTTTTTGTCCTGTTAATTTTATTGTTTTAATATTTAAAAGGTATTCATGATTTATTCTCCATGTGCTATTTGATTTATTTATTCTGGGTGGTCTAGGGACGGAGACGGTAATTATGGGTTTTGGGGAGGGTGGCAGCAGGTGAGAGACTGCAGGAAAGTGTGAAGGTTGGGTCCCGTACATGCAGACTCCAACCCTGCTCTGCTTCCTTGTCTCACTCCTGAGTAGTCATGGGTTTAGATGATGAATTGAATCTTTCATATTCCTGGAAATAAGAGTCACTCCATCTAGAGTGAGATCAATGCCATCTCTTCTAAACGACCAGGTTTAACCCAGAAAGTTTTCAAGTTATCTATGAAGCTGACATTG
The DNA here is from genome assembly GCA_037177515.1 of Pseudomugil tenellus. Lineage (NCBI taxonomy): Eukaryota > Metazoa > Chordata > Actinopteri > Atheriniformes > Pseudomugilidae > Pseudomugil > Pseudomugil tenellus. The sequence goes on along the minus strand of JBAMHX010000007.1, from coordinate 22,681,521 downwards.
TATGCTGGACACCAGCTCGACAGCCAGCGGTTAAAAGATGAGATGCGACTAAACATGTCATCACTGGTCAGGTTTGGCAGGGGTCCAGAGAAAACTACACTGTCCAACATGGTTTTGGCAAAATCACACACTTAGGTAACATTTACTTTGGTGACCTCTGACTGGTATGGCCAGGTTTCATTTGTTCCTACATGAATAATAATCTGGCTGTATTTACGTTTATCATTAGTAGTTTTAAATTGGACTCTGTGTCACCTGCTCTGGCTCCTGGAATACATTTGACTCGGATTCCTGATGGATCTGATGCCACATTTCTAACTATAGAGCTCAATTGACATTTCTCACAATTCTCCAATTATCAGAGTGGGAGGAGGGGATGATAGAGGTTTTACCTGAGGTGGTCGCGGTGGTAGAGCGGTGTGGATAGGAGAGGTGGTTGGACCGTTGCGGGGCGGGTGTAAAACACGGCTCAAATCTGCGTCTCTTCCTGCAGACGCAGCTCCTGGGCAGATTGCCAGGAGCCGGATGAAAGGGAAAAACCCGTGGTGGTGGTGTGCTGCTGGGCCGAGACTCGTGATCCAAGAGGGGGAATTCCTCCAAACTCAGAACATCAAATCTGTCGTTGAAGCCGTTTGATGGAGATGTAGCGAAGTGACAACTCCTACCCGCCCGCCGTGGATCAACGAGAGACCAGGGCTCCTCTTGGGATGGTGTGGAACTAACCGGGACCTTGGGTTTAGCTCCACGATGGATCCACGGATCTTGTGGAACCTGCTGTGGAATTACTTAAGCAGTGGGACGGCCGTGGACATTTTTAGGCTGGCCGGGGGCCGCTGCGCTGATTTCTACTGCTGCATGGTTGGAAGCAGCTACATTCGGTGCCTGGGCCTCCAGCTGTGAGTCTTATAATGGTATCCATTATGATTTCAGCCTCTCGTATCTGGTGCAGGCTGGATATCAATATCCTCAAATTCAGCTACTTTTTCGGCCAGACGTAAACAGCTCACACAATCAGTAGCCATTTGAGCGCTCTGTTAACGTTAGCAGCTAGCTAACAACAGCTGGATCTGGTAAGAATCAGCTGATTAGATTTTCCCACACTGTCATGGTAGGAGTTTTCAGATAATACGAGTAACTCGGTGTTTGAAGGAATAAAAGTTCTTTCTTCTCTGTTAAAATTAATCTAGACTAGTTGGTGTTACAAAAATTGCACTTTAAAACGATGCAACCGGATAAAATGCAAGATGCAAGGAGATGCAAGGAGAGGAGCTGATTGGTACTTAAAAACGCCACTCATCTCTAATATTGTTTTTATTTTGTGAAAAACTAATGAAAAAAATAGTGATGTCCCATGGTTTATATCACCATGGGTGGTAAAAGCTAGCTGTACTTACAAGTGACTGCTAATTTGTTGTTAAATGTTCCTTGCCCAGGATGCTGCGTGCGGATTTCACACTTTCGAGTTATCACTTATGTGGGCACATCAAACATTAATAAAGAAAATCTGCTGCTGACGTGCGAGTCATGTGATCAGTTAAGAAATATGAGAATGGCACTTTTATATTCTATATGGACAGCATAGTGGCAGAAAACTGTGTTAAGTTCCACCATAGTATTTTTTTTCTTTAGATAAAACTGACTTTTTTTAAATTTATTTTCATAAATTTTCAAGATGTTTTCATGCTGATTTGGAGGATATGCTGCTAAAGGGATTTCTCAGTGTACTTTGGGCTCTTTTAAGACTTGTTATGATGACTTTTCATGGTAACACAAGTGATGTTTACCAGTGGATCAACTGTTTAAACTCTCCAAAATTAAGATAATCTGCAAAATAATATGCAGACAGGAGCAAGGCAGCAGAAAAAGAAAAAAAGAGAAAACAATGGAAATCCACACCATGTGATCTTACTGTGATAGGCAACATGAGATCACTAGCCTACAAAATGGAAGAACTCAAAGTGCTATCAAGATCTCACAAAGAATACAGGAAATGCAGTATTATATGCCTCACCACGGCATGGCTGCATGAAGTCATCCCAATGTGTTTGTAAACTGCTTTATGACTTTATGAGCAGACCACAATAAGAAATTCAGCGGAAAACTAAAAGAGAAGTGCAATTGCAGTGCTTTTTAACCACCAATAGTGCTATTCCTGACCTGGCTCATATATATTCAGACACGTCTTTATATGTTTTTACAGATTTTTACACAATATCTATGGGTAAATACATGTATCTGTATGCATATGCGATGAGGTGGGAGGGTGGAGAACAGGGTTTGGCTGCTATTAAATCTGTAAAGCCCCTTGTGCTGTGATTGGAATATATGAACACTTCTTTATAAATAAAATTTGAATTGAATTTAATTCTTGACAAGTCACCGTGAAGGAAAAGATTTACACAAGGGAAATTGGACTGTTTACTGTTTGCTGCGAGTTTTCTTCCATATTCTTCACAGAGAGTTTACCTGTGTTTTTCTGGTAGTGGTTTAAAACAACAAATGCCTGATCGCACAATTAGTGTGAGCCACTGGTGGAAATTGGGTTTAAAATGTTCTTTTAAGCTCACTTTTCTAAGTTTGTGGTAAAAGAAAAAACAGCAACAATAAACTAAATGGAAATGTACAGTAAAAACATGTATATCATGACAGCAAAATGGAACTTTGACATTTTCCAGTGTTGATTGAAATAAAGTTTCTGTGCCCTTTATTCAGGAGAACACCATGATGTCAGCTTCTGTTCTTAGGAGATCCTGAAGTACTTATTTGGTTGAAAACAATTAAGTAATCAACTTGCTTTTTGTTTCTCAAGCAGAATAATTGGTAAGTTCATGTCATAATGGCATGTAATTGTTCAAATGGTGGGCTCCAATCAATAAATGGGACAAACCTTGAGATAGTTTTTCTCTAACATCCTAATTGTCATCATTCACAAATAAGTTTTCCAAGTTTAAAGTTGCAACTGTAAAAGCTACAGTGTCCACTGTGCAATATTTATGGTATTGTATCTGTTAATTTTGTTTTGATGTGCTAACTTTAACATTAAAGTGCTATTAGTACTGGTAAAGTTGCTGACTTTATCTGATTTTAACTGATAAATTAGTCTAAAAAGATTTTCTCCATGTAGCTGACATCAACATAAAATATAATAGAAGTCTAAAAATGCTAGGTGGTACTGTGATTAGCACCACAGCGAGCAGGTCACTGGTTCAAATCTTGGTTCAGGCAGTGGCCTTACTTTGTGGAGTTTTCATGTTCTCCCCGTGTTAGCGGGGGTTCTCTCCAGGTACTCCGGCTTCCTCCCACTGTTCCTCCCACAAAAACCTGCATGCTAGGTTGATTGGTAATTCTAAAATGTCCTTAGGTGTGAATATGAGTGTGACTGGTTTTTGTCTCTCTTTGTTGCCCTGTGATGGGCTGGCCAACTTTCCAGGGTGTACCCCGCATCTCGTCTGGTGACTGCTCGGATAGGCTCCAGCTACCCACAACCCTGAATTGGATGAAGCAATTAGAAAATGGATGGACGGATATAAAAATGCCCTTAACCTAAATAAAAGTCATATAAAAATAACTACATTTATATATTTTTGTCATTTAAGTCACCATTTACAGAAATTAAGCTGATCATCATCAATTTTTATAATAAAGTCAAAAAGTAAAAAAGACAAAAAGAAAACTTTCACAAAATTGTTATTTTTTCTGTTGTCATTCTACTGATACAGGTTTTTTAAATACCTTTAACCCTGTTTACAGATACTGTGTATCTACTTTATGTTTAAAAGATGTCTGAAGGGTAACAAGGTTGTACAGAAGGTGAGGTAGAACGGAAAAAAGTGGTAATCTCATGTCTTCTGATGGTTAATGTCCACTTTATGGCAGAGACATGAAACAAACATCCCTGTTTTGTGGTGCCAGACACATCTAAATGTCGCTGTTTATCCTTTCTTCATCTTTTTCTCTTCACACACACACACACACACACACACGTTTGTTCAGTTCCGCTCTATTTTCCATCTCCTCCATGAGGGTTAATCTGTGGATGTGTTCCAGTGCCCTCTTCTCTTTCACTGTTTCTCTTCCTTCGCCTCCTTTTCTTTTTCCTCTCATCCCTCCATCCCCTGGGCCTGTAGACAGCCTGTTTCCCCTGCATCTCAACATTGAAGGGGAGAAGCTAAGAGGCTGAAGACTGCTCAGTCGGGCTGGCTGGCATGGAATTGAAAGATGTTTACTAAATAGCCCCCATGTCCCTTTGCCTGGCATTTAGTAGTCAAGACTCAGCTTGCTGGTTATAGAAAATATGAAAGGGAAATAATTCATAGCATGCTTTGGTGGCATGAAGCATGCACAGTGGACTCATAATCTCGCCCTCTGACTTTTTTTCACATGCACACACACACGTGTGCAACTTGTCCCTCTCCCTAGCTGGGAGAGGGACAAACCAGGTTTAGCATAAATCAAGATGATGAATCCTGATCATAAGTTAGCCATGTTGCCATCAGAGCCAGCAAGCAGAGATTTGCCTCCAGATAACAGGAACACCGATGACACCTGTCACCTTCACATGTCACCTAGCTGAGACACACAGATTTCTCTGTCCAATACCGCTCGCTGGGCTGTCCTTCCCATGTCATGCCAAGGACATGCCTTCTCTGTCCAAAAAGTAAACAAATAAATAAGCTCACTCACACACAAACACCCACACTATGTTTTACTCTAAAATATTAGCAAGAGCTGCACAAATCGTCACGTCCTCATTCCTTCCTTTTCAAGACAATTTCCCGCCATTAGCCCATTAGCCTGAGCTGACCCTCATTAAGAGATTACCATTGTTTCTTCCCAATATGGTGTTTACCCAGTTAAAACCTACAACTCCTTCTTTTGCAGAAATAAAGGTGTATTAAATTATCCTTGAGTTTTTCCTTGAGTACTTCTAAAGCAGTCTTCGTTGGGGAGACATCGAGTTAAATCACACTCTGAGAGCGAGTGTTTGACAGACCTGGTCCTTGTGCCGCTTGTCACGCACATTTGATATTTTGATAGCTTCCCGTCTCTTCCCATTAGCCCCTGGGGTCCCAAAACCATTTTAGATGTTTATCGGCAAAGCGATGGGGGTTAATTTCGTGTCTCGTCAGGAGCTATGGTTAAAAAAAAAAAAGAAAAGAAAAAGAAAATGGTATCGCGCTGTCACCCATCGTGGCCAATCACTGCAAACGGCCAGCTTATCAGGAGAGCTGTGTTACACTGACTGACACATGACAATGACCCTGGTGACTCTCAGTGGGCTGATAGCATCTGGGTGCCCTCCACCACCACATATCCCCCACCCCACACACACATGCACCTATCTGTCGTTCTTACTGCAGGCAATAGAGAAATTGGGATTTTTGTCACTGGGGAAGTGAAAAGAGGAGAAGGAAGAGTGTGTAGTGTCTTTGAAAGAGTGTATTACTCACACACATCCCCAGATAAGACACATAAAGAAAACCCTGGTGAGCCCAGTGCAGGCACTCACACACATACAGTAGCTCTGATTGTGCTGAAGGTGTGTGCACGTGTGATAATATGCAGGCCTATCTGTGGCCATCCACTTTTATCAGTTACAAAAAGGTATTGGTTTCACTATTTGGTGTGGGAAAGCAAGGTGCCACGGGGCATGCCTGCTCAATAATCTGCACACACACATACACGCACACGAATAGGTTCATAGAGTCAAACCAGGACACATAGGCATGTTGAACACATGTAAGGACCATATGTAAGTTAACAAACAAATCAACTCAATGTAAACTCTGTTCAGCATCTTCTATGAAACATATGCCTGTTCATGTTCATCTACTCATACATGCATTATTAAGGTTAAAAACTGTTCCACATGATATATGAATGAATTTGTTTTTAATATGTTGTGCCTGAATGATGATGCAAATGCTGTGTTAAAATAAATAAACATACATCTATTAAGTTTTCCTTAAAATGCAAAGGAACACTTCTGAACCTCGGTGAGGTGCCCCCTAATGACAGCTACTGTAATTCCACATGCATCCTACCTGTACTCTCAGCTCTCTCCAGAAACTAAAAGTCAGTCTGATTGACTCGTTTTATCCCTTGCTCTATCCCTAGTGCTGCAGTTTTCCTCTCAAAAGAGTTGTAAAAATATTATGAGTTGTAAAAACATATTTTTTTCTTGCAACAGCTCAAACATACATAATACATAATGAATGTCCCTGTGTTAACAAAACACTGAAGGAATCCCTGTTACATGGTCTACTTTCTTAAACATGCAAGAAGTTTCAACACACATAATTTAATTACATGCAGTTTAATGTTTTTGGTGGAAGCTTCAGAAGTGGTTCTAAACTAAACTAAAGTAAAATAACATCTCTACCATAAAACATTATCCTGACATTTTTTAAGAAACTATATTTCTTATTTTCATTTATCTTTTATTTGATCTGACAAGTCATTAGAAAAATGTTCTTTTTACAGTGATGGACTGTCAAAGGCAAAGCATTTGAGAATATTATGATAGAAAAGAGGGGACATAGTCATTATTTAGACAAGGACGTGGAAATAAGATAAACACTTACAAATTTTCATGAAGACGATAAAGGTTTATGATTCTGATCAGATAGGTTTGCCCTGCTCAGATGACTGGGTTGGTGCATCTTGTGTTCAACTCCTAGATAAAGGGATCAGCTCTTTTTGTGAGCTCCCAACTTGGCCAAGATCCCTAACCAAAAAACTGGAGGATCATCATTGTAAACAAGATGCAAGGCATACAGAACATGATACTTTCTCGTAAGCCAAACAAAGTAGTGCTTCGGCATAAACATAACCTGCCAGCAATTACAAATGTAATTCCTCCAGTCTCTATTTCCAGTTGCAGATGCAGATGTAGCTCACTATTCAGGCTCGTTGAACCCCTTAATACCCTTTCATTTTTTAAAATTGTTTTTAGATAACAAAACTTCTTGTGGGCCAACTATTAATACCACCTTCTACTGGAGGACAGTAGGCTTTTGAAAATAAATTGTATCAGTGGCTGAATCTACTTCAATACATGGTATTTATCAATTAAATCTCAGGAATATTAATGTTCACTGGTGTGTAACCTGTCTGGAAGGTGCCACCCATGAGACATCTGGTACCAACAGGTTAAAAATGTCATTTAGAGGCTAACTCTGCATTAAAAGGTAATGATGACTAAGCATTTTTATATGTGACCTGGTTGCAGTGTCAGAGGATGGGCTGCAGCTCCACTGTTCAACATACTTATAAGCTTTTGAAAGGATCAGCAGCTAATAGTTTTGAGCTATCCTAAGAGGTCTTGCAGTTGAGACCCTGCAGGTCACATTGGTTTTGGCTGCACACAAAGAACCAACTGCAGCAACAGTACTCACAATGCTGTCTGTCATCAATATGTCACTGCACTGATTTAAATAAAAGTAAATTCAGTAACTCACACTTTAGTCGTCCTTTCATCTAGGACTGTAGCAATACTGAACTGGATACTCACAGTCACAAGATGATGCATCTGTGGATGTTTGCTCAAGTGGTAAAAAGAAAACATGGTGGGCATGTGCGTGTGTGTATGTGTGTGTAATTCTTTGGGCGCCAGCCATGTCAATCAGCCCCCTGCAGTGCAACTGCCCTTCACACTTCTGTTTATCTACTGCTGCCGAGAACTGGCAAGACTGATAAGAGTACATCACTCCCTGTCTTCCTCTCTCCCCGTCTGTCTCGCTTGCACACATTAGTATACAAACACACAGATTGCTTGCTGTCCTTTTTAGCTATCTTTGTCAGCAGTCAAGTTCAGACTGTATGTGTCATTAAGCCCATTGCTTTGAAATAAGACAAAGTTAATGTTCACCCCTACCTTTTCTCCACACCCTGTTTACTGCAATATCAGAGCTTTAATCTACATTCAGCAAGAATTTACTCCATCCTGTGGTGTCATGTTTAATCCTCGCACATTGAAGAAGTGATCGCAATGATGCATCTGACGGTCAAGGAGAAACAATTCTCTTGCTTTTCAATTTGCTTGTTCATTCCTCATGTGTTTGAGCTGGTTCAGGTTGTTCCTTATATTATAATCAAGGATCAGAATTCATTTTCCCATCAAAGCACTTGCCAGCGGCAATGTTGATTAGCAAGAGCCCCAAAATGTTTTTTCTCCTCCTTTGTTCTCACAGCCACTTGAAATGGTCTCAATTCACGTTGGAGGGCTGGTGACTGCAAGGATACACATTGCCTTGGAGACCAGGCTATTGTTACCATGGTCTCCGGACATTATTGGCAGCCACTGTGCCACCCATGTACACCTGTCACTCATGGATGGAGAGGCCATTCTGAGGACACAGACACAGGCCATTGGGCTGAATGTGAGTGTGTAGATGTCCTTAGCTTATAGGGAGTCTATGCTTGTTTGGGAAGTAGCTTGGGTTTACATGCCAGTGTGTGTGTGTGGAAGTTAATTTGTGCACACAAATATGTCTATGTGTGTCCTCACTCAGTCAGCCAGCTGAGTCTGCAGTCAGTTTACGTTTGACTGCAGGGCAAAAGCTCGAGCAAGAAATGAATTCTGACTCGTCGAGCGCCTCACATAAATTCCCTTTCTCATATTCAGACACAAAAGACAACATATCTGCATTGCATTAGCCCTGGGACTCCTTTCTCATTCTGATGATGATTTGGGAATGTTGAGATCTCCCCATGAACGTCAGAGAGAAATAGAAAGACAAGATAAAGAGGAAAGAAACACTAAGAAATGATTGTGGGTGAAGGGAAGGTGTGCCAGAAAAAGCTGTTACATTTACGTAGCCAGATACTGTATTTTTGATTTCCAACATTTTAGGGTGGATGTAGTTTCTGTTTGAACAAAGATCCATTTTCAGGTTTATTTGATAAAACTGTTTATGATGCATCTTATGCTTATTATTACAGGATTATAAGCCTGATTGTTTCCTGCACAGCTAGTTGACTTGCACTGATCTTTTTGACATGTGCAAGCACATTCCAGTTGCTTTTTCATGCAAATGAAGCTTGCAAAACAGGTCACAAGAGATTACTTTTCTTTCTAACACACTAATTTCCTTGATTTTTACAAAGGCAAATGTTGCATTTTTTTCTTTTTATAAAGCAACATATTTTATTGCCATTTGGTCCATGTGGAGCTAAAGATGATTATGTTCAATGGATGCTAAATGTTTTTTTCTTCAACTTTTATTTTGTGGCACCTGTCTTTTGTGTGGCAGGCATGTGTCAAATAGGGGAAATACTATGTGCTGAACATAACCAATTACGCCTCTTTTTCTAGAAAGGGCATTTGTTTATTTCTATGTATACCAATATGTGAAGTTTCATGTTATTTTGATGTTATTGACGGAGTGTGCTCAAAAGGTGTTAACATTACCGCTGGACTTGTGTGTGTTGTGTTCATTCATTGGCACCTCTGCGTGCCAATGACAGGAAACCAAATTACCATACAAATTGTCCACATCATGACATTTTCTCATGTTTGTTGTGACAAACAACAAAAACTTTTTTGTCTATGAGTTAATACAGGATAACTTCTTTTTTGCAACAAAAGGCAAGGCAAGGCAAGTTTATTTGTATAGCACCTTTCATGTACACAGAAGGTCAAAGTGCTTTACATAAAAACATTAAAAGCATTACAGATGTTGAAACAGGAAAAAACAATAAAAACAGAGCATGAATCATAATAAAATAATAAATTAAATTAAAATCATTTAGAAGAACATAATTAAAAAGTTACCGTGCAGACTTTATTTATAGCAGGAAGAGAAAAGATAAGTTTGTAACATGGATTTAAACTTTTCTACATTTGGTGAAAGTTTTACCTCTACTGGCAGTTGGTTCCACTTGTTTGCAGCATAACAGCTAAATGCTGCTTCTCCATCTTCAGTCTGGATTCTGGTCCAGACTAAACATGGAAAGAGAAAAATATTGAGCAACATTAAGTCCAGCTGCCTTGCATTAACCATATTTCAATCAGAACCTTTAACTCATTCTCTCACATCTAGGGCCTCATTTATAAAGCTTGCTTATGCAAAAATCTGGCCTGAAATTTGCGTAGGAATGTTACTACCCAAACTTTGGGATTTATAAAAATATATAAAAAATGCCAACTTTGGACCTGGCAGAGTAACATTTTGAAGAGGGAAAACTGGCTTCACAGCTGATAAGATGATATATTTGAGCCATTAAATATATATTTGTTATCATTCACACTAGACATTGTGTTTTTGTAATCAAAAACCTGGAAAAACACATTATTATATACATGCCCAAAAACTGAGTTATTTATTCCATAAATACTTATTTAAACATCCAAGCACAGTATGTTCATGCTAAAAGCATCATTGTGCTCATTGGTACTTTAATTATGAGAGGGTGTCCAGCAATCCGAGCGAATACTGAGTAGGTATACAAATATCGCCATGAGCATAATGTCACGCGATCATAATGTATCACAATGGATGTGTATTACGAAGGACCCGCAGACAGATAATGATCAAGATGTTTATTTACTCTGAATCAAAATGACAAGTCCGTGAAGCCGACTGCAATCAGTTCCGGGTGTTTCAGTCAGATAGTTGAAGAATCCAAGATGGAGCCAAGGTCGTAAAACAGGACAGACAGAGTTCAGAGCCAGGGAATCAGTCAGAGT
>JBAMHX010000007.1:22608194-22629822 GCA_037177515.1 Pseudomugil tenellus | reverse complement strand
CCCCCCCCCCCCCCCCCCCCCCCCCCCCCCCCCCCCCCCCCCCCCCCCCCCCCCCCCCCCCCCCCCCACCCCCTCCTAATGCCTCGGTTTAGATGTTATTTTAATCTTAAATTTAGAGGCGTGTACTTTTGATTGATGTGTGTTAGAGCGCTACAGCTACATACTTCCTGCCGGCTCCACCATGACGGAGCCCTCTTAGCTCTACCTTTTGATCCATTTTGGCATTTTCCGACACACCAAGATGGCAACGGTAGGACCCGCCTATGGGCTTCATATCCACTCTTTAGAAAACCTATGGGTACCATGACGTATGGCCTGTCCAGTATTTATACAATCAATGGTCTAAACACAAGCAAACACAACGGTAAAGCAGCAAGTTGCTTGGTACCGTGTATAATGTTGACTTAATGATAAGAGGGAGCAATCACAGAGCCAAATGACTTTAACAGGATGTGTGCACTCTCATAGGTATGTGATTAGCATCTATCAGATGGTCCCTTATTCCAAGATAATGCTAAAAATATTACAACGTAATGCAACGGGAAAAAAAAATCCTCTGTACTTTTGAATCAGGAGTCTTAATCTGTTAGGGTCAGGGAGCGCAGTTCTGTCCTGCAGTGTGTACTGCATAAAGGAGAGAAATTGAAAAAGTATGATCAATCGTATTACAATGCTATCAATCAGTATCAATATAAACATTCCTATTGACACTATTGGAAAAATTCCACACACCATGTTTCTCTACACAGTAAGACACCATTCTTCTTCATATAAAAACAGTCAACAGTTTATAAAAAGCAGTTGACTTTATGTGCTGTTTAGACTAATAGTTCCTAGCATCAACCAATGCACTGATGCAAGTAAAGGCTGAAGACTTTACACCTTACAGACATGTTGCTTTACAGCAGAAAAAAAAATTATGCTGATTTCCTCCCGTCAACAAATGTTAACCCTATAAATACAGAATATCTGATTGTAGATGGTAAAATGTTTTTTTTTTTTTATTTCCACCATATTTGATTTAAAAAAAGAGAGGAATTTAAAAAAAGCATTGAAATAGTTCTACTGGCTCTATTCTTCACTGCATTCATAGACAGCTCGTAACTTTAAAAGGACATTTATTTCTGTTAAAAACAAGTGTTTTCATACAATCCTCTCAGTATTGACAGCACATCGTTGTTTACTTGTGTCTAAAAGAAATAATAAAAACAGATGGCCTCAACATATTTGATATTGGGGGAGGGGTGGTAGGAGCAGGTTCATGCTAGTTTTATTCTGTGTGTGTTTATTGTGCAGGCGTCTGGTATTTTCTTTGCCCTCGTCCTTTTCTGCCTGTCTCTTCTCCCTTTCTCCCTCTCTTTCTCAGCTCTCCTCAGCCTCCAGCCAGCCTTGCCACAGACAGGAGGTCAGGCCATGCCACTCCGCTCTGCCTGCTGTGAGCGCTGGGTCACCGAGCCAGATAACACCACCAACTGTTCAATATTTGAAGAAATCAAGCATTCTGTTTGTTTGAATTTTCACTATTTGTTTGCATCCATTCTGCCCCCCACCCTGGACAAATCTTGCACTTTATGCAAAACAGTAAAGCAGTTCAAGGTTGGAAAGTAACAAATTACGGTTTTGTTAAAGCTGTAAGGCAGCTTTTGTGTGTTTGTAGTATATGAACTAAGATAAAAGTATAACTTGACTTTTTTACTTTTCTATGCTGTAAAAGAAATCTATTTTGGAATATACATTTCCCAACATTTGCAATAGAAAAAAAAAGTTAGTGGAGGCCTGGTGAACCAAATGAGTTACTCTAAATCTAAGTTAAAAATTTTCAGTCCTCCTCTTTACTCTCATTTACTCTCTGATCTATGGCCATATGCAAGAGCTTTGTCCAAAATCCCTTGAAAAACACACCTAACTTTTGCTTGCCCCTGGATTTTATAGCACTATGCAATATTAAATTCTGTAAAGGTACTTTGACTTGAGTGGGATATTTTGGCGCTGCTTTGTTGCTGTTTATCATGAATATTCAAAACTGTAATTCCTTCCAAGTCTGAAATTCCAGCCATGCTGATTAGTCAGGAAACAGTACAGGCCTAGCAGGGTGGTAAAAATAGAGATTTTTGTGTCTTTTTAATGGTAAATTAATGTAATTATTTGTGAAATAGTTGCTTTCATATGCTGTTACTGTTAATGGCGGGTTGTATGAAAAGGTTTCACATTCGGATACTCTTATATGCACCATATAAACATGCAGCCCACAGAGATGTTGGGGATTGTCAGGCCATGCGAAACATCTCACCAAACGTAATTCGATCCTGAATTGCTCAGCTACTTACAGCTTTCACAGCGAACAAAAAGAACATCTACATTAGTCTTTTTCTACAGCGGAATTGAAGACATTTCATTCCATAAAATACAGATGTTGTACATGAGCAAACATTTTCCATACATACATGTTCAAAGTTTAATATGTGGGGAAAAGTCTGCACATTGTACACAGGCAGATTTTTATTTTGTGCACATGTTATCACCTTTTCAGTCCCCTCCATCTCTTTACTGCCAACAAGCCCGACAGGTCTTTACTTCCTACATGCAGCACCAGTAAGTGTACTGGGAAGACAGAATTGAAAAATACCAGAGGTCAACAGAGGCCACGTTTTTTGATTGAAGTGGATTTATTGCAATGAACCCACAACAGCTGATGTATTTATTTATTTGGATGTGGGAAGCGGTGGACGCACACAACCCTACATGATTTTATATACTGATGATGGACCACGGCATTCCCACTCATCCAGAGAATCCCACGATTTCTTTTTAATATCCCTTACTTCTCTTTTTATTTATTTATTGGTGAGGATTGAATCTTCTATGAAAGGATTAACGGAGATGTAGTTGCTTGTTTGAATGGCCTGCAGCAGAAAATGTTTGCTTATTAGAAAAAGACTCTTAACAAATATCCCTAACAAAAAAAGGATGTGTATTTCTTTACACGAGGGGTACTTTTTTGATCATTTTCATTTAAACTATGCAAAGATTAAACATTTGTAGTGAAAATGTTGCGTATTTACACTCCTCTGGACAAAGGAATGGGTCTGAATCTTTGTAAATGCTGCAGCATGTCTTCTGAGGTAGCCTGATAGCTTAAAAATGCTTTCTAATCAGTTTTGGTTTTATTCTGTGTATTATTGTTCAGTCTCATATTTGTGTGATATTTTATCATCCTAATGAACTCAATAGGGACCATGCTAACATTTCAGTAACTGATCATATTCCTAATATTAACCTCGACAGCTTTTTATTATAAGAGTTAAACAGAAAGATTCAACCCGGCGAGTGACAGGAATTTCCTTTAGCTAAATGTTAACAATTCATAGGTGCAGTTTTTTAAGTCATATTCAAAGATCAGAGCAAACTCCAAGCCTTAGCATGTTGTTTGATGTGAAAAGTCAGTATGTTTAGGGTTTATGAGGTGGATTTACTCTCCTCTGTCATACGATTTTACATCATCCTTTTTTCATACAGCAACCTCTCTCTCACACACACACATTTTCTCTGCCTGTCTTACCAACTCTCTCTTTCTATAATGTCCTCTCCAGACACCAGTACACTTGAAGGGTTTAAGGTAATTGCACTCAGGGCTTCATCTTAACGCTGCTCTCTCACATGCGGAATCATTATCCAGGCTAACAATTACAGCCTGCTCTAGTAATTGATCAGAAAACTGTCTCTGGGAGGTTAAAAGGTATTAAATATCACCACTTTCTTAATTTACTGCGCCTGTCAAATAAAAAAGAGGAGAAAGAGGAGTGAAAATGAGAGTCTTCAGCTTTTTCCCTCTCTCAGCTTAAATAATGACCCCCAATTAGAGTTCTTCTCTGTTTCTGTGCACTGCTCTAATGCAGGTCTGTTGGCCCTGTGGCTAATTTTGTGTACACAGGGTCATGAAGATTTTAATTTATCGTCTTGGCATTGTAGATGTGTGACTGTGTGTGTGTGCATGCATGTGTGTGCCTGGATGCTTCAGTTTCTTCCTGTGTGTACTTACTCACTTGTGTGTGGAACATGTGTGCATGCATGTTTGTGTGTTTTCTCTTATTTTCCAACTTAACTTTCACCAAATCACCAATTCTAATGAGTTGCCACTGGCAATTATTGCCCACTTTAGAGATGACCCTGCAAGATGGGAGGGTCAAAGTGTGCTACATTTTGCCTTTGCATGCATCAAAATGGGAAGGGGGTATTATCAAAATGCGCAAAAACAAATGGGAGATGTTCATTGTGGACTGAATAAGCCATTATGTGCACAAATCTACCCTTTCATGCTGTGATGAGACCACTTTCAAAACTACAAAAAAAAAAATACATTTCAGATGGTGAAGATTTGGTGATAATAAATAAAACTTTCTAGATAATATCTAGAACTCTTTTTTTACCTTACATACCTTTACATATTGATATTTTAACCGACCAATCTGGAAATAAAAGCAAAAATGTCAACATTTTAAAGGATTTTTGAACAACAGGGATTCAAAAATCGAGGTGAAAGAACACACACATTAATGTAAAAGCAACCAGACTCTTTAAAACACAACCACAGCTTTATGTTTCTGCTAATTCTGCTTTTTAATCCCTATTAAACAACCAGAACCAACCCATCTTTTACATCTCCCTCTGTGTCTCTCTCCCCCGGAGAGGACAGCTGACAGTGATGGGCAGACAGGGTGAGGTGGAGGAGGTGATGGGTGGAAGACGAGGGAGGAATGGAGGGATAGAGGGTAACAGCAGGGGACAGCAGGGCTAGCAGGGTGAGCGACGCTCCGTGCCTCTCAAATCAGGTCCATTTTTTTCATTAGCTCATATCCTTGCCAAGCTTTACAGCTGGCTGATCAGCAATCAGCGGCCGTTTGTTTCAATCAGGCAGCGACTCCACTGTTACAGACAGGACCAGATTACCAAGAGAGGGAACAAGGGAGGGGATCAAGGGGGAGCTAAAGGATGAGTAAGGCGAGGGAGGTGGTGGGGATGCAGCAAGGGGGAGGGTCTTTACCTCACCATCAGTGTGATGAAAGGGGTGAAGCAGGGGACATGTAGATATAAAATGTGCTAAATGAAGAGCAAGGCAGTTGCAAATGTAAGGGTTGAAACAATAGAGTGAACTGTAGTGGAAATGAAAAAAATGCTCCCTGTCACAGCAGAAACAATGGAGTGTGGCTAATTCTATTTCAGCGTTGCCACTTGTGTGCTGGAAAAGTTGCGTGAAAAAACAGGAAGCTGAATGATTTGCACACCATCTCTCTGAGCAAGTCCTCTCAGTAATGTATTTCTTTTTCTAAAACGTGAAGAAACAGCTGAAAAGAATCTGTCATTGGGCAAGACAACGATGAGCTTCTCTATTTTTTAAAGAAGTGTAATCTGCTTGTTTTAACCTTATTTTTCAAACTGAAGGAAAATCCAGTGACAGTTGAGACTCTTCAGAGCTACAAAGGAAGTTGGCTCATCTTCACTCTCCAAATTACCTTCTCATTTAAAGACAAATAAGACTTTAAGATTAGATAGGAGATTAAAAGCTTCTCTGAGAGAGGCTTGCTTTTTCGCATTGAGAGGAAGTGTGAAGATATAAGGAGGAATGAGAATAATATCTCTCTCATCTCTCTTCCAGTCATCCAGCCAGCCTATCAGCCTCACGGTGTCAAAAGGAAGGAGTGAAAAAAGATGAGAATGAGGAATGATTTAAGGGGAAAGCCAGCACCATGCCCAGGGAGGCCTTGTGCCTACTGAGCGTGCCCAATGAGTGGCGGAGACTGAGGCGTGTTGGATCTATAAGCAAAGTATTTATCCTGCCAGAGACCCTGAGAGATTAGCCTCCGCAATGGTGATTTATACCGACAAACAGCCATCCTTTACCTTACACTACAGACATCCACTCTCTCCCTCCCTTCATTCCCTGTGGATTGTGTCTGTCAGTGGGCCCTGATGCCCAGTTAGCCTCCAGCTATGATATTTGATCATAGTAACTACTGACTCTGTCACCTCCATTTCTTTTCTGTTCAGATACATTATATATAAGCTGCCGAGACTTAGATGTATAGCAGAGAGGGCAGAAATCATATGGAGATGGATTAAAACAAGTCTGATGAATACAGCATCTTCAGCTTCTGACAATTTTCATCATTGGTTTATTTTGCTTCTGGACAAGCTGTTTGTCTTGCTGTACACGCCAGACAACATGGAATATATCACAGCAATCTAATTTATTATATACTATTAAACTGTAGTTATATAAAACTAAGACAGCAATCAGTTAGAGAAAATAGTGTTAGGTGAGGAGATAAAAGGTATTTGTTTAGTTTGACATGCTGTTTTGATGTGAGATATACTTACTTCACCTTTCTAACTGCAGTTCCTATTAATTATTGTTGCACAAAAATACTAACAGATATGTTGTTTTCAAGTCTGATCACATTATTCATATGTGCCCTATGCTTTGTTACATTTATTCAAAAAGATCAATTTTAGGAGATATAGACTATTTTATCAATAGATTAAAATGCAAACCCATATAAGGGATCTTCTAACTCGAGCTGCAGTGATGTGTGAGTCTGTACAAGCAGCACAACTCCCCCTCAGCTGATTTATAATCCATTGTCAAATTTAATGTTATTAACAATGCATTACACTTAAATTTAGACTAACAGCCAGTGGGATGTGGCCGATCTTGTGAGCCTCTATTTTCCCCCATTGAGACCCCCACCCCCTCATTGTGGCTGTAATTGGCCGAGCTTAGACAAATACAGTGTGACAGCTAAAAGCAGCAGACAAGTTGGCACATTATGCTAATTATGAGATGTCATTACATCTTTTAAGGGAAATGACTGCAGGCTCAGAATCACCAAGGATGTCATCAGAAACCATATCAGCACAAGCTCGATCCATTTCATGTCCAGCTTCCTACCCCTCCTGCTCCCCCAAGCCCCCACTTTCAACATCATGCATATGACACCAGAACCCTAAAACCTAGGTTGTTCTAGTCTGACCCGGTCACGCAAGCATGACATGACTGTTACATATCATTTCATGGATTCTTGTGAATTGGTACTGATTTGAGTTTTCTAATTGATAAAACATCATCATAAATCTTTAACAAAAGTTCTGTATAATTTAATACCTTCTTTTTGACCTTTTATTCAATTAAGTGTGAAAGTAAAGGCCTTGGATGTTGTTTACGTTTGCAGACCATAAACCCTGAAGTCCGTATCATTTTTTCCCTTCTATTTTTTTTTTTTTTTGTTATTTATTTTTATTGTAAGTCAAAAATTTTACTTAAAAAAGTTCTTTCTCCCAAATAAATGTATATATTAACATTTATAATTTTGGATTATTTGTATAGATGATTCAACCAGGAGTGTCATATTGGGAAGAAGAGTGGAAGAGAAATAAGTAAAGTTTGACCTGACTGTACTGTATATATACAGCATACACAATATATACAGTATATATACACGTGGACTCACTTTCTCATTAGCTATAATAGAAGAATTTGTCAAACTTTTGACTAGTAGTTTATATGCCTCTCATGGAATTTATAAGCTTTAAATTGCATAAAAGCGTGAAAATATCTTGTAAAATAAAATCAAATGTTTTGGCCCCCTTTTGTGTAGTAATTAGTTTAGTTCCCCCTCACATTTCCAGACTGAGTGCTCTTTTCTTCAGGCAAGACAAGGACTCCTCCTGAGTACCACACAGCATCAAGTAGGAAACAAACAATAACTAAAAACATAAAAACATGCAATAAAGTATCAGACTGTCAATAAAATAAATACCAGGCTATCTGAGCTCATCTCAAGTTGGAGTCTTATACATGCTTATGATACTAGAAACAAATTTCTTATTAATGG
This sequence comes from Pseudomugil tenellus, assembly GCA_037177515.1. Lineage (NCBI taxonomy): Eukaryota > Metazoa > Chordata > Actinopteri > Atheriniformes > Pseudomugilidae > Pseudomugil > Pseudomugil tenellus. The sequence continues at coordinate 22,621,933 of JBAMHX010000007.1, read as the reverse complement.
TAAAAAAGACATCTGACTAGTACTAGTCGGAGCATTGCATGTAGGAGCCCACGGATCTGGAATGTAGTTGAAGAAAAATTGAAAGTGTTGAGATCCATCTCCAACTTTAAAAAAATGTTAAAGAAAATTTCCTTAGCTCATCTATATGTTAACTGTGGTCTAAAAATCCATTTATCAAGGAAAGTAATGTGTGTCTGCATGTCTAAATTTATGTTACTTGTATGTATGTTTGTTATGCACAAAAATTTCATGCTTTTCTTCTCCGCATCTAATAGTTAGGGTTACTCTGTCATTCTTCACTTAGACTTCCTTCTAAAAGCCTGAGAAAGCTTCTTTGGAAGTTTAGATTCACACATAGTCAATAGCTGAACCATATATGAAATGTGAATGTGTGAATAAATAAGTAATAAATGAATGTTGGTTTAGTGTTCAATGTTGGAATTTTATTTCTAAATTTTGAAATTCAATTAAACAAAGTTGTATAACATATTTCTTAAGAAATTGCAGCTGATATTTTCTGTTTATGTCTCTTTTTGATCACAATAAATAAAAAAAACTCAACTGTCATATGACTCTATCTACTATTTCAATTATACACCAAATGCATTATCCAAAAGAGATAGTTTAGCACTGGAATTGCAAAAAAAAAAAAAAAAAAAAAAAAAGGTTTGAGCACAAAAATCTTTAGGGGCAGAAAACCAATGCAGCAAACACAAACTGCCTAATTCATATTATTCATATATATATATATGAAATTATATTTTCATTGAATTAATTATTTATTTATTTTTGTTTTTATGGGTTTTTTTTTTTTTAGTTCTACTTGATCTTGGTGTTTCATTGTTGTTATCAGGTGGGTTTATTTAGAGGTTTTGGGGAATTTCCATCAGTTTCTCAGTGGATTAACTCTGCTTCACCGACCTCTGTCTTGGACAGTTGCACGATGTTTTCCTCTTCTTGCCACTAATAGTGACTCTTTATGATCCTGACTGTATAGCTTGGTTGTATTTTTTTCATTTGAGTGACAGTAAGATCAATTAACATCACTACCTGACACAAGTTCACCCTCACTGCACTGAACGAATGCAGAAAATGCACACACAACATTAAGTATTGTTTTGAGTCTATCTAAAGGCATCATACTGTGAGTACAATTGCATTTAATTATCCAAATCCAAGTGTGGGCAATATTGCAATATTCTAGTGTTACTGAGGCAAATGAAAAAATATCTGATACTTTCTCCCACAGTGACAACAGGTAAAGTGGGTAATCAGTAACAGCAAAAGCATTCACACAGACAGCCTCACATGTTCACACACAACCGCAGCGCATTCATCTCTCACTAATCTAACCACAGGGATCCACACAGTTATAGCCCCAAATAGCAGGAGCTGTCAATATGGACAAGGTTAGTGAACTCAGGGTCATAACAAGTCAGACCCCAACACCAGACGCACATCAACATCCACACAACACAAACACTGCCTTATGCACACTGTAGGGCTTTGATTACACACTCCAAATATGATTTCAGGATATCAGAGTGGGAACTAATTCTGATGATCATTTTATGTCATCCTTCACATCCTAGGCTGGAGGAACACAAGAAATACTTGAGCATTCATTTTAATTTCATGTGGAATTATATGGATGTTTTCACCAGTCATCTATCTGGGGACTTTTACAAATAAACTCTAAGTGCATCTGGAGTTAAAAATCTGAACATATGTGGTAAAAATGCTTTTCTATAAGCGTTTTCTATGTCCATAATTAAGATTAAATTAGAGCATAATAAAAAAAAAGTCATAAGGAGAATCATCAAGCTGATAATAGGATTATTGTTGTTTGTTGTGTTTGTTATGGATGGCGGATTAAAAAGAAAACCAGGGTTAAACGCAGGGAAGATTAGCACAGCCTGCGTAGTTATCGCCCTGCCGTTTCATAAAATTAGCAAACGCAACAGACAGAGAGCTCATTTGCATGAGGAGATAACGCTGGCATTGTTGTACGAGTGTTGCTGCTAATTAGAGGTTGTGCGAATACTGTTATGATGAATTAAACCCTTCATCATTAACACTGAGAAAACTCACCAATGATTGGACAGAGAGGGAAATAGCCTAGACAGGAGCTTGAAAGAGTATTTACAGGGTGTCAACTTGACTGACACTTCGCACCTAAAAAACTGTCTGGGAAGGGGCAGCTTTCCTTTTCGAATATTATCAAAGTCAGCAAAGCCCCCAGATTGAAATATTATGGGATTTAATAAGACTTGGGGAGAAGGGGGATGGGGGGTGACCTGCTTCTGTGCAGTGATTTGTGTGTATCTGTCTTCTACATTTGGCTGGTATCTGTTTGTGTATGCTCATTTGTGTGTGTTTCCGAGTGGTGTATGCACATTTCTGTACCATACTGTCTGTGTGTTTGCTTTATCTAAAGTGGTTAATTAAATAGCAGAGTGGAATTGTCATTTAGTTATAATTATGTGCCATAAATGAGCAGAGCAGCCAACTCGCTCTGCTTCTCTTTATGAGCTGGTCCTTCAAAAACATCAGTGAATAAACCCTAATATACTGTTCAGTTCAAAGTTATGCAATCTGACGAGAGTTGAGGGGGGGAGGGGAAAGCAGTGGGCGGGGGGTAAAATAGGAGATGGTGCTAATTAAAGTCAGCTCTCTGTCAGTTCTGCTGGATAAACACTTCAAGAAGCTTTGCAGATAGACGAGAGATGCCTTTGTGTCAGGAAAATCTCTCTTACGTGGAAGCATATTCTGTAAAGAGTGACAATCCCCAGGGAGATATCGTCTGATAAGGACCTTGTCTTGGTTTTTAAAAAAGCCAGAATAGGCCTCATTAAGGACTAAAGTCATATAGATATGCCCTATGCTTGGTTTTTATAGCCAGTCAGAAAAAAACAGCAAACATTCTGAATTGGTGATGTATTACCACATTATAGTTGCTGGATTGATCAAAAGTGAAATACTCTGACTAAATATGCTTTTTTTTTTTTTTTTTTTTTTTTAGCAAGAAACAGTCTGCATCTACTCAAAATTAAACCCTGATAAAATAAGGATATTTCTCAAATTCTTATCTGATGCCTTCTAAATGACTTCTGCCTTTGTTCCTGGAAAACTTGTTGCAGTGGGCTTCAGAACGACTGATAATTACTTAATGACATTTTACTGAAGCCACACAACTCTGACGGGCCCATACTTAATTTGTCTTGTTAACTTGATTGATTAGTTGACACCTAGAAGAGACATATTTATTAAAGAAAATACCAGAAGTCGAAGGAGTGTCTGGATGTCTGAGTTGCATAGCATTTCAACAAGCTTGATGTTTTGTCATTGCTTTCCCAGAGTTGACAGGACAGCTGAACAATCAGTACTGGGTAGATGGGACTGTATTAGAATTTTCTAAGGCACATGCATGGTGTAAACGCAATATCCACTGTGTTGCTTTTTTGCCTTTCACTGAAAAAAGCAACTATTCTTGATCAAATTAGTTTGTAAACACTGCATGTAGAATATGTAGCTGTAATGCTATATGTATCGGGCTACAGCTGTAAGCAGATTAATGCAAACAAAGTAGTCATAAGCTGTTCACTTGTTTTCAAGGCTAGACTAATGTAAACCAACATAACTCAATCGGTGGTTAAACAAACCATGTATTCTCCTATTATTTCTCTACCTTTTCATCATCTACACTTAGATGATGTCCAGGAATAAAGATAATGTAACAACCTCATGTTATTATTGTTGTAAGTTCAGTGAAATCTTGTAAATATGTGTCGACCTGTCTGAAGCTTTCCATGTAAAGATAATGGGAGGACTGAATATCTGTATTCTTTAAGCTCACTTAACATGCATATGCAGACATCCCTCATAATGGTATCGGTAAGCCAGCTAGTAGTGAACAGATTTTACCAGAAATAACCATGTAAATGTAAATCATTTTGACATCATTTAACTTTGTTCTTTAGAGGCAGAGAGCGATGCTCTATAGAGAAGGTCATCAGACAGTGTCCTTTCTGTGTGGAGTTTGGATGTTCTCCTCATGTTAGCATCCAGGGTCTCTCCAGGTACTCCACCTTATTCTCACCAGGTTACGTCAATTGGTCATTTGAAATTGTCCTGATGAGTGAATGTATGTGAGATAGGTTCATTTTTCTGTGTTGTTATTGTGATGGACCGGTGACCTGGATGTACCCCGCCTCTCACCCAGTGATTAGTGGGATAGGCTCTAGCTACCCTGATGTGGATTAAGTGATACAGACATTGGATAGATAATTTTATGAAGCATTCATAAAATATATTACTTTCTGATTTAAATCCTTTTTCGCTGAGGTGCGACTAGAAAGGCCCATTCATGGTTGATGTAAAAGACAAACATGCAGACGGACGGTCAGATGTTTTGTCCATCTGCTGCTTTGGTTAATCGGATAATTTGGTCCGTTTTCACGGAGCTATGCTATCTGTCCCAAGTGTCATGATGGAGCAATACCACCACAAATCATGGGGGCAGTATTGAGTTTTATTGCCTACATGCAAAAGGAACAAATCAGGGAAGAAGAAAAGGAACTGGAAGAAGATAATGTCCAAACAATGAAATACAAAATACCCAGAAACAGAAGAAGTTGAAAATGAAATGATTATTAATCCCAGAGGGAAATTCAAATTCTGTAGTCATTTGGTTCGTCTGGTTGGAGTTTTTCAGGCACTGGAACAAGGCAGGATGTTTTCCACATCACTGGTATTCTTTTCTGACTCAGACTGGTGTTGAACTGATGCTGAAGAATCGGACAAAGTTGTCTTGAGCAGGGAACTGGGACTGGCACCATCTGGACTTGAAACCATGAGAAGTGGAGGGAGATGAGGGTGTGTTCAGGTCCTTGACTGAGCTGCAAGGTGACAGAGTGGAGGTGTGACAGGAAGGCTGTAGGCCCATGGAGCTAGTATGTAGGCTCATTTCAGCTAGCTGTTCAATGTCAGTACTGAAACTCCCCCTCCCTTTAGTTTTCCGCTGAGTTGTTTATTGCGGTTTGCATGGACTGTCTTGAAGCCGCATACAGATGCATTACAGTCTGGGATATGTTCTGTTTGCACCTGGAGGTCATCATTTTTGTTAGCTAGCGAGCTAACGTTACCCATCACAACGACTGGAAGAAACGTTTAAATCTCCACCTTTCTCTGCCTCGCTTCTGCACTACATCCTTTTCTTTCAAGCCATTGAGATTAGAAGTGTTATTTCACTGATAATCTTGAATTTGGAGAGCATTATCAGTCTATCTTGGTGGTAAATAAGTCTCGTTGCCATGGAGACTCATCACAACAAGTCTTAAAAGAGCAGAAAAATATTCAGAAACTCTCCTGTATCGCACAGCTTCTTACCAGCGTGAAAAGTCTTCTTGGACAACCCAAACTGACAGCTCATGTCTTAAAAAAGAGACCTATATTACAAAAATCATGACAGTTAAGACAGAGCTACTACGGTTTGCAGCCACCGAGCGGTGCGTTCCACAATGAATGTGAATGAAAAACAGCTAATAAAAAACATTGTGTTTTTTGTTCCGCTACTTATTCTGGTGTTTTGGGACTGTTGTGTTACATCATAGTGGTAGATTTCTGTTGCTAACGGGTGAACTCTGAACTCAACATTGCTCACAAATGGATGAACTGACTTAAGAACTCTATCAATGTAAAATGCGAGAGCTGGACACAGACATCACCTGTAAATGTGGATCGATCAATTGTCTTCAGATGAATTAAATATGGAAAGCAGACTGCAATGCTAAGTATGTAGAGTATTGTTGATAAATACAATCAAAACGTATGTGCATGTATGACGATAACCAAGAAAAATGGTTTGCAGTCAGAAATGGAAGAACATGGCAAATGTTTTAATAGAAACATTTTCAACCAAAGACCATAAAGATTTAAGGGAGCTTTTGCTTTCATGTGTTGAAAACAGATGTCTTACTTTAACCAACAGATGAGAAAGTTTACTTTTTTGTTGTTTGGCTCAACTTCTCCCTCAGTAATTCTGGAGACAACACTGCTTCTGTCGAGGAAGTGATTTAAACAAAATGAAAATGTCTGCATCACTTCCTCTGGATTTTTGCTGGGATTTTTTAATCTCCCAACTTAGTAAAATCTCTGGCACATTAACAGATGAGATATCGTGCAGGGAATGTAGTGGAGCAATTACTTCCTGTGGGCAGTGGAAAAGGTATATCTTTTACTAGAAGTTTTTCCTTTACTCACCTTCAGACTTTTCACTCTCCTCTGGCTACTGTGGACAAGATCTAATACATTCACTTTCAGAATCGTAAACCCCTTCTACTGCACTTGATGTGTTACAAGGAATATAACTTTATTTTAACAGCTTCTTTCCTGCAATATGTGCTGCTTCCTGCAAAGCACAGACAGAGGGTTTCCTTCCTGTGCCCAAATTGTTTGCACGCCGTATCCAGTACAAGACATTGGCTGGTGAAGTCTGTGCAGTAGTGGCATGTAGCAATAGTCTCTGATCGATATATTGGTTAAGCGTTACAGTGTGTACCAGTTCGATAAACTTGCTACTTTTCTACAAATTGACCAAAATGTAACATAATTGCATTTCCTTTAACATGCTATCAGGATTAAATAAAGATTAAGACTAAATGCTTTGTCAGACCAGTAGAAGCCTAAAAATTGGACATTTGTTGAAGTGAAAAAGTGATTTATTACAATCCAAATTAATTCAGTCAGTAACATATTAGTGGCATGTTGTATTAAGTGCTGAGAAATGGCAGGATTGTATGAATACATGTCGAGATATGTTGCAAATCATAGCGCCTAAATAAGCGCTCCCTCGAGTGTTACCAAATATTTTTTTAAATAGTCATGAATATCCATGCAGATACCATGTTAGGTTAAAGGCAAAGTAACCTCTTTTATGTTGGCAGACACTGATGTGTCTTCATTTGCCTTTATTCATTTGGTGATGTTATTGCGTTACTTCCTGGTCAGCAGATCCAGCCAGAGCCTCCAGTAGATGCTGGTTGATGGTTGAAAAGAGAAGCGGCTGCGACTCTTAGGGGCCTCTGTGCCTGCAGGCAAAGCTGACCCTGCCGTCCTTTTCTGACTATCTGTGTTGAAGCGCCAACACTGGCTTCAGGCTACAAACATACATGGGGCGACTGGATGGATGGAGGAGGGAGGGGGACTACAAGGCTACATGGGGGAAAGACTTAATTTGCCCGTTTTGTCACTAAATTTAAAAAGGGAGATGCTCAGAAGTGCAACATTTTACACTATGATTAATCCCACTCTGTCAAAGCAAAAAAGGGGCTAATGGGGGTAAAATAGGGTGAAGGAAATGGGGTGCGGTGAAATAGAGGTTTTCTCTGAAGTGTGAGGAATTAGATAACTGAAGTTTTGCATTGCCGTTTACCATTTTTACACAATTAAATCAGTTTATGTTTCTAACATAATGATGTGCATTTATTCTTAAATCAAAACTAATTATATTTATTTATGATAATATCTACAATCATGAGAATTTAGCGATTCAAATGTTTTGCATAATGTGTGCTTTGAGCAGTAAATCCTATGTAAGAGTTTACTATGGATTATAAAGCCTGTATTTAAGAGGAATCCTAATGTATCAGTGTGCCGTGGACCACTTTCAAATAGTATAATCAAGAGATGTAAAGTGAATATAATGTCCATGTTTTTCACCCCAGGGGGCTAGTATTATACTAAGCTTGTTAGCTATAACTATTTTCACACTGCATGTTGAAGACTTTTTTTATCTAATAAAAATATGCTGTATATGCATATATATTGTAAATTCATGGTGGCTGTAAAAAGCATCATGCTGCAGATCAACTGAAGTCATTAAGAGGTGAGTGTATAAATTCTGCAAATACAGATACCACATCTGTCAATGCTTTTTCTGACTTTTTACTAATTCTTTACAATGGTTTTATCATGTATCTTGTCTCTTATTTAATCTGTTGAAGTTAGTTTTCCATGTACACGGCAGTTTCCAGGGTGTGTCTTATAGTTCTACAAAGATGCAATACATAAACCATATAGAATATAAAAAAGAATATAAAAGAACAGTTTGAATATTAAAATTATGTTATGACTTTTTGGATAATTGTCACTGTTTGGACTATGGGGGTTATTATTTGGACTTGGTGTAGGTTTTGGTTTAGTGTACTGGTTTCCTGTTTTATTTTGGTAAGGTTCCTGTTTTGCTCTGTGTTTCTGTTTAGCTTCATGTTCTGTTCATTGGTTTCACCTGTGTTAGCAATTATGTTCAACTGTCCTTCATTTAGTTCCATGTATTTAACCCCTTGAGTTTTCTGTTTAGTTGCTGGTTTGTTGCATTTGCTTGGAAAATCAAGCTTTTGTTCAAGCCTTGATAATAAACAAGCTTTATATGTACCACTGCTGCCTCCCTTGCCTGCATTTGGGTCCACACCTTCCCAGCCCTTGATAATAATTTTGGGATTTTATGGAAAAATTATACATTCAGACATCTCAAATCTGTTTAACCTGGTTGAATTAGCTGAACTTGTCACTAAATTTGAGCCACACACCACAGACATGACAAGTAAAACTATTTCAAAACACAAGATAATGTGTGTTGGAGAGGCCTCACACTATAACTGTCAGGCTAACCTGTGTACAACTTCAAGGTCTTTATGGGAAAATGACAAGTCACTGATAAATAATTATTACTTTTCTTATTATGATAACCAACAATTATCTGAATTTTGGTTAAATTCTTTTTATTTCCTAGTATAACAGTCTGTAACATACCCAAGTCCAGTGAAAGGAAACGATAGCAAATACAAGGATATTTGTTGAAGGTTTTTTTCTTGGAACTACAACACATTTGTCTTTGAGTGACAGCCAGCAGTATTTTCAAGGCTTTCCTTCCTAGTGAGGCCCAGGCGACAAACTGCACATCACAAGCCGGCCAAGATGGCATCCATCTCACAGCCCTGCCACTGATCTCACCGCCATCGGCCGCCAATCAGACTCATCATGTAGCTGCCTTCTGCTTGCTGACAGCATCCAGGGCCAAAAAAGTTAACTCTTCCATCTCCAGCCTGGACACAAAATAATAGGAAAACTGTTCCTCTCTCTTCCCCTTTTTCCCTTTGTCTCTGGTCAGACTTTATTTGCAGAAAACAAGATTGAACCACAGAAAGTGATCACTCTCTCCACCATCCACCCCAACCTCCTCACTGTCACTGGGACAGCAGTGCAGCTGGGTTTTTTCTGTCTCTTTTTTACACCTAGACCAGTCTCAGCATCTCACTTTGCTTACACACAACCAGGGTAAATTATTGTGTGAATGCGCATAGTGAACATTTCTAACTTAATTGGGAATATTGAATAGCAGATAATTAGATATTTGATGTGACACGTGGCGTCTAATGGGCTTGATGCAGTGGTCTCATGTTGTTCCCATAGCGAGAGGGATTTTTGATGTGTTGTCAGGCTCCAGTGTAAAAATAACTGAAGTGACAGCAATGACTTGGTTGTCAGTGTTGTCGAGGCTGGTGCGGATTTTCACAGCCATGGTTCCTGTGCACGTGAGTGTGTATGCCTGTGCATATGCATGTTAGTGTTGCGATCATATTTGTGTGTCTGTGAGCTTGTGTGCACTTGTATATGTGCATGTGTTTGTGCACTGCGATGTTGTGGGTGACAGTGCTGATCGCTGTGTGATGACAGCCTATCATTGTCGCTGTGCAAGAGTGAGAGTGGCAGGGGGGCCTTTTTGGCATGTGTTTTCTCCACGCCTTCATCTGTGTCTATGGCACTCCGAGCTTGGCTTAACAAAGGAGAAGCAGGGTGGTGAGGTGGAAGGGAGGGGGCACTGGGTGCTGGTGTTGGTGGATGGGTGGGGCTGGCCGTTTAGAAAATGTGATGGTAGCGCAGTCAAACGATATCCCTTTTACATGAGAAGCAAAAAGTCTCTACAGTTTATTGTAAACTTTTCTTCTTACGGTCACACAAACACATCAATTGTACAACCTCACATAAACAAGAAACACATGTATGATTGAAAAGAAATCAATAAAAACTGGAACACAGAATCACTGTGTTAAAAGAAACCTACTAAATACATTCTAACTGCCCTGATGCCCCAAGCAAATCTATAAAAAGAGGTTTTTGTAGCGGTTTGATATTCTTGACCATTCTGGTGTGTGTGAATAAGATGCGAAGGATGTCAGACAATAATAAGAATCTTAGGAAAGCAACTGTTGATCTATGAGGGCTCCATCTTTCTACTGAAAGAAAGATTATTCACAAGTGGTAAACATTTAAAATGATGTATTTTCCAATTTTTCCAGGGGTAGACCAGTGCTGCAATTAAACCTAAGATCTGAATATGCAATGTTCTGACAAATGCATGAATACCCAAGAGGCAGCTCTCAGACTCGGCAGGCTTCAGTCTGTATGTTCAATGTCTAAGTTCATGACAGCACAATGAGTAAAAGACTGAACAAGAATGACGTGTTTGAAGGAGTTGCTGTCTGCAAATTTCAGTGATAAGCTTCAACTCTGTGAGGGCGAAAGGTGAAAATATTATTTCACAGTGATGACACTGTAATAAAGAATCAGGAGCCGAATTACTGTAAAGTTACTGTAAAGCAAAAGAGGCTCAAAAAGCTGTTGAGCCATGAGGTGTACTTAGCATTGCTTCTACATTGCGGCTTTGTTGTTACACAAATAATGACATGTTTTGTGTTTTCTGTTAACCACAGGTTATCTTTACATCATTCTGAGACCTGATAAGGACAGGATACTTTTTTTAAAAATCGTATTACATCCTTATATGTTAAACTTTCAAACTGTTTCCCATGACTGTATGTTTTTGCTTATACTATATGTAGTTTAAATTAAGTAACTCTCTCTTTACATTCAAGATGTGTACAGAGGAAACTAACACTGTTGTGGGTATGTCAGGTTTATTTCAAGACCTAGAGATTAAATCGGCTCCACCAAGATCTTCTCTGACGTGGTGGCTAGGCTGTTTTTGATATGGCAAAAATACCCAACAAACCTCAGATTATCAACAAGTGCCATGCAGAAGCAGTCATTTCTTTTTCTTCTCAGGAATTAGGCATGGGAAAGGCCTTTTAGAAAAACTTGCCTAAAGACATAACTCACAAAGCATTTTAAAGAGATGAATCACATGATTCTCTACCAGAAAAAAAACTCCTCAGGCTGCTCTGAAAAAAAGCTAAAATAGCATAAAACCATAAAATCTATGGGAAAGTAAGCCTAACCAGCATTTGTTTTGAGGGGAAAAAATAAATTCCTGTAAACCTGTGTCGCCATAGGAGCAAAATCTCCCAGAGAGGTTGGCCTTGGCACACTATGGAACCAGTCCAATTCATTGCACATACAGTGCATGCAATGGGAGCAATGAGAAGGGTAAAATTATCTTGGTGAAGTGACAAGGAAGTGACAGGCTGTCCATTAAATCAACACCCAACTGCAGCTTCCTACCTTAGTACCGTTATGGTGGTCATTAACTGGTCTGTCTGCCAATCTGTACTCTCCACACCAAAGCTTCACTCATCTGCCGAGGAAAGCAGGGTGAGACTTTAGGTCCAGATCATAAATTCTAATTGTTTATTATGATAGGCCTCATTATAATATTAACATCAACAATAAATGGCAACAATATTATCTCAATACGCACAATATTCTTCTGTTTCCTTCTACTTTTTTGTCATTCATGTGGTTTGACTCATTTTTGAGTTGAATTCACAGTTTTTCTATTATTATTTATACCAGACAAAGCATGGAGAGGGAAAACTGTCACTTACTCTTTTATCAGAGAAGAAAATAAACTTTTCAGACACTTTAGCGAGAAACTACTGCATGCTGAAGACTGCTTCATAACTATGGAGGCAGTTAACCTCTAATGACGACCCCAACTGGTGCTGTGAAATTAACAGACTTGAAATAACAACAGGATGTTTGCATGCAAGCTGTCTACCATGGTTGTCCATCTAATTTTCCTTTAATTTCAACTTGTTTGTTAAGGGTTTATCAGATAGTTTATGCTGCAGTCATAAGCTTTGGCAATTAGCTTGACAGCCAATTTGATTGTCAAAAAACTCTGATAAACTAACCTTTACATCAGTTGCTTTGCATAAAATTTCTGCACGAATCAAATTTTGTGGAAATTGATTTTTTTCAACACTCCTTACATTCAGCAATGTCAGATAAAAACTTCTATATTGTACAAAAAAGCCTCAGATTGCCTAAACATACCCTGAGAGCAAATACTGATTGTAAAAACTTAAAGTAGTAAATGTAAATCACAAGGGACCTTTGATGGTGCTGGGTGTGGTTATTAGGGTTCCAAACATGCTGCAGTACTTTAATAAAAGAAATAAACAACTGTATGTGATCTCTGAAGTCCGAATCCTCCAGGCAATGATTTAAAGAATTCTTGGGAACAGCATTTAGCTTTTTAGAGAACACTAAAAGAAATCTATGAAAAATCTATTACAAATCATTCATTACTGGTATTCCAGCCGAAGAAATTCCCCTGCATGACACTGGAGTTGTTTGTGGCCCACATGTTTGATCTTAAAGTAATATTAACAAAAACATATTGACTGGCTGCGGTCAGGAGCGAAACCACCACAAGGCTGAAGAGATTAGATTGTCTTGTGTCAAGTATCGTCTTCATGTCTTGGTCTTTGTAACAAAGGCCTTGTTCTGAATAGATATTATGCTGTGTGGTCGCGTTTTCTGGATTCGGCACAAGCAAACTTTTATTCTTATGAAAAGCCTACAGCAAATAGTCAAAATTCCATTCAATCAGATTTACAGTCCACTATGTGAACTTGAATGTCACTGCTTTTGAAGTACCACTAGGCCTGTTTTTAAAAGGATTTTTCTTCTTCTTTTCTGAGATAACGCATTGTGCTGAGAGAGGGATAATGTAATGTAAGGGTAATTCAGACTTGAAATGGATTTTTCCCCCTTAAGGTGCATTCAGCTGTGTTTGCTACAGTCAAGACTGCATTTATTAAATTTCTTATACTTTAAAATGATTAGAAATTGGGTAAATTGAAAGTACAGTTGCAAAAGCTGTCAAAAATAATATTCCTATTTTATTCGCGAGACAAATGCAACTGATGCTTTTCCTTCTTTTAAGAACACACTTTTATATTTATCTCATTTTCTATTTATTGGTTTGCTCGATTTAATTTTCCCTTGTCTTTCTTCCGTGTATGTGCTTGAAAACTGTGGCATCTATTGTGTTTTCAGGACAGCAATGACATAAAATATTTGACACATAAGCACCCAAATATTTGACTAAAGGTAAAATTGTCCTCACCTGTAACATAATGGTGAACTCAGATTCTGATTTCACTTCATTTTTAGCTACTCAGATTATAAACAAGTGTGCTTGTAAAAACACAACGCAACACAGACCTATTGTGATAAATGCTGTTGCTGTTACAATATTGGCTTTCATGACTGACTTGTCATTGCCAACAATATTCACAATATTTTTCACATAATTGTAATAGAAAGTCTTAAAGAGAAGAATTTCCATCTGATTTTTGCAGATGTTGGCAGATAATCTGCTATCATGAATATAAAGAAAGTGCGGTTGAATAATTATTTAATCAGAATATCATCCTGAAAGTATAATTAAATGGCTTTTGATAATCTTTTGTATCATAAATATTATAGATCGG
>JBAMHX010000007.1:22583435-22608125 GCA_037177515.1 Pseudomugil tenellus | reverse complement strand
TATATATAGATATAGATATATATGGATGATATATAGCTGGATGAACCTGGGAAGTGACAGGACAAATCCCAACATCAATAACAACAGTACATAATAATTACCACAGCACACTTTCATGGTTCCAGCCATCATCCTCACTCCTGCTCCTGAAAAGCCCTTTGGGTTCATTGCAACAGACTGAGCTGAACTGGTATTAATATTTCCATCAAACACCAGCAGTAGAGCTGTAATACCAGTGGACAGGTGGCCTTCAGGCCTCCAGGAACTCCAGACCTTCATACATACCTTGCCTGGAGCAGGGCCTGTCCAGAAAAGGCCGGAAGGGCCTATGCTGTAACTCAAAGTCCAGTTTAATCTTGTTACCACGACAACAGAAGGGATTAGGAGTGTGATGAGGGAGGGGCTCTGTAATAAGACTAGTCAAATGCATAATTCATGTAAACGAGCCAGCATAAAAGGGGGGTAGAAGTTGATAGTTGACGAGCATGTCCAGAAGACATAGCAAAGCTTAAAGCTCACAATAACTTAAGTGATGTCTCATGACTATATTAATGCTCCCATCAACTGTTTTCTAAACTCATCAATCCAGTTTCAGTATAGATTAGTAGCCTATAAGGAGCTAAATCCTTTAAAAATTGATCTAGTATTTAAATTGCAATATAATTTTTTTCAGCTTTCTCGCTGCAGAAATATTACTGCAAGTTCACCTTCCAATCCTGTTTTCATGCGCTGGTGCACACAGAACACGGAGCTGGTGGAATATAGTGTCACTGTATGAGCTTACTTCATAGCATATACTTTAACAACACGCTGAAGCTTGGAAAACAATCACATCCAGTGGAATGACGGGGTAATTTCAGCAATATTACTCATTTGTCATTCATAGACAAATGTCTTACAGAAGAAAAGATTATAGCTGTGATTATATTCTGACTCAAAGCACATGTCACCAGTGTGTGGCTCTGCCCGCATGTGTGTGAGAGTGATAAAGATAGTGGGTGTCTGGATTGGTGGATTTGAATGCACTTGTTTGTGTGTTGCTCCTCAGTGGACATGACAAACGTGTCGCCTCTTCAGCGCGTGCTACACCTACATGCTGCTTTCCGCCGCCCCTCCGAAGACACACACTCACTCACACCCAGCCACCTCTTCGCCCTCGTTCTCCTGCTGCCTCCCACCCCACCTGCATAATAACACCCCACCACCACCACCTCTGTCTTCCCTGCCAGAGCACCCATGTCCAAACCAAACACAACAGATCAACAACTCGACATGCAGATCGTGTCACGGGATAAATTATGCGCAGCGTGTCAGCTTCATACGTGGGCTCTCGGCTGGCTGTCCGTGACATGTGTCAGGGTGCCCCTGCATCTCCGCCGCACCACGCTAATGACGGAGGGCCGGGTTAGCCTGCAATGCTCCCCACCTCTCCGCCTGCCCCCTACCACTCCACCCCTTCACCCACAACTCCACCAGCCCCCACCCATCACCAACGATGAGACAGTATGTCACCTCCAGAAGGGCAGAAGGTAAGACAAAAAGGATTTTTTTTCAAAAAAGAAAAATAAAGATGGACAACAATGTTTGGCCTGATGGCGGCGGCTGAGAGAAGGCCTTTAAGTGTTTGATCAGAACGGATGTTTCAAAGTTTACAGAAGGAATAATCAATAAAGTTAAGTCCTGTACTCAATATCTTTTATTTATCTGATGAAATTATGCAAGTTAAATTTATATTTCTTACAGTTGAAACCAATAATTGACAATATTACATATAAATATCCATAAAAACAACAATAATGATACATGACTTATAGTTGTCATTTCAGCCAAAATCAGTTCTGCATACAAATCAAATTCTTATGCACTGAACATGACACACAAGACCTTTTTAAAACTATTTACAGGCCTATTTTGTGTACCTGATCCCCTTCCCCCTTTAATCCCTACCTTCTCTCCCAGTTTAGAGTAGTGCATTTTTTATTTATGCTTTCTTCTTTATCCTTTTTTTCCACTCTTTTTTTTTAGTCTTTGTATGCAAATCCTGTCTGACTTGTCTGAATTATGTGTGTCTGTCCGGGAGCTTCTGTGATTCGGAGTGACTGAGGATTGCACACACGGTGATTGCATCCACTGGGCCCACTCTGAGCCTTGCATAAGTAATTGAGATGTCAGTATGTGTTCTCATATCCCCACAACAAAACTGTAGGAAAACATGCTCTGTTGAAGGTCATTTGAATAATTTCTTAATGGAAGGGAGGCCTTGTTTTTCGGGATGCATGAAAAAGCAAATGTCAATGATCAAAATCAAGCAGCATCATATCTCATGGAGGCAGCACTGATTCCTGGAGCACTTCACCCTCTATCTCCCTGTCTTCCTCTCTGAAAAGATAGATAAGGGATAAGTGTCTATGTGCATATCAAATGCAGCACAAGCTACTATTTCTCAAGGGTCTTTTTTGAAACACAAATTGGTTTTGAGACATTTTCTGCGTGGACCTCTTTGATTTGAAATAGGAAATGACAGGAACATGTTAGCTGTTCTCTTACTCAAGATTTAAAAAAAAAGAAAAAGAGAAAAACCCTGAGAGGTCAATGTTTAAATCATACATGTACACACGACATAAGGGGAAATATGTTATTAATCTTTCATATGTGGATTACTATTATAGCTATGGACATGCCCTCAGGTGAGCAGACACACAGAGACAGATTTGCTGTTTTACAGTGTGCATAGAAAGTATGTTACTGATTGTAACAGTGCATGACTTCCTCTCTATGAAACAAAGATTTGAAACTTTTAGACCCAACAGAGATAAACCTAAACAAACACTGTGCTGCATCTATCCTCAAAAAGAAGGTGGATTACAAAAAAATGACAGGGAGAGAACAGAATGGATAGGCCTCGTATCTTGTTTTGTAAAACCACATCCCTCATCCACCAGGATAGAGGAAACATTTCATTCCCCTATGCTTTGTGTTTTGTTCGGACTTGTGATGGATGAAAGGCCTGGCGACACACACCTGCACATCTCCTCCACTACCACTTCATAACTAAAGGCTTTGGCAGACTGGGATGATCTCCTACATCCGTTAGCCTGCTGCTGTCAAACACCATCATTCTCTAAAGACGACTCTGTCACATCAGCCATCCCACTGCAGGATGAACCCACCTTGATGAAAGACTGCTGCCTGTCCATCAAAAAAGAAAGACTGAGTACAAATCCACTGCTGCTGACACCAGCTGGGGTGCAGCCTGACGATCACACTGTAATTCCTGTAACGATGGCTCTAAAGGCAAATACTTTTTTAATAATGAAAGTTTTTTTCTTTGCCATTATTACAATGGATCTAAGCTGTAGTATGAGCAATGTGTCCTAGTGACGTATTACATGCCAGACATAACTTTGCTGTTCTGAGGATGTAGTATTACTGTACCAAGATAAATAATAGGATAAAAAGGGTGAAGAATAAGACGACAGAACTGCACACACCCCGTTTGTTGTCATGTGGCATCAAAGTATTTAGAAAAAGTTCTTTAAATGTAGCTGCTATGACAAACACATTGAGTTGAGGCTCAGACTACTCGTAGCTCCCAAAAGAATTTATTTCAGCCCAAACATCTCAGTGCTACAAACGAACAAAAGCCTTTATGCTTTGCAAGAATCCAAAGTAGAAACATTTTGAGGGATGTTAGCCTAGCAAGTCATTTAAATCAAGTCTTATGTGAGCATAAAAACAGAGTGAGGCAGGTGTCCTCTGCAAGACGCGGAGGCTGATAATGTGTTTTTACGCAGAATTTCCACAATGAGACATTTTATCAGGATCCAAACAGATTTCTCCGACTTTACTTCCTGATCCCACACAAAGGCTTCCAGTCATCATAGCTTTGTTTGTTGATTCTCTGTCTGAAATTGTTTGGTTTGAGGTATCTCAGACGGGTATTAAACTATACATTGGAGTTTTTGGGTTTCGCAGGCTGCAAGATCGTCGCTGGGATCCTCGGCATGAACTTTGTCTTTGTTTCCTGGTTGACAATCATCGTCATGCTGTTATCATGTACAACCCAGGAGCGAGGAGCGAAAACATACAGCTCCTCACAAAAGGCTTGTCAGGGAAAACCATAGGTATGTTTTCCTTGAGCTTACAAACATTTTGAGGTAGTAACACACATTGAAGCTTTAAAGAAAGACCTGTAGGTAGAGATCAACCACAATAAGCTCAACCACAGCAAATAAGAGAGGGCAGGTTGATCCAACCTGCCCTCTCTTATTTAGCTGCACTCTTCTATGAGCCCTAGCTTTAAGGTAACATCCTTCATCACTGCCTCCAACAGACAGGACATACTTCATGTAATGTCCTGAATCAGAGTGGAAAGCAGAGTATATTGACATGCAAACAGCACTATCACCCAGTCCTATCCAGGCAGTCAGATGCGAGTTATGGAGGTTAATATTCCCTCCTGTGTTCCCACAAGCTCAGGTAATTTTGTTATTCCGTTTGTGCCCTCTGTCTACACCCACCTCTGTCTGCTGTACATAATGGTCCCAGCCCTGGGAGGAAGCAGGCATTTACTTATACAAAACCTTGAGGAAATCCCTACCAATCCTCAGAGCTCACGTTCAGCAGCGCCCCAAACACAAAGGCTATGCAAATCTGCCCAGCCTGCGTTTATCTACCCTCGGTTTCCGTTTGCACCACGGGAACCAGCATTGTGCCTTGCGTGGCGATTATCGCATGTAATTTACATAGAATACGCACAGGAAACAGTGCACTGATCTCTAACAATGCAGGAAAAAAAGCCTCTATCGGCTCAGGAACTATCTGACGGCACAGCAAAATTACAGGTTTAGCTGTGGGGTATTAAACCTACAAGGTGTTTTTTTATTTCCGGTGTGCAGGGAACACTATCTCCTGCAAATGTTACTTGTTTATCTCCCTTGTTTGTTTTATAACCCAAGTCGAGCAGCCCTTTTCTGAGAAAGCAGCATCTTCAACCGGGCTAATCTGCCCTCTGTCTGTGTTTCCTTTGTCACTGAATCCGTGTATCAACACAGCCAGATCAAGGAGGTGTAACTGCACAAAGACTCGTGCTAATATAGCTGGGAGAGAGAGCGTGTACGTGTGTGACTGACTCAGCTGACATGAGACATGTTGTGAGTGTGAGCTGTGGAAGTCATAACACTGCAGCATGGCTTCATCCACACAAAGCCTGGTACTGTAAGTACTCTATCAGGAACTTGAGACATGAGGGTGAGATGAGAGATCAAATTCCTGATGTGGATGCTTCACCTGCAGGGCTGCCTGAGGTAGAAAACACAACTTGCTCCCTACCTTTGGATGAGGGATCATGCAGAGGTCATTGTACATAATGAGTCACATTTGGTGAGTTTAGATTTGCAACAAAATAAATTGGAACTTCAAACACATAAACCATGAAAAACTGCAAAAGTTTGCTGTCATTCTCCGGCTTAGTGTAGCTATGCAAACAATAATTCATTAAGTAATGAATGAACTGGAAATGAGTGGGGGTTACTGCAACAAACATCACATTTGATTGACTTTAGACAACCTGTGAGGAGTGTAGAAATTTGCTAATGAGCCTCTGCATTTTGACAAGTGAACCATTTGGCTCTGATGCACGATAATGGCAGTATACATCACATATATGTTATAATTCAGTTGTGATAATAGCCTCCCTATTGCCAAGTCTTACTTTAGCAGAGCAGACACCCATCTGATTTAGTTCCAAGAAGAAAGGCAAAAGTACACTGCAGTCATTAATATAACACTGATTCTTTCAGAATGGCCCTCCGAAGGCCAGTCACAAGCCTAGCATGGGTTTCACGCAGTACAATAGGCACCCTCACAGGCTTATCATCCCCGTCATCTTCATCATTTTAATCATTGGCGGTATGATGCGGCTCAGTCATCAGTTAGAAGTATGACACTAGTGACTTATTTTTCTCTAAAACTCGACAAATATAAAAGCGGGCCTGTTGCAGCAAACAAACTGTGGCCTAACAGAGATGTTTCCAATTGCACCTCTGCCATGCCTGAGTTAAGAATAATCATAAAAGGAAATCCTGTTACACAGGGTTAGGATTTGATATGGGTGTGACTGCTTTAATTTGCCCAGAGCTAAGACTCATTCACGTTGAGTTTGGTGCACCACCATGACAAAAGAACACACGACCACAAAATATATGACTGTTAACAACTGCTTTGGGGTTTATTTTACAATTGAGAAAGAAATGAAACAAACTAATTGGTGCTAAAAAGTTGTTTTTTTCCTTTTTTTTTCTTTACAATATTGTCGATAAAACATTGAAATGTATAGTCATTGTGCATCGCTTATTTATTTTCCACACCATGTCATGCATCAAATTGGATGCAAGTATAATTAAAATCATTTCTGTAAACCGAGCCAAAGAAGCTTAATTTGTATTTTCTTTAAAAAAGGACATTTTGTAGCTCTACAGCATATATCTATATACACCATCTGTTTTTATTTTTTAGCATTTTCTATATAAAATGACCATATAAAAGTTAGAGAATGCACACACCTTAAGATACAAAGAATGCTGAGCCGTCTCAAATGGTAAGATATGTCTTACGGAGTACTGACATTTCACTGGTGGTCATTTACATGTAACGGACTGTTCTCTTTACAGCTGAATAAAGCGACACAATTTTGAAAGAGAGGGTTGTAACAAACCATACATCTGGAAATTTGTTATAAGGTGATACTTCACAGCAAGGAAATGGTTTTTCTTTGCTTTTTTTTCTTTTTTTTTTTGTTTTTTGAGCAAACTTGCATACCAATGGCCATTCACCGATTGCTTCGCAACCAAGAAGCAGCATTTCAGTTTTTCCAAATGTTCTTTTTTCTCTAATAGAATGGCAGATTTATGAGCAGGCCATTCATCATAAAAAAAAAACAAAAACAATACAGTGACAGGAACCCAAAAAGGAAAGTGAGGGGTGGGGGTAAACTTTGATGTTTTAAAATCTGATTTTGACATTTGCAAGATATCTGGAAACATGTTGTCTTTACAAATTTGAAATTCGACCATATAAGGTGCTACTTCAGTCTTTCATGGTATTCTTTCGTTCTTTTGGTGTATACATTGAATTTTCATCTTTTTCATATCAAGTATGGTACAGTTCTCTCTCGCACCAATTCTTTCCATTCGCCACTTTTACCATTGAAGCAGTAGTTGTATTTTTGCCATGAAAAGATTAAAATCTTGTGTTTAACCTTGTTTCACTAAAATACATGCACAGGTCAGACAAATAGCATATAAATATGTTACAAAATAAGTGTAAAAAAGCTTGGCAAAACAAAACAAAGGAAACAACATTAAGAGACATGGTCCAGTCAGGCAGTTGTCACAACTAAAAATAGTAAGACTGATTGTTTTTTTTTTTTTTTTTTTATCTTTTTTGTCTTTCTTTCTTTCCTGGCGGCTCAGTTCGGCCCAGTGCAGTAACTGTGAACAATGTCATTTTAGTGCAATGAAATTCTAGTCAGTTCCACAGCTGTCAGTCTTTGCCCTCAGCAGCTCACAGACTTGCTTGATTAAACTTTCTCCATTTTGTCGAGCTTTTCGAGCTTCTCCAGAGCAGTGACAAACACCAGGTGGTCCTCTGGAGACTTGCCATGAGTCTTGCTGAGGTGCAGTTTGACTGCGTGTTTGCTGACAAATGTCCGATTGCAGAGTCTGCACTGGTACACTGAGCCTGAGTCGTCCTCTGGCGTGGTCAAGGCTGACAGTGGGCTGCCGAATGTCATTTTGTCTGTGATCACCTTTGAGGCAGCCTGCTGCTCCCGTAGGTGCTCCGCTGACAGTTTGGACAGGTCCTTCAAGCTGAAGCCCAGGTGAGACTCCAGGTGGCTGATGTAGGAGGAGGGAGTCCTGAACTGAGAGGCACAGTCACCGCAGAGGAACACAGGCTGGCATGAGTCCATGTTCTTGAGAAACTTGGTGCCCCCAGTCCGTCTCAGCTGGTACTTGACATTAGCCAACCAGTGAGATATGGTGGTCATTGAGAGACCTGTGAATTTACAAATATGGACCCTTTCCTGAGGACCCAGGTCAGTCATTGCGTAGCGTCCCTCTGGGGTCTCCCTCAGGCTGGAGGCAAACTGTGCCTGCAGGATGAGGAGATGCTGGGGATTCCAGTTGGACTGTCTCCCTTTCCTCTTCTGCACTGGCGAGAGATCCTCTAGGGCATCCTCAAATGCACTCCCATCGGCGTCTGACTTCTCTGAGATGGAGGAGGGAGTTGAAGATTTGGGGGTTAGTCTTCCTGTTAGGTTCTTTACCATATCAGAAATGTCCATTAGCGCATTCTCTCTCAGAGGGGAGGAGACAGATTCAGAAAGAGAAATGAGGGGCTTGTTGCCGTTTACACTGTTGTTACTCACAAGTGCACTGCTGCTGTTGTTACTGTTAGTGATGGACTTATTTTTACTCAGGTCTATGGGTTGATCATTGTTTTCATACAGCTGATAGTGGTTGACGGGCTCAGATGGCTTGCCCTGAGGAGTTGAGTTGAACGCTGGCTTATCCATCATGCTGTTGCTGATTTTATAAAGCATTGACAGTGGATCCCCAGCTGGGCTTACAGGTTTGGAGGCCTTGCCCAGATGTGTGTTCATGATAGACTGGAGTGCACTGAGAGGGTTGATGAAAGGACTTTCAGGTGAGTGATCAGTAATAATGCCAAGACTATTGCCATTGGTTACTGGGGATTGGCACGCCTCAGAGCCATTCTTTGAATGGTTGTTATGACCGTCCACTAGACTCTCTTTAGGTTCCTTCTTACAGATAAGCTCTAAGTCTACACTGCCAGGGCTACTACTTCTCATGCCAGATGGTTTACCGATAGTAAGGTCATTTGGAGAGGGCAACGTTTCTCTTTGCTCTCTCGGTGCAGGAGAAGGGGACTTAACTAATGATGGCGGCCTGCATCGTTCCAGGCTCACCATCTTTTCCTCCTTTTCTTTCTTTACAGTAGCAGTTTTTCCTGTCACTTTCTCTACAAGCTCTTCCATGGCAGTGACATTGCTCCTGAGGGGTGTAGGGGAGGAGGGGCTCCGGGGCGAGTGGATGACTGAATTGGGGTCACTCACAAGACCTCGCAGTCCACTGTTAAACATTGGCTGCATCTGGACACTCTGGACTGTTGGGGGCAGAACAGTAGCTGAACTCTTCATGGCACCCTGCAGCTGATAGGCTGCATGGATGCTAGGATAGCCACCCCATGTAGGTGTACCTGTCTGGGCCTTGCTGATGGCACTGGATACTGTGTTTTCAAGGGATTTCAGAATATCTAAACCTTCTTTAGGTGTTTCCTCTAAATCTTCTTCTCTTAGGTATTTATATGAGGTGGTATCAGTCTCTGATTTCTCACTAGAATCATCTCTCTCCTCTTTAATTTTTTTCTCCACCTGCTCACAACGTTCAAGTTTTTCATCGTCGCCTCCTTCCCTTTTTTCCTCTGAGCCAGAGGAAAGGGCCGGGGACACTGGCTGAGACTTTACACTACTAGGAACAGGTAGCCTAGTGGTGGTTGGTGGTAGTGGGATAGACTGAATCTTTTCTTCCACCACTGGATCAAAGACAAGTTGCTTGCCCTTCTTTGATGCAGAGTTTGTAACCTTCAAAAAGTGACCTGTAACCATCATGTGGGCAGTCAGCTGTTGCAATGTGTCGTGTGAGCTCCCACACTCCATGCATTTGAGAATCTGCGCTTTCCGAGCTTCAAATTGCCATGTGTAGCTGGCACCATTTTGGTAGCCGTAGCGGTTGTTCGGCGTCACATAGGGGTTAGTTGCAGCCTTTGTATCTTTGCTCATATCTCCAAGAGAAACACTGCCACCACCACTGCCAGCATGGACAGAGTCCGGGGAACATGGAGAGACTAAAGCATCTTGGATAGCACGTTTTTTAGCTGAAGTTGGCACCAGCTTAGTAGCCAAGGCTGGTACTGGTTCTTTAAGAGGCACTTTCTGGTAATGCTTGGTCTTGATCATATGAACGCTGAGATCTTGCAGAGACTCAAACGAGTGACCACAGTACATGCACTTTAGGACTTTCTGAGCATCCTCTTTCCCCTCCATTTCCATCAGGGAACGCTTGCGTGGTTTGGACCAGCGCTTACCCTGGTCCTCCTCTTTGTCCTTGTTGTCATCTCGATAGTGGCCTGTCTCATTCATATGGACTGTTAGACCAACCAGTGTGTCATAAGCAGCACTGCAGTCTTTGCAGCGAAACTTGCTTGCACCAGTAAAGACAGAGCCATATAGCTTGTTGTTCTGCCGATAGAGCTGCACTGTGCTGAACAGGCTAGGCTCGGGTAAAAGGTGATAGGGTGTCTGTTGAAGGGTTTTAGCAAGTGCTGCCTGGTGCCAGTCATAGGCCACACCACTACCATTACTTGCCCCACCACTGCTGCTCCCACTGCTGCTGGTCACACTGTGGTTGCTAACAGTGCTAACTGCTGTGCCATTGGTACTGGCACTCACACTGCATGTGTGGTTGACAGTGGTGGTGGAGCTCCTGCCATTATGATGACTACTAGCTATGTTGAGGCCACTGCTCTTGTTTATGGTTGTAGTTGTGGAAGCAGAGGCTGTAGATACTGGCTCTGGAGTGGTGAGGGCACTGTTGACACTGCCAGCTGCAGCAGGCTTAGATTTCATGAGGTCCATTGTGATGCTCGACCAAGAGGCATCTGAGATGAGGTTTGCATAGACGGCTTTCATCTGTGCCAGGCTATCCTGGAAAGACAGGCCGTTGTTGGGGCGGAAGGGAAGAGCAGTGCTTTCTCTCTCCTGACCATCCCGTGAAGAGGTGCTTTTGAAATCTGCAAGTCGATCGCTAGTATCACTGAGCGGAGACCCGTATCCAGCATCAGGGTTGGTACCGTTGCTAATTGGAGAGTCTCTGTAGCTGGGTGGCTGGCCTCCATCCACATCCTCCTCTTCCTCATTGCACAGGAACTCTGTGTCCTGGCCGTCTAATGAAAGGCCATCGTCCTGCAGGTGCTCTTCCTCATCACGACCGTCTGCCTTAAGCTCATCCTCGGGCATGTACGCTGGAGTACACAGAAAGAGAGAAGGGAAAGGGGGGAGGTTAGCTCAGTGAAATTAAATATTTAAAGCACACTAACAGGACCACTGTCAAAATAACAGAATGAATACTCGATGATGGAAAATGTAGGCTTTCATTCCCATCCAATGCAAGTGTGTATGTGTCTGGATGCATGCATGCATGCATGAGTTTGTGTGCATTTTACACACACATGTGCCTCAGAAAGCCAGTGGTGAAAAAAGCCTCTGAGGGAAAAATAAATCACTGAGCTTCTGACAGTTGTCCTTTTTCTTTCCAACTATCTATGCTTCCACACATGTCTCATGTTCCCCAGGAAATCACTAGCTGTTTGGCCTTGTTAGCCAGCTGCATGCTTGCATGTTTATCTCCTCATGTAAACTTCTTTCACTTTCTTTCACCAAGTTTCATTGCATTTCTCACTGTCAGTCCATTAACTTATGCTCTTCACAGTTTTAGGTTACTTAACTGATCAACAATGTTAATTTGGAGACAAACAAGCTTTTGCTAACCTACTCTGAAGAGGTGAAGATTATTTGATTTTTATAAGTGCTTTAAGTTGTCTTGCTCCTGCAGTTTGCTATGCAAACAAACTTGCCTTGCTGTGCTCTTTTATTTGAGTTAATAAGCAAGAATGAGCAAAACAGTGGTAGACAAAAAATGGAAATTAAACAAAAATAAAAAGCAAACACATGATTAGAAAAACTATCAAATGTAATTAAGACAAAGCTGTAACAGTAAAATATGGAATCAGATAGAAGGATGCATGTTTTTGTGTTCACTGCAAGCAGCAGTAAGTAAGAAAGACAGGAGGTGGTTTGAGGTAGAACAAGTAAATGAAAAGAAGATATGGGGAGAATGAAAAAGTGAGCTAGAGGCGATGGTGGAGAGGTGTAAGAGAAAAGGGAGAAAGCAGAGAGGGTGAGGTAGACAGTGAGACAGGAAAGACAGCCCCCTAGCTTCTTCCTTTATCTCCTTCCTGCATGGTGAGATGTGTGTCCTAGATGCCAGTATCAGTCTCTCCTGATGAAACAGATGTGCTGTCAACTTCAAACGGTACGCTAACCTGTCACATCATAATCTAAGTGGACATAATACCTGATGTATATACACTGGCACCATTTACTGCAGCCTGAGAGGAGATGGGTAGAAGAGGTGGGGGAGGTGAGCAGCTGCACCATCAACTGTGACTGCGTGATGATGTGCATGTGTGTGTGTGTGAGAGGCTGTGTTCGAATGCCCGCGTGCTCACCTTCCCATGCCTATCTTGAGTACGCGTTTTGCGGCTCATACACATTTGCTTTTGCAGTGCAAACCTGAACCTACCAACCATAATATTGCCAATAAGTCTGAGTTTGCTGTATACTGCTGATATACCCCTCCCCAAATGAGCAACATACTCGCCTAACGCCTGACAGGATTTCAGTGAAATGAGAGCACTACAGGAGAACCTGGCTGCGCTTCAATCCTGACAGACTGAGACCGAGACAGTTTCTAAAACTCCTGAAAATCCCTAACACAGCAGATTAGCATTATGTGCTGTACTCTCTACAACACATCTGCAGAGCGTTCTCTGTTACAGTACCTTCTCTTTCACTAACACACTTCCAGAAGGAGGCTATCAATACATATCAGCCAGTTAATATACAATGCATTCTGCAAAACCGCTATCCATTCTTCAGCAGCCCAGAAGAGCAGCACAAACATACAGTAGGAATTACCTATGTGAGTCACTTGTGTCAGCTGCAGCCAAAAAAGAAGAAAAAAAAAGCTAAACCCCCAAAAGCTGGTAGTGTTGAACACACACAAACACACACACACGTTCACATATATACAGAGAACAGCAATGAGAAGCAGCAGATCAGAAATATCCCTGGGTGAGTGACAAAACACAGACTGCAGCAGGGAGGGGCTTCGAACGATGAGCAGGTCGCCAGGGAACCCTTTGACGATCCCTGTCAATCAATTCCTGTCCTGCCATGTTGTCATGGAAACAACAAAGAGGGAGATATCAAAAGCACACAGACAAAGGACTGGCAGAGACAGACATCTGTAAAAATCACAGGCTGCAAGTGGATGGTTTTGCAAACCATAAATGTGCAAAATAACAGATGAAATATGGCAAACATGAGTCTGATCTCTTCATCTGTTAAGAGATGCTGCATCTATTTGGACAGGACGCTTAAAATCTGAGGCGTGAGGAAGGAAAGATTTTAAGAGCTACGCATCAGCTAAATCAGTTCATGTTTGAAGATGTGTGTTTCTGACTGGCAAGCAGATTAAGCTCCTTCTCTCATCCTGGAAGCACATATGCAGAGCAACACCGGCAGCATAGGGGGCGGGCTTGGGAAGGGGCAGGGCTGGCGTGCCGTCCCTGGCGGTTTGGGTTGCAGAGTGGGTGATGGCTTTGAGCAGGGCCATCTGCACGGGCGCCAAAGCGCCTGTCACTTTTGCTCGGGGACGTGCCGCCATCAAGGAGACAGGCGGCAGCGTGGCCAGGAGAGGACTGCAGACTCACTGTCAGAAGCAGCAGCAATCAAGACCGCCACCAGCCTCGCCAGATCACCAACAACACGCAAAAAGAAAGCTAGAATCAGCACCCCAGTGTCACTTATCTCCTAATACCTACACACAAGGTTAAAATAGAATTAATAAAAAGGAATTTGATATATGAAAAGCAACAGAATGTGTTTGGAGTACCTTCTTTATGTGATATGAAGAGCTCTTTTAAAATTCATAAAGCACAAAAAGGCTGTGGTTCATGTGATACCAGAGGGTTTTTTTTTCTGTTACAGGCTATGAAATGTACTTCAGGCTACAGAGACTTATTTGATTAGAGAGAAGAGCTTAAAAAGACCTCAAGTATGTGTTTTGTTTCAATCTGTCTCATTTATTATTATTCTTATTTAAATGAGAGTGTTCCTGGAGGACCCACTAACTAATGTACCATGAAGCACCCTTGATTCTGACTTGTGCCTAAAATATAAAGACTACAAAATGCTGTGTGTCATTACAGATACCACACTTGCAATCTGTGATCAGGCACTCAGAGGACACAGCAGAGCCAAACAAGCAAACTCGGTTTGATATGCTGTTTTTCTGGCATAAGGCTGTTAACGCCCTCCATCCCTCCTTAACACTGAGCCTCACAAATGGGAAGCATGACTGACCTCAGTATAGATCATCTCTAAAACATTCTCCCTCATACGCAAATTTTTGTATGACTTGACTTTTTGTAAATGTACCAAGTGAAATACTACTAGCATCCACGTCAAGACTTTGGCAAGGAGCGAAGCAGAAACATATCACTCCTTTTCAAAACTTTGCTATCTCCCCGCCCTTCCCCTTTTTTCTTTATTTTTCCTTCCCCCTTCTCCCCTTTCTTTGCCGAGAGTCTTCTGTTGTTAAATCAATATAACTCTCTGTCAGGCCCGCGGAGCTTCACCATTTGGCCGCTGTCAAAGCCAAACAAACCAGATAAGAAAGCCAGAAAGGCGATGAGACGGGAGGGAGAGGAAAAAGACTGAGATGAAACCAGTCAGTTTCCCCCCTTACCACCACCTCTACCACCCGCCCGATTTCTCCAACACCCCTCCTTCTATTTATTTACACACATTTCTTTATTTATTTGATGTGAGTTTGGGAAGAGGGGGCAATCACGGCAGTCATTTGCGGCACTAATGTCCAATCACGCACCCCTTCACTCATGTGATTTAGGCAGTGCAGGAGTGGGTTTGCAGCTGAGAATGGTGCCGGGTAGGTGGTGGGTGCAAGCTATGTGCGAGGTGTTGGGGGGCAGAGGCCGTTTAGGCCGGCCTCTAATAGGAAACTGGCAGTCTTATTCCTTCCCCAGATTCTGTTTGTCACCCCGCTCTCCATTACGTGCCTCTCAACCCTGATGGCTTTGGACAGGAGCTGATCAAAAAGCCATCGCTTGACCTACACGCCGTGGCAGAACGAGACTCGCACCCTGCACAGGGAGAGGGGGAGATGAGACGGAGGAGTAAGAGGAGGAGGGGAGCATGTCAATGTACGGTGCAGAGAGGAAGAAGAGGGAGAAGGAGGAGGAGGAGGAGGGAGGTGATAGCTCTCGGACTGGGACAAGAGGGCTGTAAATAAAATGACATTATTATTTCCTCTGTCCCGTCATGTAGAAAAGCCAATTATGGTAATGCTGCTGCCGGCGTGTCAGAGGGAATGCTGGGATGTGCTTCCCGTGAAGCGGCTAACATGAGAGCAATGCCCTGATCAGGAACACAGGCCTCAGCTTGACAAGAGACTGAACAGATAGGAAGAAGGAATAGAGGAAGGAGAAATAAGAGATGGGGAGATATGAAGCTAATTGAAAAGCTGTGTGTGGGCCTTGTTTTTCCAAACAGATAAATACTGAGCTATAAAGAAAAGGTTTGGAGCATCTTAGTCTGAAGATTTAGAGTCTGATGTGGAGCAGACTGCTTACTGGGAGCATTTACTTCTTTTCTATGCCATTTCACAGACATTGTTGCTCTGAGCGGTGAAAATCTTTCTATTTTCTGAAAAATCGAGTACAGTAATAAAAACATCCATGACAGGAGGGGGGTCTCATCAGAGTCTTATTACATTCTGCAACATGATATGAAAACGACGAAGCTCTAGCCTAAAAAGACGCTATCAACATGAGAAGTTCACAAGTTCATGAATTATATGGCACCATGCCTCAGATTCTGACGAGATGAATTATGCAAAGACAACGGTGAAAGAGCCGGATATTGAGGGTGAAGACGATCATTTACCTTAGAATCTAATTCATTCTCATCTGAGGCTCCTCTTGGTGTCCCTTTTCTTTAAAATCCCTCTCCTGCCTGATAGGAGACCTCTCCTTAAAATAATTCCATAGCTACCTTCCTCTTTTCACCCCCTGTATTATCCCCACCACGTTCTCCTTTTCCTCTCACCCTCCTCTTCATCCTCTCTCCAGCCTTGCTCACACGCCCACATGGGCCCCTCCCAAGCGGAATAATAGGAGCATATGGCCTAGGCAGCACCTACAGGGCCTTAAATAACTACTGCAGCATTCCAGCTCGCTGTACCAATTTATCTCTCACCCCCCCGCACCCCATTTCAAAACACTTCTACCCTAACTTGAGCCGAGCAGACAGCGGCGAATGGGACATGTTGTTCTTCAAACATGTAGATACATAATGGACCAACGTAGAAAGGGGTGTGAAAGTGAATAAGTGCTGCACAAACAGGATTAGTGTTGAAATGCTGCTTTATTGGCAGATACTCAGTGAGTAAACCGCCGGTGGATCCATGCAAACGCTTCTAGTCATGTTGAGTTACAGTGGGGCCGGTGGCATTATGTAAAGTCACGGCAGTGATGCTTTAGATGGCAGATTGTTAGAGCGTTTTGCCCTGTAAGCAGCGGAGTGTAAGGATGGCAATGCTAGACTACTTGCCTGTTAAACTTTGGTCAGTATTTTATCAACAATTGGCCTGCAAAGCAACAACTGCAAGCTGGAAGTTGACAGAAAAAAAAACTGAAAGTGACTCTTTAGGGGCTCAAATTACAACTGCCTTTTACACATTTTATTAGGGATGCACAATATCGGTAAAGTATTCAATATATGTCATTATTGAATATTGTGTTACAGATATAGAATGTGATATATAACAAATAAATGTAAAGTGCTAATCTTGTGTAATAATGAATGCTGCAGTCCACAACAGATTCTTCATTGCTGTATCCATTTTTTGTCTAAACATCCGTGCGATATAATATTGCCATGATCATCATTTTTCTATATATATTGTAGGGATGCACGATATACTGGTGCTAATATCGGTATCAGCAGATATTTGTCTATTTTTCAAATATCAGTATTGGTATTTTGTATGTCAGTACATATAATTTCATTTTTAAACACAGATACCTTTTTAGATAAGCTGCACATCTGTTACTGAATTTTCAAAAGATGCACTTTATTTGAATGAACACATTTTTGTGTTACGACATGAAAGAAATGAATATTTGAAGAACCAAAACTGTTTGTTTGTTTGGTGTTATTGATACGCCAAAGCTTCTTAAATATCAGTTTTCGATCACTGCATCCAGCACAAACTGCAGATTATAGTAAACATAAAAATATCGGATACTTATCGGTTATCAGTCATGAGAGGCAGAAAAATATTGTTTATCGTATCGGCTGAAATTTTTTCATACCGTGCATCACTAATATATTGTGTTGTAATGACTTTGATGGAATATCTCAGTTGTGTACTTTGCTCATGCAGCGTATCAGTCTGATTGAAAGCATCAGCTAAATACACAAAGGTGTGCACTGGGATTTGATGTCTGGATTTGCACGATTACATTTACAGAACGGAAAATGAGGACGGGTTAAAAGGTCAGACAGGTAGCCAGCGCAGGTCGCGCTCTCCTGTAAATACATCAATACATCCCAAAGACATCCTTCTTCATGACCTTTAGAGAATGATGTATGGATTAATGGGCAGTCTGTATGGGAGTATTTGTGCATATGATCTGGACAGGTGTGGAATCCACAAAAGGCATGGGTGTGACTGTGTGTGAGCAGGAGAGAGTGAGTGTGAAAGGTGTTGGTGTTTTATTTATAGAGTAAGAACTATTTATACCCAACTCAAAGATCATTTCAGAGAAGTTGCTTGTGGGCCATGTCCAAGATCACTCTCCATTACAGTGCACGCACAACATCAACAATGCGCACATACACACACATTTTAACCTTTATGCGAATCGGAACAGCAAGTCGCTCTCTGCTGTTAACACATGCGAACAGAGACAACTCAGGGAGAATTATATAGTATAAGCATGTGTTAGTTGTTGGAATAGTAGATGAGGGATTGGAGGGGCTTGCAGTGGGTGTGTGTGGTGGGGAGGTTGAACCCACACTGACTGAGTGTTCTTCATGGAGTACAGCAGGCTTTAACATGCTTGGGGATCAATACAGTGAACCAGCACCAATCGATTGCAATTCATCTGGCTTTTTTTCTTTTTTTTTTATTTCATCCTCACCCACTCATACTGCCGCTGCAGCTGTCCTGTGAGGCAATACATAAATAAACACACACACACATATTTGCATACACAAGAGCACATAAACATGATAACATGTACGCGCACACACACCTGAGCGGCTCCAAGAATTCCCCCCTCCACGCAAAAGCAGGTTCAATAAACCCGTGTGGAATTTATTTATTTTTATTGAGCATATCAGCCCATCCTGGTCCTCTCTGCATAACAAGGCCTGTATAATTAAACCATAAATTTCAGTGCGCTCCTTTAATTACCACAGACAATGTCAGGAGGCAGCAGAGTAAACAAATGGCTTTGAAGTGAGCAAGGAAAAAAATGTTTCGACACAGCAATGGAGAAGCTGTTCGTTTTGGTGGGGATGCTGTTACACTTGAAAAGGATGAAATGTTCAAAAGGGTGTCGTGCACAGGGAGTACAGTATGTTTTTTTTTCTTCTGCTTTACTGAAAAATGCTTTTGAGGGATGCAGTTTTACTGTGGAGTGAAAGGAGAAAGAATCCACGTATGACTGCAAGTATCAGATTGTGCAAAGACATATGCCTGTGTGCTTGTTTTTCCCTTAGAACACAGAAGGTGTGCGTTGTGTTTGCATGTAATTTACAATGCGTCCTGTCGCTCTTGACCACCACAAGAGACGGCTACTGAACTGTTTGTCTTATACAATATAGGTAGTGTGTGCCTGTGTGTGTGTACATTGTTTGCACACATGTTCGTTTTAGGTCAATGTCAACACACAGGCCTGCTTCTCAGCAGCTTAGCTAATTACACAAGAGCCCTGAAGGCCACTTAGAACAGGTTAGTTAATTAACAAACAGGCTGATTGCAGATTAATTGAGAGGTGTTCTTAATCTTCACCCCTAAATGCAATGACAAATGCTAACTGGCGCTAATTAGGCTGGTATGGAGAGCTGAGAGTGGAGGTTGTATTTACAGTTAGCATAGCTCATAGGGGTGTGTGGCTTGCACTGAGCTCCCCCTCTTCAGACCTGCCAACAGGTTCTGCAAATGAAACTTTAGAACAACTGAAGCTAAAACATAGCAGGTTTTTTTATTACCCTGTATTGCAGGTTTGTCCCAGTCTTTATGGGGCAATTCTTCTTTCATTGCACTGGGAAATTATTTCTGTTTAGGTAACATTTAATAGTTAAATTACTCTTCCTAAAAAGCTTAAATGCAGAAAAACATCCAGGTCACTGAAGAACTGAAGAGACCAGCTTCTGGACCGGTTGGAAGAGAAGCATCCCATAAACGTCTGATATAAGAACGTTAAAGGTGAACATTACTGACACTTCTACGTCCCGCTTAGTGCATCTTATCTTTGCAGTTGATGAAAAGTCTGGACAGCAGGCAGGTCGGTCTTCTAATGTTTACGTTACGGAACGCGTCTCAAATTGTCTTAGGATTTAGCAGTTTTTTGCAGGCTCTCTGGGAAACTCTGCCTCTCTAAAGTGGTCATTTTAAATCCAATCATGTTATTGATCTATTGCCAATTAATCCAATTAACGGCAGCATGTTCCTCCAGATGTTCTCCTTTTAGCACCACCTACTTTTCCAGCCTCAATTTAAGATGAAAGAATATTTTCACCAAATGTTAAATGTCTTCCTTTCAGCTTTCACTTTGTTTTATATATTTTAATATCGATATTATTGGATGGGTGAATATCCTAATTATTGCAGCCTTGTTTCTTTCCAGTTATTTTATGAGCTTAATTTTTCTGTAATCTACTTGACATTGTTGCTATTCTAATGTTTTTAGGCATTACCAGCACCCTTCCAGAACTTTTGCTTTAACTGTGTATTGTTTGCACTTGACCTTTCTCTGGGTGTTTGTGAGTGTGTGGTAGTGTTCGTGTCTGCTCCAGCATGAATAGTCTGTGTAGGACATGAAACCTGAAACGGTGACAACACAATGGCTTGTAGTGGATTACAATGGCAAAATGAAGAGAAATAGGCCCCACAGTAGGGATCTGAACCCGCAACCATCTGTTGATCAGCTGCCAGTTGAAAATACTCTATTGCTGCACCCTATTCAAACACACACACACTGAATCCTCCAATTTTCACGGCCATGAAAACTACTCCCCCAAGGTTCTTCCAACTTCCATCTGCCTGGATAAATTTATCATACAGCTCCCCTGTCTATCACCACACACCTGTGCCTTTTAAGCTGCCCACCCTCCCCAAAAAAAGAAAAAAAACACACTCACACTCCACCTGGCCTCTTTCAACCTCTGAACTCACCCTCAACAAAGTCTACCTACTTCCAATAATCCCTCCATCCATCCGTTGACTCCGCTTTTTCTTTCTTTGCCTCCAACACCTGCGCTTTTAAATCCCTACATCAAGATTGACCATTTTACCTGAACACACACTGCCAACGAATACACACAGGAGTACATCCGTGTATTAATGCTCTCCTTGCCCAGATTCCAGGAAACACGCACACAAACATAGGTATGTACAAACACATACACATGAGCTGTCCCTGACGAGACAACAGCCAGCAGCAGCTGCTTCCATCTCCTAGCAACAGCAAGCCTGATAGATGACCCAACGATGGATAATTACCGTAAATCAGCACAGCTCACACACAAGAGGCGAGAGAGGGGCGAGAGAGTAAGAGAAAGACTTGAAAAGAAAGAGTGAGATGCAGAGAGTGAGGACTGAAGGGGATTAGAAGTAAGGGGCTGAGGCTGGTCATGTGTGCACTAATGCACCTTGATGAGCTCAAATTCATCTGCCTTTTAAAGTGCACATGCTTAGTGATGACTGAACAAATGCAAAATAGCATGTGTTAACACACATACTTACATACACACTTTTCATACTCTAACATACACAGAAATATATATTATGAAATGAAAAAGTGCACATCTTCAAGTGACATGACTTTGTAGAATCATATATAATGTACATCAATGTTACCATTGTGATGTCCCCCCCATTCCATTTTAGTTGGTCGCGCCACCTTTGATTGGTTGTCGGCATTTTTTGGATGTGACAGACAACTAATACCTATTTAGGCAAGAAATACTTCCCTTTATGCACAAGATTTACCAGATAATAGATTTATTTTTAAGGAACCGCAAACAAACTGATTAGGAGTGATTTTAATAAAGTGCATCATAATAATTTGTGGATTTTTTTTTACCAGCTTCGTATTTGATGAGAATGATAAACATTTTGGATCAGAGTCTACTGCAGAAATCAGCGCTTTCGCTTTGCCTTTGGCCGTGTTTTATAGTCCATGAGAAGAACGTCTGAGCAGATTTATCTAAAAACAAAACATGTGTCTTTCAGCATGTTATTTAGTTCAATCTTGCATTTAAGGTATTAACCTGAAAGACCGCATGATGGGTTGTTTTTTGTTTCTAAATGATTGCTAAATTACTTCTCTGCACTGTACAAAAGCCATTTACATCATGCCGTACCCAGCTGGCATGCAGTCTGTGTTTTATAAATTTTCAGTGTATCAACATGTCAAACTACCCCCAGACGTTGGAAATAATCGCACCCTGAACAAAGTTTACTCTAAGTTATCAACAAATCTTCTATGTGCACATGCAGCTGCTCCTTTTACTTTCCCTTCATTTTCATCTCTCTTTTCTCTCTCTCTCTCTCTGAGACATGCAATCTTCCCCTCTCTTTTCCTTCTTTCTTTCCCCGCCCCGCCCCACCCCCCTACCCCCTCCCCTGTGCGAGTCCTGGCTGCTGCAGACATTTGATCTGGCTGCTATGTGATAGATTGACAGGTAATGAGGAGGTTGAAGGGGCGTTGGAGACAGGAGCAGGTGTTCAGCACAGTCTTTTTGGCCAGCGCTAAGCTGCCATGTCCTTCACTGGTGTACCGCACCACTCCACTTCCTCTCTTTCTCATTCTTTCCCTTCTTCTTCTTTTCAGTCTTTCTTTCTTCCCAGCATTCCCTCCCCCTTTACTTTCTCTTCCTGAGAGAAGAGGACTATGCAATCCATCACGCAGTGACACGGTCGGACATACACTGTCTTTATAAGGGGAAAACGCATCGTCCGTGGAAATAAATAGAGGATCATCAAGCCTCATGCTGGAAGAAGCAAACAGGGCCTCAGACTGATCAGTCAAACTGTGAGATGAGACTGATTTGGAGCAACCTGCATAGAGCTGTTAACATGGTGATACCTGTGACAGTATTTTTTTTTTATAATATTTAAACATAAATGTTTTCCTTTTGTATGAGGGTAAAAAGAACCTTTGTTTTCCAAAAGTGACTTAAAAGCCAAACAAGCTTTTTTACTTTAGATTAAGCAGCTATTGCAGGTAGCTTAGCTTAACTGAAAAAGAAAAGATGATGTTTGAACAGCTAGTGGTTACACTAAATATTTATTTTGATGTAAAAAAAATAAAGATAAAACAATTAAATAATTGTTTTTCCTTCAATCCGGGTGGTATGCAGGAATTTATTACTGAAATATTATCAAAGCCAACAGGAAAGTTTCAATTTCGTTGAAGGTTTAAGCCAAGATGACCTCATTTTCCTTTGCTGGGTTGGATCATGTGATTTTTTCTTTTAACCCAAAGAAATGCCAGCTGTAGCAGCAGCTCTGCTTTGTCTGCTCTGTGTGACATACAGCCAAATGGTTTCTAAAGAAGATACTAACTGCTCTATCTTTAAGAAACACCTTAAATGCAGCAAGGGTGGAGCCTGCTCTATCGTCGCAGGAGCCAGTAAACAGTGCCGGTGGGGGGAAAAAACAAGGCTTCAGACTATAAATCCACCCCTCCAGTTTACTACCAAGCATTAAAAGACATGTCACCCTCCTAAATCAGTGCACCTCGAGGAGACAGCGGGGCTAAAACAGGGAGCATTTGCATGTTCCCTCAAACATTCCTAAGAAGTGAACAAACTGCTCGACCACCTTCCCCCAGTTATATCAACATCACAGTTCAAACTATTGCAAATAAGACATTGCATGACGAATGCCACTTGCTTGCTGTTATAACGAATCAAGAAAATTAGAAAATAAAAAGAAATGTGTTATGTCTTTGTCCCCATTCCTACAAACTGACTTCAAAATATTAAAATTCAGATTCCTGTCACACATCTGACCAGCGTTCTCACTTCTTTGAAGACCTCAAAACAGATTCACGGGGACAATCTTACAGACAGTTTACTTATTTAACATTAAAACTAGATATGAAAATGCTGAATTAAGGAGGAAGCCACCAAGCTTAAAATTAGCCTTTCTCAATTGTCACCCAACTCAAACAGAACCTGTTTTCATAAAAAAAAAGAAGAAGTCATTGACGTGCAATCACATTCAAACACACTCGCCTGTCAGTTTATAACTCTCCTGCTCGTGCGCACACATAGACCAAACATCGTCCAATACGCAAATAGACACCCACACTTACACACGCTTTAAGCCCTCGCCTGGCATCAGCTGTCACACAACCTGTCTCGGAGAACTAAGCAGAGACAGACGCTGTCAACTTAGAGTGCCTCAAATGCCCACATCCAGCCAGGCAGAGGAGAAATCAAGCCTGTCTCCCAGTATAATTTGCGCTAATCCTTCATGGGAGATAGTGAAGTCTATGGCATATCTGCCTAATAGCATCAGTCACCGGCAGGTTCTAATCTCATATTTAGACCCATTTCCATCACGGACTAACGACAAAAGCACCAGCACAAAGTGTGATTACCTTCTTATTTTTTACATTTCTGCATGACTTGACTCCTGATAATGGCAGTGGGGATTTTAACGCTAGAAAGTGAAAACTTCTGAGTTTCTTTTCTTAGTGCGTCGAGAAGAAATGCAACGGCAGTAGACAGGTGGACAGAAAGAAAAAAAAAAGTTTGGGACGAACTCTATCAAGAGAGTAAAAAGTAGAGGTAAAGAGAGTGAAATCCTTTCAGTCAAGAGCCTGCACAAACCCTCACACACTCACATTCACATTAGCACTTCCTCACATACACACACTCCTTTTCAAAGCGTTTACAAGCCGTGGTGTTTGTCCTGCTCTGCTGGCTGCTTTACCACGTGCATTTGAATGCCGACTGGAGTGCATCCCTCTCTTTCAGACAGCACCATAAAAGATGACACACACAATGAGGGTTCTTTTCAGCCGAGTGGGGCTGCCTGGGGGCAGGGAAGCACCTCCAAAAACCGCCACAGCACTTCAACTCTCAGGGCACAATGAGGTGCTGAGCCCTGATGAATAATGGCAGATTATACAGAAAGATGACAAACAGAACAGAAACAAACTGTATAAAGTGTTTGGATGGGATGAAAAGTCTTTTAGTGGCAGATCTCCTTTAACAGAGTGTGTGTGTATCCAGTGACCTGTCCAAAGGTGGGAGACAAAAAAGAAAGGGAGGTAACGAATAGATCCTAATGAAGCCGTAAATCAGAGTCCGATGAGAACAGACTCTGAAGGAGGATCACATCAGTGGAGATCAATGCAGACAGATCCACACACACACACACACACACACACACACACACACACACACACACACACACACACACACACACACACACACAC
>JBAMHX010000007.1:22544587-22583335 GCA_037177515.1 Pseudomugil tenellus | reverse complement strand
CACACACACACACACACACACACACACACACACACACACACACACACACACACACACACACACACACACTACATTGAGAGCAGAGATGAGAAACAGGCAGATGCCAGTGTTCCCAAGCATAGCAAACTTATGAAGGTAGAAGCAAGTACATGTGCAAGAGGACAACCATTCATTTGCAAATACATAAATGCTGAACACACACTCACAGTCATCTAAAATCTATTAAAGCCCCCCCCCACACACACACACACACCTAAAAGAGCTCGCCTCGCCGAAGGGCTGACAGTCCCACCTCCTTGCTCAATCCTGCTCATCTGAATAATATCTGCTGTGATGAATGGCACCATAACTCTGATATCCACAATCAATCTCAGCTTTAAAGACACATCCATCTTCTGTAATGCTGAATTGTATGGTGGGTACATGGGGGGGAGGGGGGGGCAGTGAGAGAGAAGAGCTTGGAGGAGGTGTAGGGGTTCTTGCATGACCTCCTAGAGGAAGTGGAAGGTGGGGCAGGGGGAAGGCTTGTAGGTGCTGATGGAGGTAAGGAGGGGAATGATGGTGGTGGTGGTAGAGGCACTGAGTGATGTCTGTCAGCTCACATCTGGCTGCAAAAATAAATGAGGCTTATGAAGACAAATGAAACGGGTGCCGTCTTCCCAGTCCCCTACCATCATGAGTGTGGTAGGGGACTAGGAAGACGGCCCATGCACACACAGAAAAGCACGGAGAGTGTGGAGGATAGAGGTGAAAAGACAAAGAGGAAAGGAAAAGATGAATAGCAGAGGTGGGCTTTCATTGATGCGGTCCTGATAAAAGGACATTTTTTTTTTTTTAGTTCAGAACCGTTTCATTCTGCAAACACTAGCGTTGCTGAATAAATACGTTGGCTAAATCCAAACTGGTAGATTCATCAGTATAAAGATAAAAGACGATGACTGTTTAATCAGGCCTGTTTTGACTTTTTCTCTAATAAAACGGACATCAGCTGGTCTGACCGCACTGAGCTGACTAACAGGCAGGCGCACCTGATGGCACCAGAGTGTTGTTGCTGTGGCGACACGGACAGTAAGTGAGGTGCGAGATGCAGAACACTACAGTTTGCGTCAATCAAACTGCCAGAACAGCAGCCAGCTTCAGGGGATGCTGAACTTTTACCACAACATATATTTAAGAGTTTAATTATTACCTCTAAAACTTCGTTAACATATGGTGAAACGTTACTTTTTAAAGAAAATATGATGAATCTTAACATAGGAAAAAAAAAAAAAAAAAAATTATTGCACCTAGCACTGCAGGCAATACCTGTGCCCAAATACACTACAGCAGTTCGACTGAACTTATCTATGATGTCCTCTACTGTTTGATTCTGTGCTTGTGTTGTTCTTATTCTCTGATGTAAGTCGCTTTGGAGAAAAGCGTCTGATAAATGACTGTAATGAATCTTTGACTAATTTGTAAATAAACTGATAGTAAACCTGCAATAAGTTGATTCTTTGGGAGAAATTGATGCTAAACCCTGTGAATGGCAGCAGGGTTAACAAATAAAACAGCATAATATTAATAAACTCAGATGTTAATAATTCTGGTTTTGGTGCTGTAGAGTATCTAGAAAGCTTTGTGTGACACACACACACACCCACAAACACACAATGCTAAAGCACACAACTGCTAAAGTTCTATGTTTTCTACAGAGCAGCACTTCTGCTCTCCATGTATTCAATTATTCTAAGTGAAAACGCACCTATGTATTTAATTTGTGTGCTTCTAAGAGTCCCTACATGTTCAGAATAAATAAATAATTTAATATTAGTAATTGGGCGTCCTAATTTTACACATTTCGGCTACTGTAATTTAAGAGCTCATATCAAACACTATGGACTTCTATATTTTCCAAAACTAAGGCAGAGGTGGTGGATTATGTTTTACTGTGCTGCAGCTAAATTCAGACACATGTTGCTATCGGTTACAAACTGGATTCTTTCACTCCTGAAGAAAACCGGAAGGCAAACACACAGAGGTGGCCACTGTACGGGTGGAAACTCTCAGACTTGGACCCACACCTATGAATCTAGAGGAGGTGAGGGAAGAAGGATTACTTCAGCGAGCTGGAGGAGGTACTGTGTGTGTGTGTGTGTGTGTGTGTGTGTGTGTGTGTGTGTGGGGGGGGGTTATTGTAAAGAGTGAACTATCTGTAACCTGTGTGAAGGGTCACCCCTGTGCGACACTGCTGTTGAATATTCTTCTTAATGATCAACCCCGTCTTTTAACCCCAGCAGACAAAGCAAGGCAACATTATACTGTCAAGAGGGCTCCTTTACTCTCCTTCCCCTTTCCCTCCCCTCACTCACTCTGCCTCCACTCACCACCTCGATCAGACCAATGTTAGATTTTGAATAATTAAAAGGAGAATTCCTCCCAGAGTTTTCCAGCTTTTTGTGAAGCTGTCTGCCCTGGCTGCATTTTGCCCTGTCTGCACTTGAAGGGAAAGACGTGTTTATTACTGAACTAGCACGCAGGTTGAAAAAGATCTTTCTGCATAAACTGTATTTAAATGCCTTAACATTTTATATACTGATTTGTGCCTCTTCTAATGTTTGTAAATCTTCCTTTGTTAAATACTAGCGGTTGCTAAAAACTCTTTGCGTATAATTATGCTAAAAGCTATATAACGCATTTTCTTTTACAGCGGTTCTCTGATAAATTTCCATTTAAATTCAGTTTCTTCTCAAAGACTGTTTGTAAGCATCTACCTTGGCTGCATTCACTCAGGAACAGAGGAAGGTTGCAGTGTTCAATTCCCTTTAAAGGCCCGATCCAACCACAGTGCAGAAGGGGAAGGGCATCCAGGTGAGATAGTTTATTGATTCTGGAAGTGGCCAGAATGGAGTCAACCTGAGCCGAGGCTGATGATGGGGGTGTATGAAGGGTTGAGATGAAAGGTGAGTCGATGATGGATGAGAGGAAACTCGGTATGGAGTCAACAGGGTGAGGTAAGACACAAACATTAAAAAAGTGGCAGATAGACATGTCACGACTTGATTGACTCTGCTCGCTACTGTAGCTGGTACATGCTAATATGCTTTTCTGCATATTCACCATTTTATGGCATGATGTGGTTCTTAAACAGCACAGCGAACCCTGAAAACCTCCAACTGAGACCTGACCAGCCAGGGAAGCTGTGAGCTCACGTTCAAACAACTCTTCGACAGCAGGTATGGTGATAATGCGTGAGAATGTGTGTGTGTGTGTGTGTATGTGTGTGTACTGGAATTTCCAGG
This sequence comes from Pseudomugil tenellus, assembly GCA_037177515.1. Lineage (NCBI taxonomy): Eukaryota > Metazoa > Chordata > Actinopteri > Atheriniformes > Pseudomugilidae > Pseudomugil > Pseudomugil tenellus. The sequence continues at coordinate 22,580,054 of JBAMHX010000007.1, read as the reverse complement.
CTACAAAATGATAAAATGAATACGTAAGGAGCGATCTTAGATGTACGCAAACAGCTTCTCTCTGAAGATGTTAATGATATCTTTAATCACTTCTCTGATAGCTAGATAATTATCCAGACAACACCATGTTTGAAGATGTTTACAATGTTCTCCAAACTGACTGAAGAACTGATTTATCTCTTTCAAATCTTCAAAGTTGGCCTAACTTTGGCTTGGTGGTGCAGCCGGTGCTTGAACTCAGTGGGGTAAGCCTGCATACATAAACATGCAATTGTACACACAGCTGCTGTGAAGACAGCAAACATTACAGGGCCCTTTTTCGGCACCAGGCAAAGGGAATGGGGGGGGGGTGAAAGGAGGAGGGGAGGGAACAGTGGGGGCGGGCTGAAGAAGCAGAGATGAGGGAAAGAGGGAGGGAAGGGAAGGAGGGAGGGTTGAGTGTTGGAATGAACTCTCTCAGGCTTTGTGGTGCACGTTTCCCAAGGCCCCCGCCTGGCCCCTTTGATAAATGACACATGTCATTCTGTCAGCTTGTGACACTGCAGCTGGGAGGCCCGGTGATATATGGCTCTGCTGAAAAAGGAAATCAACTTTTTTCCCCTTCTCTCTCTCTCCCTCTCTGTTTCTGTCCCCCTCTTTCTTTCTTTCTCTCGTTCTCCCTCCCTCTCTCCCTCCCTCCTTCCCTTGGCCCAGACTAAGTGCACAGTCTTTTTATACAAGGATTTAGGTTTCCTCTGGTCCAATGAGCCGCCTCACCTCCCAAACACACACACACAGAGCGACAGACAGGCATGCGCACAGTCAGGTTGCGGGTGGCTTGTTTTCTCACACACACTCACAGCGACGCAGCTATCACGATCGCGTTCAGAGCCGTAACCCGAGGAAAAGAGGGCAACGCCACAACGGAGGTGGATCCAGGATTTATGGCAAAAAGCCGAGGAAGTAAACAAAGTGTGCACTTTTTAATAGGCAAAGGGGTGGATGGAGTGTGTGTGTGCATGTGTGTGTAGAGCGAAAGGGGGGACAAGATTCCGGTTGGGCAGGATGGCTGGTGTCTCCCACTGGGTCATCTGTCATCCATGTGTCTGACTGGAGTAGGAGCACACACAGCTCTGGAAATGTTGCACATACACACACATGCACGCTCCCTAAGGAACTGGGATGAACCAAGTAAAGTATGCCACACACACAGTTATACACACACACACACACACACACACCATGGATACAGAATATATGTAAGCAGATAAATATTCACACACTCCAAAAAGGACTTTTCAGAGCAAATGCCCACACTATCAATCTTCAAAGTATGGGAAAAAAAGCACACAATGAGATTTTATTTCACAGGGCAAATGAATCTAGCCAATGAGCTGCTCCCGTGAGGCTTGCCCTAGCCCTCCCTTCCTGGCAGATTAGCCTATCACGGCATCCTATTGACCTCTCCACTCCATGCGCCGCCCACGCAATGGGTGAACCAGCATAAAGAAAACCAATCTTTCCCTTTATTTTTCCTCTCGCTTACATATTTTCCTTCTCTTCGTAATCATACCCTGATTCTTCCTCTTCCTCACTCGATTCTCTGCCTCTGCTCTGTCTATCCCTTTTACCCCTACTCTCTCTTGTTTCGCTCTCAACGGCTGACCTGTTATCAGCGCACAAGAGATTTAACGGCCAGGAAAAAAAAAATACACACACAGTGTTGAGTCAGGCATGACGGAGGGACGTTTCTCAGCGTGTCCTTACGTGCTTACATACACACAATTTACCCACCACCTCAGGAGTAAATTTCCTAATCTCTTCACTTCACGTTCCCTCAGTTTGGTCAGGTAAAAAAACAAAAAACAAAAACAAAAACCCTGATGAGCCGATTGGTTACACTGGTGTGAATCACAGGACTGAGAAGCAGGATTCAGGTCCATTCAGCAGGCTGCATACACACTAATGAGTGAGAGTTCACTATGTGTTGCTATGGGGACCAGGGCTACTTTTACTGAAGGAGTAGCAAAAGAGCTGGAGACGCAAAAACTAGACAGGGGAGGAGAGAACGAGGAAGAAAACAGCATGAAAAGGCAGTAGAAGTTGGTGGGGGATCCAACCAAAGAGGAAAAAAGAAAGTAGGGTCAGACATATTAAAACATCTTCCAACAAACATAAAAGGATGACCCCAAACTGCAGGAGAGCACATTTCATCATCAAACGGCTATTGTGAAGTTAAACACTGCGCTGTTGTGAAAGGGTTTAGCCACATTTAATTTTATTGCAGCATTCTGATTGGATTACACAACCAGGCAACAATATTTTTAGTGTTATTATTATTATCGTTGCTATTATTATTGGCTTATTGGCTTAGAGCGTTTTAGTATCATGTCATTCTGGGTGAAACACAAAATATTTGGGATTTTCTGAGGCATGAAAATTGGCAAAATTGAACCATGCAGCATTATAAATATCACCAATCTACACCTTCCAGCGGCAAAATGTTGATATTTGCTGTAAAAAGGCTAAAAATTTTGCGAGTGTGCAGAGGAAAGGAAGCAAACAAGAACCTGCACAGTCCAGACTGTGGCCACCTGGGGGTCACGACCTGCCGTCGACCCCGTCAGATGAGAGCTCTTGCTGGAGGGTAGGGGGTGGAGGGGGTGTACAAGTGGAGCGGAGGAAAGGGGGAGGGGGGTGCATTCTGCTGCAGGGCCGACACATTTATAAATGCCACAGGGCCTTCACAATGCTGTCAACGGTACCAGTGTAACAACTTTGTGTATGAGTGTGTCAGAGAAGGGTGGGGTGAGGGCTGGGAGGAGGGGGTGGGGTGGAAGAACCAGGCCTGGTAGAAGCCCCCCTCGTTAACAAGCTGCCTCTGTAACCCTCAGGATATTGCCATACACATGTAAACAACAAACACACAGAAAACACACAGTGCCGATGCCATTGGAGGAACATTCCTACCACCAATGTCCTTCGGTACGAATAGTGAAGCCACTGTGGCCATTTTGTTTTTGTTTAGTCTTCCTTTTTGCGTAAAGTTTGGTTTGAGCGGTTTAGACTTTTCTCTTTTAATCACAGCTGGAGGAGAGGAAGAAAGTGGTACGAGGAAATGAAGGAAATGATGTGACAAGAGGGGCAGTGTGTGGAGGCAGGATCTCAGAGAGTATGTCGCTGTTTTGCAGGCAGTAATCCTGGACTCCAAGGTCAGCTGATAAACACCACATTCACAAGTGGAGAGCAGAGGAAGGTGGAAATCTCGCAACCCCCAGTTCCCGCTTCTTCCAATCGGAGTCAAACATTCGCCTCAATTAATCACCGGAATTGTTACACCGTGGTAATACCAAAAACAATCTCCATGATCACACGCACAAACAAAATTTCAAATTGCTATCATCCATCTCACCTGCCCCTGTAAAAAGCAGGAAGGTGGGTGGGGGCGGTGTGTGAGTGTGTGTGTGTGGGGAGGGAGGGTTGGAATGGATGGCGGAACCATTCATCGGCCTCCCTCTCTCGTTTCGTTCTACAGGCCTGGCCAGTGAGTTGATGTTGAAGAATTAACGGCAGGCAACCAAACAAGTGAAGGCGGCAGGGCGAAAGGGATCAATGTGCGGCATCCATGGCGGGAGCAGCTATGTAAAACACTTGCCTCAAGTCAGCCGCATCCGGTAAATATTTAATCCCTCCATCCATCTCCACAAAGAGCGTCTCCCTTTTAGCTTTAGCTGCCGTTTACTTTGATTACACACAACCGTGTTGGGGTTGCTGGGGTGATGAGGAGGGGGGAGTTGGATGAAGCAGGATTGATAAGAGACGTTGGGATGATTTGCATGGGGATGGAAAATATTCTCAGGTCTGATAATCGCTCAGAGCGTTCTAATGCCAGGGTGAGACAGGAAAGAAGCTTGAGGAAAGAATGAAATGAAAAAAAGGGAGGAAAAGCAGAGGTGTTGGGTTTGTGATGATGATGGGAGAGAAAAAAAAGGGCAATGACGCGGACCGAAGCTCAGGAAAACAAACCGACTTTCACTCCGAGGGGGGCGCCTTATTTAAAACAAGAGATATGCAAATAAAGCAGGAGTAGCGAAATAACACTGATATTATCTTCCCCAGTTATTTTCTGTGGCAAATGATTTCTAGGGAGAAAAAATCCAAAAGTGTAACTCCCAAGTGAACATGCAAATGTATCTGTTTGTTCCTGGGGAGCTTTCTGCGCTCGCTCTCATGTTGCTTTTTCGCGTTGCTGTTTTTGCTTCCTCCTTCGACCGATTGAAGCTTCTCATGTTTATTCTGCACCAACACTGAAAAACTGCATTTATTACAGAGGAAGTAATAACAAGACTGCGTCTACAGCATAACACAGAACCATATAGCGGTAAAATTCATCGACCGTATGTTAAAGTGATGCTAAATTCTATCATGTGTAATTAGAAATAACACCATGTGGAAAATGCAACGTGAAACTTCATGTTTCCCTCTTCATTCCTCACATGCAAACTGTCACCACTTGGCCGCTTTGAATCCAAGTCTCACACACATTATGCTCTCTGTTACAGTTAAACAGGAAAAGGGAAATTGAGCTCCATGCCGCCACATGATTTAAGCCCTCAAAAATCAAGAAAACATTGCAAAGCGAGAACTCACGCTATTTTAATTAGTCGTTTGGGGTTTTTTTAAAAGCCAGGACTCTGTCAACCCCAAAGTGTGTCATTCGGAGGGTTTACTGGAAGAGGAGAGCGTTTAAGATGGGCAACTGCTCATTTTCTCACTTAGAAAGTCAAATACATGAAATGTGTGAGTTCATCTGCAACTGCTGCCTTTAAAAATAACAATAATGCAACAAACAGAATTAACCCTAAACATGAAGATACTTTTCACTTAGAGTTACATATCTTACTGAGCCTGATCCAAATGTGTGTGTTATTAATCTGAAGTAACTTTTCTTCATGTCTTTAGGTGTTTAGGTATTACTTGCTTGCCTGACAGCAAAGCTGCGGTGGGACACAGTTTGGGGACGTCTTCATGGCCGCTGATACGAACAGCTATTGATCAGAGTACGGCTTGGATTAGAGATGGAAGAAAGTATGGAGGCTGCGGGGTTTATGACAACACTGACAAGGGTACAGTGTTATTTCTCTCACACACCGACAGCTGGGCAGGGAGTCGGGGGGGGGGGGGGGGGATCTTTCTGAAAGGAAGGAGGGGCATTCGGCAAGCCAGGCAGTAATTCTTCATTGAAACCTTTCAGGATTATGGCGGCAGTCACAGCTGTTGCAGGAGAATTTGTCCATCGTCCTGTTCATCTGTCAGCTTTAATGCCCATCCTAAAAGCTTAGCCCACACCCCTCCCCTTGCCTATCCTTTCCACCCTCCCACCAAGAGGCAAAACCTCCAAACACCAGCCTTCCTCCATGCTGCACTGCCATCGCCCACTGCCACCATTAAACATCCCTTCTGTTCTCTCATTTATCAGAAAGACATCGCATATCTGGATGTATACAAAACACGCCGCGATGATCCAGCGTTTGGAAGAAAACAACTTTAAAAATGATGAATGCTCGCTGGAGCTCTGTCACTGTTTTCAATCCTGAACAATCACCAACTAAACTTTCCCCCCCTTGATGAAGTTCAGCCAACAGGAAGGAACAAAAAGTTTCGAGAAGAAATAAAAAAAGGGAAATCTTTTTTTTTTTCATCTGCATTTTTAGCCACTTCTATATCTTTCCCCTTTGATTCTGAGTATTTATCCAGAGGAGAGGCAAAGGGGGAGGCGATGAGAGATGAGAAACAAGCTGTAGTGAGGGAAAGAAGGAGAGGGAGTGGAGAGATGAAAAGTACGGGGGTGAGAGAAGGAAGGAGGCAGGGAGGAGTGTGTAGGGATTGGGTGTCCCTGGATAGGGCTTTCGCTCTTCTGTACTGGGCCCATCTCGTTTGTCTTGTTTGTTTGTTGGCATCAAAGGGCTGCCTCTCACTCCCCCTGCTAACTGATGTAATGAGTGGGTAAGCTACATGTTTCGTTCTTTTTTTTTTTCTTTCTCCGCCAAGGAATTCAAATACTTATTAGACAAAATATTCTGTAATTGCTCATCTTTTATTGATAGTAGTAACATGTTAAATTTGGCTCTGGTAGTCTTTCCCATAGCCTCTCGAGGAGACACAGCGTTGATCAAATGAGCAGATTTACCCCCAGAAAATGTGTTACTTTACTTAAGAAAATTTGAGATATCATTTTATCCCTTAAATGTTACACGACTACTTCTCTTGAATGCTTCCCCTCTTATCTTCCTCATGTCTCCAACTATGTGCAAGAAAAGGGAAAAAAAATCAACAGTTTTTCATTAATGAGCTGTTAAGCCTTACATCCCCGCTGTGGACCCCCTTAACAAAATGTAATTACTCAGCACAACACCAATATTACATAGTAATTAAGCACACTTCGCAGAGGGTTGATAACAGTGACGGGAAGCTGTTTATCAAAGCAATCTAAATCTCACTAAAGTTAAGAAAAGAGTTCGTTCTGCTGCAACACTGAAGAGCAAGAAGAAAAATTCTTTATTTGGGGGGAAATTGTTTTTCTGTGGCAGTCAGGAGTGAGACTGCTTGTCAGCCGAGTCCCAGAGGGCTGCTTTCTATCTGTTTCAGACTTGATTTTCTCAGACTAAGATTTTCTTTTTTTTTTCGTTTTTAGATCCCATGACTTGCTGCTGTTTTTATGTGCTGCAAGGCAAGCAACAAAGCACATCTGGCCGCTTTAATGATATGATTTCCCATCATACTAAGCCACCTCCATTATGACCTCCCACAGAGACACGCTGGCTGCACTTAACCATTAGGTGTAGGTGTGTGTGTGTGTTTGTCTGACTGACTGTGTTTATGGTTGACGGTGTGTATGTGTGCTTAAAGTGCAGCAAAGGCAACATACTGCTGTGGATGCCCCGAGGGCAGCTTTTTGTTGAGAATGCCCCCAGAATTGAATCAGAAAGACAAAGAAAAAAAGACTAATTAGAACTTTGGTGTCAGACCTCACCTTATCAACTGTAAAGAAACAACACACATTAGCTGCACAAAGCGTTCTATTTACTTATCTGTCCACGGATAATCAAAATCCAAAGGAAAATTGGTTTGTCTTCCAATTCTTTTGACTTTTTTTGTGCTTGTCTCTCATGCCAAAGTACTACAAGGCCAGCAGAAATCACTAATCCGTGTTAGAAATAAAAACGCCAGGGGCACTTGTGATGACTGGAGGCACTAGAAGAGAAAGCTGAGCACATTTGACCTCTGACGGGCTGGAATCCTATGTAGATTTAACTATCACTTTCAGAGGGCGGAAACAGCAGCACAAGTGGTTACGGACCAGGTCGATCAAAGCCACCTGCTAACAACCCTGCTGCTCCAATTAGCGCAACCTCTAGCCGAACGAGACTTCCAAGCTTACACATACAACAAGCTGCAACATGGGAACACCATGAAATATACCATTTTTTAGAGAAAAAATTAGAATTAGATCAATATGTGCCCCTACTCTGGTTGGGAGCAGTAATGTGTGTGTCGCTGCTGTTGGAAGGTGGTTTTGTGAAGGCAGGCCATGCTAAGCAGGGTGACTAACATGGCGAGGTTACCGTTACACTAGTTTCAGTTATTCATTCCAGGAAAACTAACACGGGTCTGTGCTGTGCACACTCACACAAGCACACACACACACGCACGCCCCCCCTCATAGATATTTAAACAGAAACTCTCCACTCTTAAAGGCTTTTGAGTAACAGTTGCTCCAGCTTTCCCTTTTTTTTCCCAAAAGATCAACTTTTCATTGAGACTGCTCTGCTCCTGGGAAGGAGGGTCATATTCAAATACTGCGACATCAACAGGCACACACACATACACCTTAAGGCGATACACTGCTGTATTACTCAGGACGTTGGGGTACATAGTTGAGAGGGGGCACATAAATCTCAGCACGCTGATTATTTTGAGGGGAGAATATCACATAACAGCAACGTCAAGTGAGAGCACAAAGGTCGCTGTGTAATCTTAGCTCCCCCACTCACCCCTACTCCTCCACCCCCCACCACTTCCACCCAAACATGCAAAATCATTAATCCCCGGGCACTGTTGAATCTCCGGCTTGGAATAAACTGAAGGCCTCCTCAGCGAGGCGGCTGGGTTAGGGAGGACGGCTAAGCAAAAGAGTGTGTGGAGGTGCTGATTTAAAGCAAGAGAAGGGGTGAGGATTTGAAAATACACCCCCCACTATCATCACTACAAAAAAAGTGTAAAACTTCTACAGGAACGTCATGATCTTCAAAAGAAAAGTTCCTGGGATTCCCCACGAATGCCGGCATATCAATAGGTCAGAGCAGCGGCATGAGCTGTGTTTCTGATGGAAGAAATAAAATAAATCGCAGAGCAAAGCGGGAAAACTTCAGTAAAAAGGCGGCGTGGATTCAACACAAAGATAACAAGTGAGTTGGAATGAAAACAAAAGGAAAAGAAGGAAGGTTTGGGATGCAGCAGCTTTTTCTCGCTAAGCGTGGTGTGAGCGGTGGGGGCTCGCCAAGGTCATTAACTGGCATTGTCTTCTGACGTGATTAGTCAGGTAGCAAAGTCCATTTGTCACCTGCGTTGGCAAATTGAGTTGGTGCTGCACTAGAGGCTATGGGGACTGTATAATATCAACTTGATTACATCAAGGCAGCTGCGGACTTGACACCTTACTGAATTTGTCAGCATTAATCGTTAGGGCCTGTCACAAATCCATCAGCTCCACAGATAATTAGGGCTCTCTCTAATGAAGCCAACAGGAAGCAACCTTACCCCCCCACTCTCTCTTCATCTCCCCCTCTCCCCCAATTCACCATCTACCACATCCACCCCTTGCACACTCTGTTCTCACACATACACACACGTCTTTCTTGTAATTAAGCAGCATATTCCACAGAAGTAGGAGCAACTATCTTATCTGCACTTCTCCCTCGTCTGCCTCCTCTAAGACTATCCGAGTCGGCTTAGATGAAAGCCGGCGCCACTCCTCTCCATCCTCTACTCGTTCATGCTTCCACTTTCGTCCTCACCACTTCCAAAACGAGTCACTCACAGAAGACGAGTGGCTGCAAGTGTCACACAGGAGCAACAAATGCGCTTAACTTAGTTGGATTGAGTGTTACTTTCCTTTAATCATTTTCAGACATTTTTATTCTTTTTTTTTTTAAATTCCCTGATTTATTTTTTTAATGCAACACACACATTTTTTAAAAAAAAAAAAAAAAAAACATTAATATGATTTTAAAAGACATTTTAAAAATTTAGTTTTGCATCAGGATCAAATTTTTTAACTGCAGAATTTTCTGCAAATTAAATACATAAAATAATCTTAAATTTATGGAAATAAAAGCAACACAATAATTTTACCTCTATGCCCAAAAGTATTAATAAAACTTCCTGAAATTCCTTATTTTCATCTATTATTTAATTTCCAGGATATTTTGCTTCGTTATTTGGTCTTGAAGCTGTAAAAATAAAAGAAAATACACCTTAGACTCCCCTCCAAACGTAGCAGGGGCATGAGAAATGAAATGAAACCTGTTGACACGTTTCTACTTTTGTTGTTTGAAATTGTCTGACTTCTGATTTTCACGTACACCCTCTATGTACCAGCTCCTCTTTGCGCTGCAGAAAACAAAAGGAAGCTACAGGTTAGTCAAAGGCTCAGCTCCCGGTGGAGCATCAGGCTAGCCTGGTGTGTGCGCGTGTGTGTCTGCGCATGTGTGTACGAGTGTCATCGCGTGTTAGTTATTTTCTAGTGGGAACCCTGGAACGGAGGCGCTATCTCTGACTGGCCCTCATGTTCATGGGAGAATGGAAAACATCCCAATTGCCAAACTTTGATTGACCATTACATCCCATGGTGTTCATGGTACTCAGTGGACAGTGTAATGGATCAGTGTTGTGTGTGTGTGTGTGTGTGTGTGTGTGTGTGTGTGTGTGTGTGTGTGTGCGTGGTTACAGCGTAGGGAGGGGTCACAGCGATGTCATGTTTTTCATGCCTCCATCTACATGTAGAAACCTAATGGGAGCCCCTCTGCCCCCAGTGTCTCCGACCTTTTCTGGAAACATATAAACCCTCAAATCAGCAACACACACACACACACACACACCTCAACGAAAACTACAGTTAGGCTCAATATGTAAATCTGCACCCAGGCTTCTCGGTTTGGGACAGAAAATCACGTAAGCACTGCTCTGCCAAGAAGGCAAATGAGACAGAAAGAAATTCACTGGTTGAATGGTCTCTTCCCTCTCATCCTCCTCCTCATCATCATCACCACCATCATCACCAGCTCCCTGCTTAAAATGATAAAACCTGCTGAGTTCAAAGTCTTCGGCGCCTGGCCCTCCTGTTCGACCCGCTTTGCACCTCATATTTCAAAATCTCTTTAAAATTCTGTAACTGTCTTTTGTTCACTCCAGTTGTTAATGCCTAACTTCAAAGGCTCGGCCTCATTAGCACAGAGGTAGAAACCCCTGTCACTCATTTACATTTGTTTAAAGGCTGCAGGGAGACGAGAGGAAAAAGGGGGGGTCCAGATCCAAAGCACTAGAAGTCAACCTTGTCGGTCCTCTGCCAACACCTGGTTTTATCAGCTGGTCACATTGCAAATATCCCACTCCTCTCCAGCTGTGGATATTATTTCAGCGCTGAGAATTTAGGGGTGTGGGGGGGGTGTAAAATCCTCCATATTTATGTGGAAGAACAAAAAAGAATATGATGAGATTCAAATAACTTATTTAAAAAAAAAACGTTTGGGTTTATCTTTCTTGTGATGATTCAGCTCTCTCTCTCTCTCTCACACACACACACACATTCCTTTCATCTGCTTTTACTGCATGCACATCAAAATAAACGAGGTGATATTTTCCACTTTAATTCAGAACTTTTTCCCCATCTTTTTTCTTTTTGCTTGTCAGATGCTGGTTGAAAGGACAGGAGGGTTGTGTGTTTCATTGGCTACCAGAGGCATGCCCGCCTTCATGGAGGGATTTATAGATGTTTATCAGGGATGAATAGATCAAAGACTGCCACATGACAGGCGATCAATCACGCATCAAATCAAGGATGGCAATCCTCTAATAAAACAGAAAGAAAGGAAAAACCGGCTCTCACCACTCATCCCCCCCTTCTCTCTTTCCCAGTCAATTATTCATCATTACTCACTCTTGAACCTCAAAACTCGCTTTTATCCCCCATAACATGCCATTTAGTTTATCTCACCATTCTTAATAGAACTTTCCTGGCAAAGGAAGGGAAAAACTGCACGGATACGTGCGTCATTTGCGCAATTAGATAGGTCTGAATTAGGGGCGAGTTGTTTTGACGATGAAACTAAATTTCTTTAAACCAAGTTGTAAAATAAAAAGAACCATGCAGAACAATAAAACGGTTTGATGTGGAGGAGAGTGTTTAGATTTGGCACTTTGAGATAAAAAAAAACACAAAATGAAAGAAAAACTATAGAAATAGTGATGGGAGACGGTGGAAACCACGGGGCGGGTTATACCTGCTGATCGCCGCGGCTCTTGCTGCTTTCTCCTCGGCATAGTGACCGTCACGATCCACGGTGCTTCTCATGCAGGAATTTACAAACAAGTCAAGTCTATCAGTTTGAGAAAATCATCCCGTTCTCAGGGCGAGGGGGGCTTAAAGTGTCGGGATTCTTCTCAGACTGGCGGCGCTTTTCACGGATGGGATTTCTGGGTCGGCTTCAGCGAGAACACGCTCACATACGATGAAGGTATTCGAGCAGCTCCCGAGACCTTCCTGTCCATTAAAAATCATCTTCCTTCATGTCTGTCGTGGCAGGAACACCAGCAGGAAAACTAGCACATTGGAACCCAAGTTTTTAAGCTCACTCCTTCTTGGGAAAAAAAAGAAAAGGAATAATATCCCCCTCTGTCTAATCACCAGTCCTGTTGCTGCGCCTTTTACGCACACCAAAACTAAAAGGGTCAAATAAATTATTTATACTGATAAGCAAACAAATAAGTCCAGTGTAGCGCAGAGCACACCTCTGAGGAGGTTCGAATCCTTGTGTTTCCCTCTCCTGTTGTGCCGGAGACCTGAAGGAAAGAAAGAGGAAGAGGGGAAAGACAAACAGGCATTAGATGGGTTAATGTCAATCCCGTCACCAACACGCCACCTCAGCCCGGATCCAGCCTCACCAGTCCGGCGGAGACTTTTTCCCTCCCTCCTCTCCAGCCCTCTTCCTCTCCAATTGAAAAAAAAATAAGAAGAAATGGGACGAGCAGGCTTTCTCTCTTACTTACGTTTTAAGAGTCTTGAGAATGATTTCAACCGCTCATCGCATCTGGACACAGTGTGTGTTTCTTTTTTTCTTTCTTTTTTAAGGGGTGGTTGATGCGGTGGAGAAGAGTGCGAGAGGGGAACAAACAGGACGCAGGCGCATCCAAGCTTCGCCTAACAGCAGATCAGAAAGACATGGATGAAAATATTTGTCTCTTTAAAAAGAAGAAGGGGGGAAAGAGGAAGACGAAGATGAGGAGGAGGGGGGCTAAAACTCCAGGGACTGATCCGAGGTCTCCCAAAACGAGGAAAAATGGAAACGCGGTGGATCTCGAACCTGTTTCAGACAGTCTCAACTGATAGACAGACGCATCGAGTGGCTTTTCCTGCTACATTTTTACTCCTCCCCTCTCCACAAGCGTCACCCCTGACAGAGGAGCCTACCTGTCAATCTTTTTAATTGTCTTGTTCCCCCCACCGCAACCCCCCTTTCCCTCTCTCTCTTTCTCTCATTCTCTCTCTCTTCCTGCTGCTTCTCCATTTGCTATTACAATTCCCAAACCTCTTTACAAGAAGGAAAGGCGCCTTTCGGAACTTGAGATCGACTAAAAGAAAAACACAAACTTGCGCGAGCATGTAGCATAAAACTACAATAAGTAGCCGACTTTGAAAGTGTAATGTTTAGCTTCTGGTTGCGTCGCGGTGACATGGCATAAGTTAGGAGCTTGACTCCCAGGGTGGGTGGGACAAAATGGGTTCAATAGTCCAAACATCTTGTGGGAGTGCTGTTACATGATTTAAAGAGAAAAGACAAGTCTGGAAGTCTGGAAGCTTCCAGAAAATGAGTCAGATTAAATAGTTTGTTAAAAGTCTGATAGGGATTCAATCTGTACGCTTTCAGAAATCTTTTTATATACTTTGGTTACAGGTGTACACCCACAACAGTTCTGCAAATAGAAATGTATAAGAGGAGCGAATCCGCGCAGCACGCCACGTGGGTGATACATATGTTGCCTAAATATGCATTTTTGTGTGTAAGAGAGAGTGATTTAACATATCGGTCAAAACCCGGCAGGTTGGTATTGTCCTGACTGGATACGCTGGGAGATGAGGATTGATTTGTTTCACCTTACTAGGAAGTGAGTGTTGTGTCCGGGAAGGGGAGGGACTCCAACGACAAGTCGGAGGCGCTGCTGTGCGTCCTCCCAAGCTGCGACACCGCTTCGCTGCTAAAAACTCCGCTTTCTTCTTGCATTGTTGGTGCTGATGCTCACATATGAAAACGTCGTTAATTCAAGTTGTTTAAACGCGCGTTTACTGCGGATTAGTTCGGCGTGGCCCGGCCTGGTTTGGTCTGCACGCGTTGCATTTGCAGGGGAGATAGTGGGGGAGAAAAAAGAGCCTGTAGCGCAGGCTAATGGTAGTTGGGTTTATTACTTCCAGCAACAACACGTCAACTTGAACTTTGTCACAATTCGGAGCCATGTCCGGTTGGCTGCTGGTGAGGAGCGGCGGGAGAGCGGCTTCCGCTGTCGGTTGGGGGCGCAGAGCCACCGACGCACTTTCAGGAGTTCATCCGGTTACGAGGCGCTTCATCATAGATATGTCCTACTCAGCGCACTTCATGGATTTTAAAGGATCCTCCATACCTAGCAGCATGAAAAAGCTGGTCGTAACCAAGCTCAGTCCCAATTTCCGAGAGGCCGTTTCTCTGCAAACCGCTGCCGTTCCGACACCCGGAGACGCAGAGCTGCTCATCAGAAATCGGTAAGTTGCGGTCTTTGAAAGGTGGACAGAAATACTGTTTGTGTGTAGACGCGTTCGGAGGAGCGGTTTGTGACCCGAAGCGAGTCCATTTCACGTCGATCTGTCACTATATCGTTAAGAAGTTACAGAAAGGACTCTTGCTTACCTCGGTTTCAGCCACGTCCGGTACCTGCGATCATCATCATCATCATCACAAGATGGCAAAATACGTGAGGAATAAACGTTGTCCTGTTACTCCAAGTTCCGCCCTCTGCGTTTGTCTGTCAATCCATCTCTCTCCCTCCCTCTCTTTTTCTCTCTCTTCCCCCTCTCTCACTCTGTCCTCCTGTCGCTCTACGTCACCAACCTGCAAACAGAAAGTCGTGGGGGGGCTCAGACTGGCATCAGGAGGTGGAGATGATGGAGAAGGAGATGCAGTGTTACATGGCGCTGGAACTGCAGCAACATTCAGCACAGGAGTGTGTTTATCCAGGCACACCGCTTGGAATCTGATGTAGTCTAAATGATCAAACATGAATCATTCAACTAAATATATATTCATTTGATTTTAATACATGAGTATTAAAAAAATCATCTTCTGATTTTGATTTACTGACACATTTCTGGCTTTGTGTACGCCTGGTGTGGTTTTTAATGTAAAATCTGCTTTACACAAACACTACAGGATTTATTGTTGCATTTACTGCCAGTAAAATGCAGCTTCCCCTTAGACTTAGTGTAAAACATAATACATTAAGACCTTTTCAGAGTACGGCAGCAATCAGTTGCTTGTGAACTGAGACCTTTGACCGTTTAGCTGCCTGTAGTCGGGATGCATCACAGTGGTGGGAGCTGGGGAACATATTTAAAGTCTTTAGGAAAATATCTTCTTAATAGCAGCTGTTTGCAGCCTGAGATTCAGATCCCATCATTTGTTTTGGTATGGCGCACACCCGAACTTAATTAAATTAAAGCAGGTATTCAGTCTGGGCCAATATGTGTAAAAGAAAATTCTATCTACAGCAAATGGAGATGATTAATTGTCAAGATGCAGATGAGTTCTTTTTTAAGATGCCGAATGATGACATCACAGTGGAAGATCTCTTTAATATATAGACAGACCTTTAGTGCTGCATCAATATCTTATGTGATCAGTACGGGCACTTAAATGCAGTCATATAAATGCACATGAAACACAAAAGGTGACATCAGAGTGTGTGGCTCCAAATTCAACCCTTTAATGAATCATTTATTAAAACTCTCCATCTCATTTATTGCTAATAAAAATTGATTATTAATTTGTAATATATTAAAACTAAAGGCCTCAAAGAGTAAACGCTGAATTTAGCATCTTTTCATATGCACAGTTATTTTACACCATTTTACTACTGAGCTTGTAAGAGGTTTAGATTTGAACGGATTGTGACTGTTTAGCAGCGAGATCCTCTCATTTAGATTTATTTTAACTAGAAAGGTGCAGTATTTTTAGTCTGTACATCCAAATGGTTGTACCTTTTTGATAGTAACATAATATGTTTCTGTGAGGAAAGTGGTCCACAGATGTAAAGAAGCAAATCAAGGTGTTTTGTTATATCATCGTTACCCATCTATAAACCACAGGAGCATTATCTACAAGCTCAAAGTACACGTGTGACATGCACAGTAATGAGGCTCAGCATGCGTGCCGCTCTAAAAGACAGTAAATGATTTATTTATACATTCCTTTCTCACAGATTTGTTTCCAGCGTGTTACAAAAGCGAGATGAAAACAGCCGTCTTCATGTTGAGGCAAGAAGCAACTATTTAAGATTTTAAAAAGTGCAGTTTGTTGTGGGTGTCTCTGAAGACAATGAATCATGACATCACACAATGTGTTTTGTGATACATCCTTTCCCTGTCAATGTAGTTATTTTTTAAAAGAAAGGGGAGTCTGCCAAAAACCAAACCAGCGTCTATGCAGACGTCCTGACCTTCATGCCGGATTTCAGGAAATATATGTTTACGCGTATGACCACATAAAACCTATTGTTCACTGAATTGAGTGGTTTTCATCACATTATGATGCAAACATTTTATCCTCTCACATTTTAACCATAAGTTATTGTTGTCTGTGTTTCAGTTTTGTGGGAATCAACGCCTCTGAGATTAATCATTCTGCAGGCCGTTACGATCCTTCAGTGAAGCCTCCCTTTGATGCCGGTCTTGAAGGTGTTGGTGAGGTTGTCGGCCTTGGCCTTACTGCTAGTTCCCAATACACTATTGGGGACACCGTGGCCTACTTCGGCAGAGGCTCATTTGCTGAGTATACAGTGGTACCGGCCAAAGAATGTGTGCCTATTCCCTCTGTGAAGCCGGAGTTCCTCACCCTGCTGGTGAGTGGTGCCACGGCCTACATTGCCTTGAAGCGTCTGGGCGACCTGGCTAAAGGGGAGACTGTCCTGGTCACAGCGGCTGCAGGGGGAACTGGACAGTTTGCCGTGCAGTTCGCCAAGCAAGCAGGCTGTCACGTCATCGGAACTTGCTCATCCAATGAAAAAGCTGGCTTCCTTAAATCCATCGGTTGTGACAGGGTGATAAACTACACCACAGAAGACCTGGCTAAGACGCTAAAGAAAGAATACCCAAAAGGCATAGATGTGGTGTACGAGTCAATCGGGGGCAGTGTTTTAGAGCTTGCAGTGAACAGTTTAGCCAAAAAAGGGCGGCTGATTGTAATCGGCGTCATCTCGGGGTACCAGACCGAATCGGGGATCCCACCTTTCCAGGGAGGAACACTGCCAGTCAAGCTACTCGTAAAGTCAGCCAGCATTCGAGGTTTCTTCCTGCCCCACTTCCGCAATGACTATAGGGAGGCTCTACTCAGCATGATGCAGATGTTGGCCAATAGGAACCTGGTGTGTGAGGTGGACTGCGGAGATATGGAACAGGAAGGGAGGTTTCAGGGCTTAGAGTCAGTTTACCGAGCTGTGGACTACTTGTATGCAAGGAAAAATGTGGGCAAAGTGGTAGTAGAAGTGACCCCACCAACAGTTACCAGCAAGCTGTGATTTAACTGATTTAATGATGAACTTAAGACAGCATATCTGAATGTTGTAGCTAAGCTGCTCACAATTATTTTTGTAAATCAATAATAAACACGTGATTATTCTATTGCATATGAGAGTTGAAGTATGAATTCAGTACAATATATATTTTCATTTAACTTATAACCCTGCACTGATGGACTCACCAAGACAGAAACAGTAGTCCATCCATAAAAATATTTTCAGGGTTTCTCTTAATCTTTTGCGCCCACTTACTGGTACAAGTCCACCTCTAAAAAATATTTTACACCCACTGCCATAATCTGCTGGCTTTTAGCACTCTCAAGCACTTTATCTACCATAAATGTTTTATGATAGACTTCATTGTTTTTCTAATAGGGGCTTACCTTAGTATGAGCTTGTCAGAAGTGAGTGCTGTTCCAGGTGCGCTTGGCATTTCATTGCCTGTTTGTGGCTGACAGAAACAGCATTCACACAATCAATCTTTTCATTCACATGCCCCGAAGCTGCACATAATAAAAAAAATTAGTCTAGCTAACCAGGAGTTGGACTAGAAAATGTCGTTGTTTTCTTTCACAATGCATGAAAAAAATCACTTGTAGTGAATGCTTTGGAAAATGCAGATTGACACTTTTTGTTGTTTTGTGTAGTCTTTTAAAGCCTTATAGAATGACTTTAAGGCTATTATTATTAATTTCATGTGCATTGCACAAATAGAAAACTAAATCATTGATGATTTCATAAAAATATATATCATAGATGGTAATTGTTTTGCACAATTACAAAATCATTTAGTGTGACTTCAATTTTGAAGTTTAAAAGCACATGTTGAAGCCAATCTAATGAAACAGAGGAGTTACGGCAATATATGTAGTGTTAATGCACTGTATTTAATCTAAAACAATCTCATGTTCCTTCCTAGCAGGGAAAGCTGCAGTCTTCATGCACTGTGAACATGTTATTTCCTTATCCAGGTGGCAACTCAAAATATATCCCAGTGTGAAACACATTACAGGTGTGACCCCAGCATGCAAAGCTGCTACCTTCACCAGACGGTGTAGGAGACCAGCAACACACCAGGCCAAAACTGTTCTGCATTCATGTTGGAGGAAGTCGGAACACCACTCAAAAGTCAGTGTCAATGTTAATGGTGGGGTAACATCCTCCAAATCAGGCCAGTAATACAGCTGATACCAGAACATATTTAAATTTACCCTCTATAGGAATTTATTTGAATGTTTAACTTAATTTCTATAAGAAAAAAAAACACATGACATTTTGGGGTTTTTTGAAATCATGCAGATGGTAATATGTTTATGATGTTGTACATTATTATTTTATACTTATAAAATGTATTTAATTAGATGCTTATTATTTGTCGCACTTACCACATGGAAATCTGTAATATCGTATTTCACCTCCAGCCTAAGAGTCCAGAGAACGCTACTCACAAAAAATTAAGACACACTTTTTTAACCCTGTGATAAAAAAATGTAATCAACATTAAAGAAGCCTGATAAGCTATTTTGTTTCAGGAACTCATAGTTTTAAACACACATGGTGACTTTTGGAGTCATATTGAGTTTGTAAATGTACACAACGGGCACCTGTGTAACACCACTGTTTGCTCAGGTGTTAAAAAGCAAAAGCAAGCTCTTACATGCCAGCGGCACAAAAGGTGACAGAGGTGATGATGCACGCAGATGTTTGTATGAATTTTATGTGCTTGAGTAAAGCATGCATCCACGGTGGACCGTGAGGCGGTGGCCAGGTTTATTATCTCTTCAATTAACAGGAGAGGCCTCGTCTCAGTGTCCTCCGGGGCCTACCTGTACCTCTACTGATTAGTGAGCAGTCACAGCCCCAATTAGAGAACACAGCAACCTGACGAGACAACACTCTTTATTTAATTGGATTGTGTTGCAGTCCTCGGCTGCTAACTGGCATTGTACTGACGCTGTGTGGAACTGCATAGCGTAAACAAGACGGTAAAGATAGAGAGCAGGTCTTCAATGAAGTTGCGCTCTATCTTGTGATAGCACATATGGGGTAAAAAAAAATCTTAATTGAAGAAATTAAAGTGATTCTCATTTTAGCTGTGATAAAGTGTAGCGTTGCTCCTCAGAAACAAGTTATTAACGTGTCAAATTTAAATAATTTTACTGATTACATTAATGAAAAATAAACTAAATTAAGTCAAATGTACAGATTAATTACATAAAGTAGACAGATTTTAACAAACGTGGTGAAAAGAATTGTTCGAAGAAAGATGGTAAAATGCCGTTTGTTGAGAAAAATAGATGTACAGCTTTGCTGAAATAATTGCTCTTCTGAAATAAAGAGTTTTAAGCAAGAATTAAAAGTTAGACTAGCCGAATGACTGAAGCAGCCACATTTACTTTGAAAGACTACTAGCTACTTTTTTGCTATAGCTACTCTTAGTATAACAAAATGATTTGTTGTAATTCTATTATGCTGATGCTTTATCTTGAAAACACTTTAAGAATTACCAACATTTCATATTAATTACACCTGACAACACTGAATCCTACTGCTGAGAAAAGGTTGCGGCTAGCACAGAACAGCTAGCTTATGTTTTGACCAGCTAGTTAATACTTCATTATTTTGTGGCACAGTGCCATTTTACTCCTTTATTGTTGCAAGATGACATTTACTGTAGAAAAATGATTAAAGCTTTCTCTGTCCCCCCTCTACACACACACACACACACACACACACACTTTTACTCTAATATATACGTGCCACCTTAACAAAGATATCACCCTCCTATGTGTGGCATGGTAGTCTACTTCCAGGTGCCTCGGGGACACTGACTTGCTTGGTGCTGCCAGCATCCAGACAGTCCAGTTTCCTTCTCTACAAGTCAGTCAGACCCTCTCAACTCCCTGAGCCCCCATCACTCCTACCTCTGCCTAATTACCAAACCTAAAACCCCACTCAACTAATTAGCCACAGCAGACCCAGGAACTGTGAGTAAAGGTAAAGAGATGGCTTTATTCAGGAGTGTATGTGTGTGTGTGTATAACTGAAAGAGAGAGACAAGAAGAAAGGAAATGGAATATTCAAGCCTTTTTTTAGTGAGCACATTTTTACAGCCAATTAAAGTCGTTTATTTAAGTGTTTGTGAAAGTAGAGATGTGCGTGACACATTGATACAGGGATGTGTTTGTTTGTGGCCGTGTACATTGTTCCTGAATATGTAGAAGTGTGGACAGGTTGCATGCACATGCACCTGTCGTCACGCAAACACTCACACATAACATCCACATGTGTCTCAATATGGCTGACAATCTGTCGGCCTCTCTGTCTATCAGTGGCGCGAGAGCTCAGTGGGACATAAATTACAATATGCAGCAGCACCACTTGTGTAAGTCTCAGTGAACGGGAGGAATAACTTTCTTAATCAAGTTCCCCTGATTAATTGTAATAAAGGTGTCATCCGTGAACGTGTCCTCCTGATTGAGTAATTCGGGGCTGGAGACAGTAAGCACATCCCTGGTGATTGGGGAGGGTTGGACTGAGCAGGGAGGAGGGGGTGCGGGGTGGTTGTGGAGGACATGCTGGGACACAAATAGCTCCTGGGCACACTGGCAGCCTTCGCCCAACTGACAGTTATGAAATACAATTATCGGTGTGATCTGCTTAAGAATTCATCAGCGGCTTCACCGGCCAGTAAAGACGTTTACAGAGACAGAAAGAGAGTGGGGGGTGGGGGGTTGACACTAGCAGGGGAGAATGCCTCACTGATTAAGTGAAAATTTTATTTTGTTCAACAGATTGTTCACATTATCTTACATTGTAAAAGAATAACTCTCTTTGTTTGAGCAGTGAGTGTCGATTTAAAATCCAAACCAGCGGATTTTAAAGCGTTGCTCTGTTTGATGAGTTTCTGGTGTTAACATTCAGAAGCATAAGTTAAAACTGAGAAAGAAAGGCAGACATTTTTATTACTTTTACAGAAATTAATATTTTGTCTTTCAGTCCCAGACTATGAGCAACAACACCTATGCTGGTCTATTTTCTAGACTGCAAAATCTTTATTTTTTTCCTTTGTTGTTTTCAGGATTCTTGTCAAACATGTCTTTGCTTTTGCATTCAGTGAAGCTGTCACATAAAAAAATGTATGCTTTATAAAATGCTTTAAAAATGTAACATGCTTGTGTTTTTCTTTTGCAACGTGTACATACATATACAACACTACTGAGTTTCTATAATAATGCGAACAAAAGTATACCCTCGTAATTCTGACGTTCTTGTATATGGCATGAAAAATCACCTTGTCCACCAAGTCTCACAATGAAGTGAAACCTACTACGATAAACAACAATATGTTACCTGTTACATCATTCCTTTAACAAACACTTTGCTAAGTAAAACCGTACTACTTCTTTAAAAATTACATGGACACTACTGAATTTGCAGATGCAGTTTATATGTGTAGAGTTCAGCACAATTAGAAAAAAACAACTGAACAACTATGATTTGTTTGTAAAAGTCTCCCAAAAATGATTTGATGTAAAGAAACACAGCACAGTTTAGGTTCATAAAGTTAATTTGAACAAATCAACTGATGGATGTATTTTAGACCACACAGAACTGAAGCTTTTTGACAATCTTGCACAGCAGCACACACTGACCCAGACACACAGAGGTAGAGAGATAATAATATGGACTTCTGACCCCTCACAGGATCTGCACACCTTGCAAATATTCAGTCGACTATGAACTTTTCTGTATAGCTGAAAATATTCTAGAGACGAATGTCTGACTGCAGAACATCAACCAAAACTATGTCATCCAGTAGCGCAATGATCCAAAATATGAAGGTCCTTGATTGAAACACTGTGGTGAGAGTCATAGAGAGCTGTGCATAAACAATTGCTACAAACCTCAATGAACTAAACAATAATTGTAAAGAAAAGTAGGACAAATGTGTCCAAAAACAAAGAGACTCATAAAGTAATCTAGAACATGATTACTTTAAGCTGTTGGATCATGAGGTACATTTTGTTTTTCACTCACTGCTTCTGCATTTTGGTTTTGTTTTTGTCAAAAGAATAAAGAAAAAGTGTAATGTGTCATATCTTATTGATCGTATGGGGTTGTTAAACCTCATGTTAAGAGTTGGCATTAAAGAGGTTGGTTTTTTTAATGCTGTGAAGTAAAGATCTGATACATTACTGTATTTTGTTTTGTCACATATCCAATAAAGTAAAGAGAGAAACAATAAGTTGAGGTAACATCGGGGTTGCAGGGAGGTGGTGGAAGCCAGCTTTCGGATCTTTGGTCCTATTCTGTTAAAGATCTGAATATTTTTATTGCTTTTAAACCTATTACATTTATAAAAAAAATGTCTTTTTATCCACCTATTTACAAACTATAGAAGATATTTACTTGCAAATGAACCTAAAATTAGGATTTAGTGCCTTGCTCAACTTAGAGGCAGGGTAATGAATGGTCAGCCCTAATTTTATATTTTAATCTTGTCTTTGCATCTTTTCATAATCACACTGATGGCTATGACTCTCCAGCTTTCCTCCGGTGTATACTGGAACAAACCAAATGAAACCTTTGTTTTTATTCTTCTTTTTTTTAAGCAACATAACCTCGTTTCCCCACCTAAAAAGCTATCTCTCTTTTGTAACTTTCTGTGCCACACAAGGAATCTCAAAGAAATCGCAAATTACTTCAGGACATAACTGCAGAATATATGAGAGATGAATATATTCAGCTGAAAGTAGTCAAGTGTAAGACCAAACCAGCCAATGATTTTAACATTGCTGTTAAAAATTGCATCACAACAGCTGCTACCATCAAAACAGTAACATATAATCTCATACCTGCAAGAAGTAACATTTTTATTTGACAGATAAAATCTCACTGAAAAACATTCATCATCTCTCCTATTTTCCTCCCTACATTAGCCCTTATGGCATATTTTGTGGCCTCTAAAGGGAAGTGAGGGGTCGGACTGTGTCTGTTCAGATGTAGATATATATTCCGGTGAAAGGCAAGGGCACTATTCACCAGCTCAGGATTAATGACAGCATCGTCATCATGCTGACCAGTGCTGTGTTTCTATTGGCTGAATAAAGAGTAGAGGAAAGATAGTGGTGGGAGCAGGGGGGAAATATGAGCATCCTGTCGGCAGGGTGATGGACAGGTCCTCAGTCCAGCTCCCTCAGGTCCCCCCTGTCCTCATTCTTTACCCGCCCCGAGTTGGCTAGTGAGGCAGCGTTTCTGCGGCCAAGGACACAGGGGTGTCAGCAATGCGTCTGGGTAACATCGTTCATCAGGCCGCATCGGTAATGGGTAGCTCTCTATGACAGTGGTCATCAGGACACAAAAGCAAAAGGGCCCATAAACATCGCATGACAGATGGCTGGGAGGACAGCTTTGGACAGGCAGGAAAGGATGAAGAGCGAGAGATAAAGTGAGACAGAGGTAGAAGGACTGGAGTAGAAGAGAGATCTCAGGCGGGATTGTTAAGTCTTAGGAAAAACCACTGGATGGTTTATGAAGGTTCGTGTTCAATGTCAACTGTGACAGAAAAAAGAAATCACTGGGGAATACTTTATTCAGCTGACGTCCAACGAGAAGCCCTAAAATGAGCAAAGTCAGTACAAATCAGGACAATTAAATCAGCTGAAGTGCTGATTAATGCAAATCTTTTTGTCTTGTTGTAATAAAAATACACTGACTCAAGCCTATCTGCTCCAAACGCAACCATGGTAAACAACAGGTTTTGTAATAAACGTGAATTAAAACTTTTCAGTTGTATTTAAAAGGCTGTTTTATTTAAAGTTAAATCTCCAGAAACTCGTAGTTTTTTCGTATTCCAAACCCTCTGCTAGTGCAACAAACCAATTAGTGCATTTAAACCTTATAACGTTCAGAGTGGTGTGCTGTGTGAGAAAACAGTAAATCTGAAGGTCCAACTTGAAAGATGTGTTTGCTTAAAAGCTTTACAGAGAGTGGAATAGTTGTGCTGGTTGCTGAGGACACATCTTTAGACACTGAAGCCTACAGTGCTGATATGTCAGAAGATTTCATCAAAAGCATGCTTGGCACAACTCAGACTTCTGAGAGCTGGATAGATAAGTACACAGTGTCGGAGCTGCCCGAGAAGGAGCATGTTTTTGAAATAAATTACGGTCTAAACACTAACGGACGTGGTGAAAGTTAAAGAATAATTATGGAGGTGATAGCAATGACAGAAAGTGAGAAACAGGTTGTGTGAAAACGAGGAGAGGTGAAGGTGTCGAGCGCTGTCACAGTCGACTGTAGGTCCCTTCGGAGGGAAGACAACCGTTGTGTGAGCAACACCTTTGTCACCTCATGATGTTTACTTTGTCTCTACGTGTTTACAAAGATGTCTTGGCCCAAATGTGAGGTATTATCATCAAAAACAGAGAATGCAGCTCCCTGCAGGCCGTGCTGCATTTTCCTTTGTTTTGCGGAAGCAGCCTTGCCCATCCATTAATCGTCATCCGTCCATCCCGTGCACCTGTATATAAAAGGGAAATTAGAATATCCATCACTTGGGCAAAACGTCACCATGATTGATGGGTTAGTCACAGGATCCCCTCCGCTCCCCACTCAAGTCGGTGTTTCAGGAGTGAGAAGTGAACATTATCTAGTGCCATGATCAGATTTAGTCTGCACATTTCCATCTAGGAGAGCATTTTGAGTGGATGATGCACAATCCACACGAGGAGGCAGCCGGCAGAAGGTTTATGGAAATCTAATATCATAAGGCTTTTTGGTTTGTTAGACTTGTTATTCATGGAGTGGGCTGGTGACACTTCTGATATAACAGTATAAGACAATGTAACGAGGCAGAATCTCATTTTCTTGAAGTGTTTCTGTCAAACTATGCTCTGAAAGATGATGGGGAAAATCTGTGCAAACAGGTTTTGAGTGGGGTGTGCTAAGACTAAAATACAAACTGTTCTCAGAGAAAACCTTTGGTAGAAAACAGAAAACATCCTCTGAGAAGGTGATATGGATGCCAGAAAGCTCAGAATGCAGATTTGCCTTTTAATCTAAGCAGAAAAGCAACACAAAACGCATAGCGGGTGGCAACAAACAGTTAAAACAAAGCTGTTAATGACACATCTTTATTAAGCTACAGGATGGACCCCGTCAGTCCAAAAATGCTGGAGTTTAAAAGTCTGTCCTGTTCAAGTTAACGTCTCTCCTTCTCTGTCTGTCTCTTTGCCTGTGGGTGTGTGGTTGTGCATGCATGTGTGTGCACTTTGACGAGGCGCAGACAGGAGCCCTAACGCTGCAGGATGGAGAAAGGTGAACAGGAAACAGAAGGTGCCCATGGAGGAGGTATATGACATCTGTCAGGATCCAGGGTGGGTGGGGGATTCAGCGCCCCCCTTCACCAGCCGAGGGTCACCCATCGCGCTGCAGTCGCTGAAGTTGTCACGACACCATGACACTTCCTTGGCAATGGTGGCCAAGAGCCTGGACAGCCTCGGACGTTCAAGACACACACATATTTTTTGAGTAAATTTGTCTGAAGGGAGTGGGGGGCATTTTGTATGTGCTGTTTGTTCTTTCTCTGAGCAGAAATGTCAGCGTCTTGCTTATTGTTGTTTCCTCTTTTTTTTTTCTTCCCCGTTCTTCTTTGGGATCCTGGACAGAGGAAGGTCAGCTGACACCACAAGGTCGACAAACAAACAAACAAATAGAAGGAATTAAAATATAGAAAAACAGGGGCAGATGAAATGTGTTTGTGTGTTTTTATCACCGTGAGCTTGATGACTTGTAGCAGCCATTACTCTGTTGTGTCCTCTGCCCCCCATTGGTTGCAACAACACCGCCTGGCATGGCTGCCAGTGTCACATCATCTCATACTTCTGCTTAACTACATGGACAACAAGGGCCACTTCACACCAGGATCAGTTTACCGTTCCTTACTATTCAGGGAGCTGTGTCTTCCCAAGGTGAGAAAGGTCATTCACGCTAGATTTAATAAGAAAATAAGTTTGTTTAAGCCAGCAAGAGATCAAATTAGATTTTATAGTTTGGGTTGCCCATATATATAGAGAGAGAAACAAAGGAAAAAATACTTGTTTTATGAAACCCTGGTTCCAGATTTCTGACTCACTGCTAAATAAACCTTTTATTGAAACAGCAATTAGGTCTCATTATCTAATCAGGCTGATTGAAACATCTCCAGTGGTATGACCAAATAGATGATGTCTGGCAACCACTTTGTTTATAACACAAATGAAGCTGTTATAAAGTTTAATAAGCAAGGTTTTCCACTCAAAAATTTACTGTTATTACTTGATTTTATTATTGAACCGTTCAACTCTGTAAGTGTAGATCCACTTCAAAGATTGTCCCAAATCCACAAATCATATAAAATGTAAAAAAAAAACAGAATGCAAAGATTTGCAGATCTTATAACCCATATTTTATTTCCAATCTAACATAAATAACACAATAGAAACTACATAGATAAGCTTGTTAAATTCAGTGGCAACAACATGTGTTAGAAAAGTTGTTTTTTTTTTTATCTTGCATCTCCTTTTTTTTAACAGTTTGAAAATGTCCAGAAGACCATTTTGCTGGAAGGAAATTTTGTCCTGTTGTTTCATTTTAGATGCTCAACGGTCATTGGTCCAAATGTTTTGTATTAGTAAAAGGTCTGTACTGCAGGTAGACCTCTCAGTGCCCAAACTCTTTGGATTCATACTGTTGTGATGGATGCAGTAAGCAGTTTAACAATATTTTACTGAAATATGCAATGTCTTCACTGAAAGAAAATTTCCTGGATGGGAGTGGATTTTGTTCCAAAACAAGGTAATGCAGCCCGACATTATCAGAGATGCTGTCTTCAGGATCCTGTTACTCTGCATCCCAAAGGTGCTCTATTGGATTGAAATCTGGTGACTGTGGAGGCCGTTCGAGTACAGAGAACGACTATCACGGTTAAGAAACCATTGGGGATCATTTGAGCTTCATGACATGGTGCATTTTCCTACTAAAAGTATCCAACAGAAGATGCTTTAATTTGCTCATAAAGGGATAAAAGTGGTAAGCAACAGTGTGCCAAGTAAACATGATCCTAACCCATTACACCCCCAGCCGTCTGAAATGTTGATACAAGTAAGGACGGATTCAGGTTTTCATATTATTTACGCCAAATTCTGACCCTAACATCTGACTGTGACAGCTGAAATGGAGACTCATCAGACCAGGCAATATTTTTCCAATCTTCTGTTGTAAAATTAGTCAGCTTGTGTGAAACACAGCCTCAGTTTCCAGGTTGTAGCTGGCAGAAGTGGCACCTGATGTAGCCTGCAGCTGTTGTAGCTAGTCTGCCTCAAGGTTGGACGTATTGTGCTTCTGCATACTTCAGTTGTGATGATTGGCTATTTTGAGTTATTCTTTCCTTTCTATTGCTTTGAACCATTTTGGACAATTCCTGGAAAAAGTTGTGTGAGAAAAATCCCAGAATCTCAGCAGTTTGTGACATATTCAGACCAGGCAGACCCCACCACCCACTACGCTATGTTCAACGTCACCTAAATCCTGTTTTTCCCTCATTCTGATGATTCTAATCAATTAGAACTTCAGCTGTTCATCTTGAACATGTCAACATGACTATAGTCACTGATTAACCTTTTGTATCAGCAAATAAATAAGTAAATGTACATAATAAAGTAGGTGGTAAATATAAAATCATAACTATGACTCCTCTCATTGTATATGTGACAACACTACAAAAACTGGCTTTAAAAATAAAAGAAACCTACAAAAATTAGGTTAATTTTTCTTGAAATAAGATAAAATTTCCTGTTCTGTTGGCAGATAATTTATCTCAAGGGACATTAACCTGTCAAGAATTCCAAAAACAAGTAAAAAATTCTTTAAAAAACCTACTAAGTAAGAATAATTATCTTACGTTTAAAAAATAAGCATATGTGTCCTTGATTTGAGATGTTTAATCTTACTTAGATTAAATTATTTGCAGTGAACATGAAGCAATACACACTTTTTTTTCTAGCCGAGTCTTATTTTCCTCTGCCGACATTAGTTAAAATCATCAATCACTTCTCAAACTGGAGTGCAACTACTAAAAAGAATTGATAACTCACACAGGTATGAGAAAGAGACACATTAGGTTTTTATTAATTGCATTGCACCATCAATAGCCAGCAGAATCCTGCTGAAAAAAAAACTTTGAATAGCTTTGCTTAGGCTGCTGCGGGTGAAGCATTGCCATCACAGATCTGTATGCAGAGTGTGCCTTTAAAAAAAAAAAGCATGTTTCTTTTGTTTATTCTTTGCGTTGTCTTTTCCTCTCTGTGCAGAGTTTTGACATTGGAGATGACAGGCGTCTGTGGAGTGGAGGAGGAGGAGGTGGAGAAAGAAGAGATGCTGGTAAGAAAACAATCTTTGACTGCCTGTGGGTGAAGTAAGACTCCTCTAGGCAAGGCGGCCTTCAGCGTTTAGCTGGGGGCGCAGTATCAAAATCACAGCCACTGCTGTACCCCTAAGGCGCTAATCTCAACCAGTTACCGTCAAATGCAGCTTCTTCTTTATATAATCCTTCATTCCCCCCCACCCCCACCCCCTTTCCCTCAGCTCTCTCAATCTCCGCCACTCCTCCATTTTTCTAGACCCAATCCACAGAGGTGAGAGGATAAATGACACTTTGAGAAGGTGCAGGGGAAGCAAGGCATCTTGAATCCAACATTGTTTCTTTCCTTATGAGTGTTAAAATAGAACCAAACTGCACTGTAAAAAAAAAAAGGAAAAGACAGTTTTTCTGGAATTGTAATATTGTAATTAGCAGGGCTTCTGTGCATATCTGTACCAAACTCACCAGATGCTGATGAGACCTCTGCTGTCACTCAGCTGGCTCGATGGAAGAGGGCTGTTGTTTGATCACTGGATGACTGCTAATTTAATAAGTGTTAACTATGGCGCAGCCAAGCGAAAGAAAGAGGGGAAAATGAGGAAGAATTTAAAAGTAAAAAGCATTAAGATCAACTGATGACATGTTCAACTGTGCGCATAATATGAGGCTTAGTTAAGTACGCACATGCTGTTTGTCAATTATTCAAAACCCCAGGAAATTAAGTCCAGGTAATCTCATAAGGTGTAAATAACATTCTTTTTCATGGCAGCTTAATTGAATTTATTTGACGCTGTTTAGAAATAACAGAATCACATGCAACCAAAGGCTGTCATGAGCGGTTCTTTGGTAAAGGTGAGCAAAAGGAGAACTAAAGCATGTCATTTCAAACGGATATGAAGGGATCAGATATAAAGCTAAATGAAATCACAGAGGATTTTTTTATGCCGTTCTGCTAAACCCAACTTCTGAATTTTATGTATTTATCCTTTTTTGATTATTCTGATGTTGTGGTCAGTACGACTCCATATGAAATCGTCTGACAGATGCCAAAACTCAAAGCAACGCAGCACCAATTATTTGTTGGCCTGGACCTGTCTACGTCTTAGAAGGAAAAGTTCAACATGCAATCTAAATGCTGCATGCATTACAGATTCCATCTCAACTTTTTTCAGTAAATTTCTTAATCCATTTTAATTTTTTATCAATATTTTCATAATTTTTTGGCAGTTCACACACACACAAACATATACACACACACACCCACACACACCAAAGTGTCTCTGTTGGGAACTGAAGCAAAGATGTTTGACAGTGGATTGTAAAGACCAGGCCAGCCATGCAGATACAGAGACAGTGGCCTCAGGCATTTTTTATTTGGCCTTACTAGTGGGATGGCATGGCTTGACGCTATTTAGACACACACACTCACACACGCACGCACGCACGCAAAGACAAACACATCCACAAAGAGTCTTGATGTAGACTGTAGGTGAAGGCCGGTATATGTCTGTCTTGTCTTGTGAGTGAGCGGCCTGAAGATGGAGGTAGGGTAGACAGATTGGAGGGACGAAGGGGAAGAGAGGAAATGGAGGGATTAGATGAAACCTTTCAGTGCGTGTCATCATCCCTGACATTCTGTAGGGCTTGACCTTAACAGAGCAGCATTGTGTCAGATACAGGGTCTCATCACAGCCCACACACACACATCAACACACACATACACAAGCACAGACAACCATTCAGACAGCCTGGACACCAGCACCCAACATATATTGTCACATAAACACATGCATGCACACACAAATACACAAGCAAAGTGAATGAAACAGCAAAGTGAGCGTGATGCTAATCCAGTCAGCTTTCAACAAGATGTGATGAACATAATTAATTATTATGCATTATTGTACAATATTATACTAGTTTTGATAAAGTATTTAGAATATATGAAGCATCTACTGAACATTTGCAAACAAACAGTTTCCACTGTTGAGAACTTCTGTGCTGTAGCTTGGTTCTTTTATTTGGTGCTGAGGAGTGAAAAAGTTAGAAAACTGTGCATGTTAGTTAAGATGCAATTGCTGTAAAACATGAACATTAATAAATATAAAAGTCATGTCAGCTTTAAGGTAATCCTTTCTTTTGAGAGTTATTGATCATTTATGGACCAATGCTTTAAAAAATAAAGTTAATTCTTTAATTAATGATAGATGCAAAGAGAATATGAAATGCAATTAGTTTAGCAACCTCTGTAATTAAATTACAGGAACATAAATCAAGATTTTTTTGCTTTGTTTACATATCATGCGTAAACATGTCTATGTCTAAACAATAATTAGAGAAATGAGCAGGTGAGTTAGCAACATAATAGGTAATGTTTCCACAGTACTGTAAAGTATAGCAATAACAAATATATACCTTAGTTATTGTCATGTAAAACAGACCCCAAACAGGACCCTAATCCTTCCATTGACATGTTATACAACACAATATTGCCTTTCACAAGTTCTAATTATATTTTACAAAGCAAGAGACACTGGAGTGGGACTGAGAAGATAGGAAAAAGAAAAGTTAAGAACAAAAAAATTAAGTCAGGTTTATTTGCATAGAACATTTCAAAAACATCATGTAACATGATCAAGTAAAACATTTTCTATTTAAAAGAAAAGTACAGACTTATGCTACATAAATAAAGCGAAGAACAGGAGGGACTTTAAACTGGATTAAAATAAACTTTTCAGCTGATCTGAGGTTTTCTAGGAGTTTGTTCCAGACACGTGGAGCATAGAAGCTTAATGCAGCTTCTCCATGTCTCCTTCTGACTCTGGGAACTGATAAAAGACCAGATCCAGATGACCTGATGGGTCTGCTGGGTTCATATTGGGTCAAGAGGTCTCTGATGTAATTTGGACCCAAACCATTCAGAGCTTTATAAACCAGTAACAGAACATTAAAGTCTATCCTGTAATGGACAGGCAACCAATGTAAAGGCCTTAGAACTGGACTGATGTGGTCCACTTTCTTGGTCTTTATTTATCTGACTAAAGATGAAAGTTTGTGCTAGTTTTTCCAGGTTCTGATATATCAACAGGTCTTTTACCTGTGATATATTCCTGAGGTACTGTAAGCTGACTTTAGCTCTGAGTCCATCACTACAACCTTATTTCTCGCCTTCTGCTTGGTGGTTTTAGACAAGAAAACATTTCAAGCAACTTTTTCACTCTCTAAATGAAGACTCTAAACTTCAAGTCGACTAAAAACCCAGGACTTATCCTTTTGATCCGGTTCCTATTAACATCTCACAGAGCATTGTACCTACAATCAAACATGCAGCAGCCCATATTATCAGCTCTCCTCATGAATCTGGTATCTTTCCCCCTGCCTTCAAGCAAGCTCAAGTTGTCTTTCTGCTGAAAAACCCACACTCAACCTAACCTAGGCTGAAAACTACCGGCCTGTCTCACTGCTTCCATTCATGTCAAAACTACCAGAGCTTGACATCTTCTGTCAGGTCTCATATTTTTCAATGACAACAGCCTTTTCAATCCATATTAGTCTGTCTTTAGGCAGGGCCACTATGCTGAAACTGCTCTCCTATCTGTTACTAATTCCCTATCACTTGACAGATCTGGCAATCCTCAGTCCTTGTTCTACTGGACCTGTCTGGTGCCTTTGACACTGTCAACCACCAGGTTCTCCTGTCTATACTCTAGAGCTTGGCATCACAGATACTATCCCCTCATGGCTCATGTCCTGAATCACAGGTAGATCCTTTAGGTTACGTGGTGAGAGGAGCTTTGCAGCTTTAACACGGGTACTTGGGGGGTTGGTGCTTGGTCCTCTTCTCTTTTCATCTCTTTGCATTTGGTACAGTCATGTTTTCACAGCTTTTCCTACCACTGCTACGCATGACACTCAACTTGCGCTTTCCTTTCCATCTGACGACACAGCTGTCTCAATGAAAATATCAGCATACTTTGCTGATGCATGGATGAGATCGTCACCTTCTGGTAAATGTGTCCAAGATGTTTGTCCAGCCTATTCTTCCTTTCCCTCTGCCAATAATCATACAGTTCGACTCTAACAGCTTTGTGCTCACATATTCTGCCAGGATTCTTGGTGTCATGGTAGACAATCAACTGACCTTTAAGATCCATATTGTCTGTACACAGCTTCAAGACAGTCCGTGCAGATCGCAATAAACAACTCAGTGAAAAACTAAAGGGAGGAGGAGTTGCAGTTCTGGTTATCCAGCGTTGGTGTCATCCTGGACATGTTACTGTTTAAGAGAATATCTGCACAATGGAACTGCTAGCTGAAATGAGCTACATGCTAGCTCTATGAGCCTACAGCTTTCCAATCAACCTGCAGCTCAGTCAAGGACCTGAACATAACCTCATCTCCCTCCACATCTCCTGGTGTCAGGTCCAGATGGTGGGAGTTCCAGAGTTCCCTGCTCAAAACAACTATGTTCAATTCTACAGCACCAGTTCAAGACCAGTCTGAGTCAGAAAAGAATACTGGTGAAGTGGAAAACATCCTGCCTTGTTCCAGTGCCTGAAAAACTCCAACCAGCTGAACCAAATGACTTTGAGAATTTGAATTTCCCTCTGGGATCAGTAAAGTATTTTTCATTTCATTTCATCAGGAGGATCAGACCCTACCTACAGAACATACGACACATCTCTTTCAGGCTGTGGTCATTTCAACATTGACTACTGCTATTTCTTTTCGGCAGGCCTGCTTGAATGCTCAGTTAAACCTCTGCAGATGATTCCAAATGCAGATGCACATCTGGTCTTCAACCAGCCCAAAAGTGCTTATGTCACTGCTCTGCTAATTACGCTTCACTTGTTTCTAGTTTATAGCGCATTAAACTCAAAGCTCTGCTTCTGACTTACAAAACTACGGTGTTGATTATAGCAGTGTTTAAAGGGGCCCTATTATGTGAAATTGACTTTTATGAGCTTTTAGCCTTCTATAAGTGTAAATTGTACCTTAAAACAATAGTAGTTTTATTTTTCATCTATGCGTTTTTGTACTTTTATCGCTTTAAAAAGAAGAGTGCAACTCAAGCAGAGCAAACGGCTGATACCGCCGCTCCGATGCTCTCGTGAACAGACGTGAAACTGCAGACTGACAACGCACAGCATCAGTCTGGCTGCTCAGCACAGGCGGGGCAGGGGAGCAGGAGAGGCACAGAGGAGAGAGGAAGAGATACAGACCCAGGCTTTTGCAGTTTCAGCTAGAAATCTCTCAGCAACAAGTGAGTGGTATAGTTTGGTGCATGTTGCAAAATGCATAAAAAGATCAGAAATGAGCATGGGATAGACTGGATAGCAAATATAGCATATATAATATGGAACTTTTAAGTACAACAGTTTTACTAATGGCATTATGCAATGCATTACTATGAACTGATTCAATAAACTGCATGGAACTGCACCACCTGCTCCACACACACTGTGAGTGGGGAGCTGTGGTGGGTTAGCAATGAAAAAAGGGATTACGATTGGCAAAGGCAGAGTCATGTTACATGGTAGCCACTCTGAGCCAGTGTTTTTACACAAAAATTAGGACATGAATGCCACATGCAAACACCAAACAGGTAAGAAGAAGCAGCAAAAATGCCGAGTCCAGAGAAATATGATCATTTTCAAGGTGGAGATATAAGCACTACTTCAAATTCATTCAAGGCCAGAACATGTTGTTAAACTGTTGACTTTTTAATGAAGAAAATACCTGAAATCCAGCAGCTGGTGTTTTCCAGACTATTTGTCTCAGAGTGTCAGAGTTTGATTTATTTATTTTACTACACGTTCTGCAAACAGATTTTATTTATACTGTTTACTATTGAAGAAAATACTTGAAGTACAAAATATCTACGATACCAGTTATTTGATATTGTGAGTTTTATTTATGTAATTTATACTATAGACTTAAACACATTTGCTGTTTAAATGATTACTTTGTTGTGAATCTAATACTTATAAGTACAGTTTTTTACTTGCAGTTGTGAGAGTTTGATTTAATTTGCTATAAACACACCTTATATGATTTAACTATTTACCTTTGTTACACAGATAATACTTGAAGTACAGAATACTACTGCTGCTATCTGTTGGTGTGCAATGAATATGGAAGGTTATGTACACGTCTCTTCTACTTATTTAATTTGACTTGAGAAAACTGCTCAGAAAAATCCAGACTCTTTAACACATAACAACTTTAACAATAGCGCATATAGTTACTTACCCTCATAACTAGTTTTATACTATAGAGTAATTCAATTTCTAGCTCAGTTACTTTGTGGAACACGTAAAAACAATAGAAAAAGTAACTATAACTTATTATTTTAAAAAATATATATAGTCCTAACACTGCAACGCAACAACTCTCATGCGTCTCAACAGTTATACTCCGCCAGTGAAAGTTTGCCTAGCGTTACCTCCATAACATGTTGCAAAATCAGTGGCTAGACTGTTTTCCTCTGTTGTTCCACGTGGTACAGAACTATGGCCGTTTCATAGAGTCCTCATCTACTTTTAAGTGCAAGCTAAAGACTCGGCTTTTCAAGTAGCATTTCTGCACTTAGCTTAACTCTTCTATTCACCAGAATGAATTAGAAAGATTTGTCCAGCTCTTTCGCCCAATTCAGCACTTAATAAACTGCGTGCAATTACGCCCAAGAAGATATTGTGTGATGAAACTACGTTCTCGCAATTTAATAAGGGGACTATTGCAAGGAGGGGAAGAGAAAAAAATAGCACAACATGGCAGCACCTGCATCCACCTGGACTGGCAGCAGTCTGACTAGGACTTAATTATGATGCCCCCTGCTGTTTGATTTCATGCTTATGTTGTTCTCACTGTCAGATCTAAGTCATTTTGGGGGGAAACATCTGCCAAATGACTCTAGAATAGAATAGAATAGAATAGAATAGAATAGAATAGAATAGAATAGAATAGAATAGAATAGAATAGAATAGA
>JBAMHX010000007.1:22522702-22540456 GCA_037177515.1 Pseudomugil tenellus | reverse complement strand
TCTATCTATCTATCTATCTATCTATCTATCTATCTATCTATCTATCTATCTATCTATCTATCTATCTATCTATATAACTGCACAAAAACACTGTTTACTACCAGTGTTTGTCAGAGTGCTGCTGGGAGTCTGCAGTAGTAGCAGTGTCTTTGTGACCCCATCATGCTATCTGTTCTAATGATGCTCAGGCCTCCATCAAAGTAGGGACCCCCTGTGGCTCCTGGGGGCCCCTGGGCTCAGGCACAGTTGCTCTTCTTTTTTTTCTTTTTTTGTTTTTTGTTTTCTTCTTTCTCTCTTCTTCCTTAACTGCTTCAGGCTCGGCAGAGTAATGAGAAGCAGAATTTAAAGAAAGCAAAACAAAACAACAAAACCCCTCCATTTTAGACTGGCATCCAGTCTGTGTTCAGTCAGCTTGCTCTTTTTCTCCTTGTCTGCATCAAAAACAAAGATTGTTTTAATGGAGCAGTTCAAACACACTGGACAGCTTTTGTTCAGTGCAGCATTTTTCTCTTCCTTGCATGCAGACACACACACACATGCGAGCACACACAAACAAACTGGGGGGATTAGTGTAGAGTGTGCACACATATGGATTGATATGTTACAGTTTACTGGACCGATGCAAGACAGAGAAAAAAGTATTGATTTTTTGCCAATATGGCTGTGTGTTGATCCCGGGGCCACATTCATTTTCATCACTCAGAGACAGAAGGGTAAGGCAAAGGTGTGTCATACTTGTTTTGCCAGTTTCCATGGCAACAAGGACCTTCAAGTCAGAAGAGTTGCTGGTGAGAGGGGAATGTGGGTTCACTGAAGCCAACATTGTGAGAAATGCCCTCCATCCTTAACTTTCTGTTCCTCTGTATGTCTGTCTATCTCTTCTGTCTCTCTTTTACTGCGTTGCCTCCACTTCCTCAGGCGTTATCACTTACCTTAGTCTTAACGCCAGTTTCTGTGGCTCCCATGCCAATTACAAAAAAAAAGAAACTACAGTCATGTTTATAAATAAAGGAACTCCAGTGGAAATAGCCAGCAGCTATGAGCTCACCACTGCTGAATTTCCCTGAATTATTCCTTAAACAGATCATTGGATTCTCCCATGTCTCTCTTCTTCAGTACTCTTCAGCTCTCTGACCATACTGCATCCTTCATCTCTCATTCTGCTTGATAAATTAGAGGTTATTACTGTGATCCCAGATTTGTTGTCACTGTGTATTAGGGTAGGAATTTGTTTCCTGGTTTCTCATCCAATTTGCTTGGGGCTGATGGGCGGCCGATTTCAGGAGAGGAGTTAGAAAAAGGAAGGATAGCTGCCAACTTACAGAGCCCAACTGACTCTTATCAGGTGATAATTGGCTGTTGATGCAACACCCAACCCATCCTAATTAACCTCTGCAGTTGTCAGCTTGTGTGTGTACATTAGAGCCATCTAATTATCTTATATGATGTACTTGATGAAGTTGAAGATACAAAGTAATGGAAGCTTCTGTTACTGTTAAGCTGGGTTGCACTTACATTGCACATGCAGGTAGTCTGAGTCTGCACATTGTAAATCCAAACTTGATAGCTTAGGTTATCACACTATGTTTTAGTGATAAGCTACCTAACAGAATATGAGGTAGAGATAAGAAAAAAGTAGATTCAGCATTAAATGTACCAATAACCAAAGATATTAGCTCCAAAGTCACCAAGCTCTGTAAATGAACACAGCCTGGTGAGTCTAGCTTCCACCTCAGATGGAAATAATGGTGATATAAATACAGACACAGGAGAGACGTATTGTTTCCATCCAACTGTCGAGCAGACTATTGAAGCACACTATTAATTATGTGTATTTCTGCAGGGGTTGTGCTGCCATACAGTTCTTCTGTTCTGACATCTACTGAACTGATAAGCATATTATTTATTTGTAGATGTTTTCATGTCATGCTGCCTGTGGAGGATTATAAAGAAATGTGCATGATAACCTTCTAATTAGATTAACTCTAACATCACGTCTGACGGCAGTCTAATGCCAGAGATATTTTTTAGACCACAAGTCCTTTGTTAGGGTTTTGTGGCAGCAGGAGTGCTGCAAAGTTCACAGATTATGATATCGTTGCTCTGTTTTGCTTATGATTTCTGTCAACTTTTGTCACCTGATATACTATATGTTGCTTCAGACTTTGTTAGAGTTCATCACAACGTTATCGACCAAAATGCTGTCCGGGAGTCTGTCTTTTTTTTTTTTTTGTAGTGAATGTGTGTCTGCCAACAGTAGGTTTCCTCACCAGGCTTTGTTCTCGGTGACTCCCCTACGGTAGCTTTCATTTGACTCCCAGTGTGAGATCTGTGTTAATTAGGTAAATGAATACGTGTGTACAGACGGGACCATCCTACACTAATAGCGACACCAGTATAATCACAACAAAAGGGCCCCACCAGCTAAGGCTAAGTTTGTGATTAAAGGAAAGGCCTGTATGGTGAGGTATAACAAAACGGCATTCAGTAGGCTTTGAAGCTTATTTACGGCGCTTTATCTAATCCCTACCACCCGTGGCTATGGAGGAGATATGGATGTATTATTCATGATAATGTATAGTGATGACTCTTATGCAGATTCACAACAAAGGCAAACTTTCTTTTGGTGCCTCCAATTAATTTTATTTCACTCTTAGACTGATGTGGAATGGATCAAATGATAAAAACGATTAAAAAAAACATGCT
Organism: Pseudomugil tenellus; assembly: GCA_037177515.1. Lineage (NCBI taxonomy): Eukaryota > Metazoa > Chordata > Actinopteri > Atheriniformes > Pseudomugilidae > Pseudomugil > Pseudomugil tenellus. The sequence continues at coordinate 22,537,750 of JBAMHX010000007.1, read as the reverse complement.
TTCGACGTTAGGTGGACCCTTTAACTGTTGCCTGTTTTCTTGTCTGTCTTATGAGTCTCTGAGCCCTTCCAGCAATGGGCTTTTTTCCCAGAACTTCTCACTACAAAATCACAGTTTTATTCTCCTCACCAACAGGATGCCAGAGATCATCTTTAGTCCTTGTAGTAAAATGTGAGCTGTGTCCAAATCTACATCAGGAGCATGCAGGTCACAAAATAAAAATGGCTCCTAAAGGAAACTAAATCTATTCTTCCAAAAATATTTGAAAATATAACATCATAACTTTCACCTTGTTGTTCTTTGCATTGTTTGGTTGTTTCTTGTATTACAGTGTGTCCCGATCAGCAAATTGTGGTCTAGATATTTGAGTCATGCATGCACCTTGCTTTTCTGTCAAGTAGAAAAGAACCAGTATAGTTAAAGTGTTGCCATATGTTGTCATAATGTTTTTGCCATTTTACTCAGATCCTGAACCAGATGTTGCCAAGTATAGTCACCAGGAGTTGCTATCCTGCAACATTTCTATGCATCCTTTCTCTAACACTCCTGAATCAAATGGTTGAATTCCCTCATCCTCATGTCATTCAGCTCTGCAGTCACCTGGTAACGAGTCTATGATTAAATAAATGTTGGAGAAGAGTTTAATCTAAAAGTTACAGGATGGTAATTCTCAAGGATAAGGTATGCCTGCCATTTAGCATGTCATTTCAGTGATGTAACCATGACACAGCAAAGAAAAAAAAAACGTATTTAGTGAAAAGTCATGAAAGAAGTCTGCAGTGTTGAAAGTCCACAGAATTTCACTCTTTTGCACCAAAAGTTATTGTTTAATCTCATCAAAACTATCAAATGTGGATCCACAGAAAATAACTGAGTAAAGTATCCGTTTATCAGGATTTAATAAGTTGAGCCTACACTACAATCAACAACTTTCAAACATAATAGAGATTTTTCTGAAAAATTTTCACTGACCCAAATCAGCAGGTTTTCAGCCACACACAGTTCAAAATACCTCCCACAATATTGATTGTGTTATCTTTTAATGGTGCATTAGTTGTCAGTTACAACTAATTGACCATTCATGTAGCCTGCGGTAAAGTATGTCTAAACTTACAGTGAATCAACCTTAAAGTTTGTGAAAGAAATGTTTTCCAAAAGTAGGCTTTACTACATTACTGAAAATCCCCTTCATGTTTGTAGTAAATTTATTACATGCTCTAAGATAAAACTAAAAATATTCAGTTTCCCATGGAAAGGAAAGGACTGAAAACACAATCCAATCATTTTAACCCATCCAACAGGTGGTGATATGTCCATCCCGTTCGTCAGCCATTTGTCCCTCACCCTTCAATCCCTCGGGAAAAAGTGTTGAATATTTTTATTCTGTGGAGGATAATAGCAGGGCATCATTTAAGAAATGAGACATCTCTTTGTATATATCTCACTAAACACAATGAGATTTGTTTTCTGTTTTCAACTCATCACTAATGGCACAATGGTTTGGCTCCTTTGCCAGGCCTGGGACTTGAACCCAGACTCAACAAGTCCACCTTCATAACCAAGGGAACCATGATAAATTAATCACCGCGCATCATAGATAGGATAATACTGCTGTTTAGGTTCCTTTAAACACATAAAAGTAAAAATATCTGTCTCGTTTACATCATCTTTATAAATCTGCAGACAGTAAATGGTAAACGCTGCTCTGACTGCATATATACCATCGCCTAAAACAAATTTAGAAGTTTTATTTATCATCCAATGATTTTTTGCATTCCAGTTTGTTGTCTCTGGACATTTTTTTAATTAATAACACAATTTTCTTCCAGTGTGTGTATGGTAGGACAAAGACAGTGTTCCAGTTAAATGACCAAGTCAACCTTTAAACGTAGCTCAACTTTCTGTGACTACAGCTATATTTGGTGACTTTCTGCTGCTTAAAGGAACCACCGATGCTCAGTTTACTCCTCATACTAATCAAATGAGAAAGGCCTTCGGTTTGTTTAGAGGTTAGACTGCACTTTTTTTATGATGTACCAGATTAGTCTTTTCTTTAACTGATCTATGTGTCAGCAATCCTGTGGGGGGCAACTATTGTTTTGAACTTCTTTTATTAATACATTGTGAGCTTAGGTGTGGAGCCAATTGTTTATGACCTCTTCTGGTTCATGAGATTTGAAGATCATTTATTGATAGATTCCTTTTAGCAGTGCGGATCCCTCACCTGCACTTCACCTAACACCAGTTTTGCCAACTAGCTGCAACAACAAGCCATTCTATGAACTGCTTTCATCCAACAAAACATCATCATTCCAATCTCGTGTTTCCTTTCAAAATCCTTAAGGTGTAGAGGAACCAAGAGGGTGGACAGAGGTGTGTATGAAGTGTGTGTCTGATATACCCCTCATTCTTGCCAGTTTGATAGAACTAGCGCACAATGGCATGATCATGTCTTGTTAAAACATTTAGACTCACTACGTTGTTGTATAACTGATTCAGTGCTGCTTGTTCATCATTTTAAATCCAGCAGTGTGAGTCATCCCAAATTGACACTCTGCCGTGGTGACGGTCTGTTGCACGAAAACACACATTAGGCAGCCTGTTTTGGTTTCCACACTGACTCAGTTTCATATGAGAAGTAGATGAACGTTTACCCCCTATTCTACCTCTCATTCTTTTCTTGAAATGTGCTATTAATCTAAAATGCTTAGTTCGAATTTAATTTCATATAAAAGACTAAACATTCAACATCTGTCTAAATCCTAAATGTTCACAAACCTTTTCCATTCATTGTTGTTGTGGTTCCTTGCATGAGGCTGTAGCTCAGGGGGGTAAGAGCAGTTGTCTGTCAACCTGATGGTTGACAGTTCAATTCCAGACTTCCCCTGACTACATGCTGAAGTGTCCTTGGGTAAGACACTGAACCCTATGACCCAAAAAATGTAAGTTGCTTTGGATAAAAGCATCTGCTAAATACCTGTAATGTAAGATTTCAGTAATTAGATTCCTCTTATATTAGTGCTTGTGTAAAAATCTGAAACATTTTTGGTTATCCATCCATCCATCCATCCATTTTCTACCGCTTATTCCCAAACGGGGTCATGGGGGGGCTGAAGTCAATCCCAGCTGACAATGGGCAAGCACACCCTGGACAGGTCGCCAGTCTATCACAGGGCATTTTTGGTTGTTTATTCAGAAATGCAGAACGTCCTGCACGGTTCCTGACAAAACCTCACTTTAGTCAAGTTTTAAAAGTACTACATGTTAAAATAAACCTCTTTGATACTACAGTTAACAATTGTATATGTTTCTTGAATAACAGTATTCCAATAGAGCCTGTGTCTGACTGCACTGGTAGTGTTTTTCCTACATGTCTGTGTTGAAAAGTGTTTTTCCAAAACTTGGTTTCCATAAATCTCTGAAATAGTGTGACACCACTGGTAAGACTGCATCATCCACTCATGTGCGGGTGTGTGCATTCTGGTGTGTCTGCTCGAGATGAGAAAAGAAGAACCAAACTAAGATTACAGAGGTAAAAGAAAACAAAACAATGGAAAATTCCACAAGGAACATTTCTGAATTTACACTACAGCACTTTCTTTTTCCTCAAACCTCGGCTTTGTTTGTCATGAGATCAATAAACTGCGTGCAGTAAACTGTCTATGGCCCCTTTATTCTTTTTAATGGCTTGCAGGTTTATAAAGAATAAAAGGAAGAAGCTAGATTCAATTTAAAAAGATATAGAAGATAACATTTTATTTTTAAAAAAAATCCACTTATTTTCAACTCATTCTAATCACAGAATCGGGTTGAATTCCTAATGGAGGGATAAGTCAATGCCGAACAATCACACGTTTGCTAAATAAAAGACTGTCATTAATTCAAAAGCAGTTAATAATGGATGAGGAAAGACATCACTGAAAGCTATTTACAGTTTGAGGAGGCAGACATATGAATAGATGACCCTTCCTTCTCTTGCAGTGACAGTGGAGGTTTACTTTACAAAACTGCTGGCAGCAGAAGATCTTCCTGTAGCAGACAGACAGAGCTGCTGTCACTCAGCACAGAGCTGTCACCCTGTGAGTGTGTATGTCTGGGTGTCGATATGACAGGTCTGAATTAATGAGAGGTATGTGTCAAGGGGAGAGAGAGACATTGAGGAGTAAAGAGGGCAAAGATGGCGGCTGAGGAGTGGTGACTACAGCATATGAGTGAGTAGGCATGGCACTTAAAATGATAATTTCAGTGTTTCCTGCCTTCTCATTTCAGGTGAAGTCATAATCAGATGAATCTTTATAGTTACTCCTCCTGACAGTTTCATATTCAAGCATATCCTGATACTCTACAATGCTGATATAAGGACAGTAGCCACTATATACAGCGGTATATGTTGTAGATTTGCTCTAGTAGAACTCACTGTCTTGCAGATTCTGTCAGAGACAAAACTTGGGATGTACAGACAATGATGTCAGTTATATTTTAGGTTGCAATCAAAAGAAAGTCACCAGCAACAACGTGATGAACACCAAAGAGATACAAAAGTAGTCCACAGCCAGACTAGAAGCTCTGTGAGACAATACAAAGATGTGAAAGCAGGAACATGTAAAGAACTGGGGTTTTAAGTTGTTTTAGTATCAGTTTATTGTGCTGTTTAAAAGAGAAATATCTATATTCATGCATATGATAAAACAGCCAGATAGGAACAGGGTTGACAATAACTAAGATGGATTCAGAGACCAGTTTTAAGGAGGTTGAAAAAGTAAATGGAAAAGCACCAGAAAAGAAAGACAATGCCATGCAATCATTAGCCTATATGCATCCAAAAGACCCTTAAAAAGACCAGGATCAGGAGAAACATAGACTGTCAGTGGGATTAGGAACTATTGTGGACACAGCATGTACATTATATGACAAATCACCAATACATGATTAACAAAACTGTCTTTAAAAGCACTGTTTGGAATGCTTTTTCCTTTTGATTACTCACATCCTTTAAAACACACATTTTATCAAGCTGATCTTGCCACAATAAACTTCAGAATCAGAACAGGACTTTATTTTCAAGTTAGCACATTCAAAGAATTTGTCCTGGGGTTGATGATGCTAGAAAAAGCAAACAAATAAGAAAGAAAGAAAAGACTGAGTTATGTATTAAAAGTTACAGACGTAAATAAAAGAAAAGCTTTTTTAGAACACAAATATTAACACATTTAAATACTTGGAGGTGTCTTTATAATTACATTTGCTCATCATGGTTATAGTCTCGGTTTTAAAGTGCGATAGGTTTTGAAATTCTTGTATTTAATTATTGTTTTTAAGTACAGTTATTCAAGTTTGCAAACAAGACGGAAAATTTTGCTGGCTGCTGCATTACAGGTTGGCCGTTTGTACAGTTATTGAAAACAAAACAGTTTGTGTTATTGTGGTCCACAACAGGTTAACAGGTTAAACTGCTTTAATCATCTTTTAAAACTGGATTCATTAAACTCAATATATGATCAAAACAGTCTCTGTAGTTTGAATTTTCCACTGCACTTCTCAGAGCTTCTGTAAAGATCTATAACCTGAGACCACACATGGTCTCGTGTTTATTGTCATTTACTGTTATCATTACTTTTTATTTTAATGACCGAGCAAACATGCAACACCACATGCCGCATGAATGTATTGAGCGCTGCATAGAAGCTGCTACTCTGACAATAAATAGTGTTTGAGTTACAATGAAAACATTCTTCTGCTAGCTAGTCAGCACCACTAGCTAGCTTTAGCCTGCTCATGTAACACTGCTTGTTGTCTTCCCTGAACATCATCACAAGTTGACGTCCAGTATTTAATCTTCTCTGCAAATGGTTGCACAGTGCTGTGGTGTTAGCGCTTTGGGCTCAGCAAAAAGGTTGTTGGTTTGAATCTTGGCTGGGAAAAATCTAAACAACAACCTGTCCGTGCAGAGTTTTGGAATACTCTTCGGATACTCCAGCTTTCTCCCACTGTCCAAATACATGTGTGTTAGGTTTAATGATTACTTCACAGATTTAAATCTATTCGGATAAAATGGCTGCCTAAAGGCTATAGAGAACATATCTCAGGTGGCTTATTCAGCAGATCATAAGGCTGGTTTTTGGAAAATTAATTAATTGCTAAACAAGCAGACGTACTGAGATTCCTATTAAAAATAGGTATTAAAAATGAATGTCAGGCTCTTGCATTTGCAGCGATTGACATGGTATTTTTATACTGGCTTTGTATTTGCAACCATAGACCCAATCAATGCAGCTTAAATAGCCTACTAATTTATATTAATGAGAACTCACTGACCAGTTTGGTGATGGGTGACTATTCCATGATGATTAATAAATTCATTTGATGCACTCTTACTGAAACATGTGCAATATTGCATTAGTGCAGCTACTTGATAAAGAACAGCTGAATGAGGAGCGAAATTCAAGTAAGTTACATTTACAGTAAAAAAAAAAGGTATAAGGCAGTGTTTGGCTGGTGTCAAGAATAAAGAGCGGAGAAAGAGAAGGTGCAAACAACGCAAGAGGAAGTGAGACATAGTGAACACCGAAGAAATGTAAAATATCCATATCCAAAAATATCAGATTTCAAGTTGGCTAGATCATTTCAAATTAGCTCCTTGCTCCTTGCTGGAAAAGAGAGTTTTCAATGTTTTCTGTTTGACATTTGTATGGGATATGTAATAAAAACTATTTAATGAAGCATTTAGAAAGTATGTGGATTTTAGTGTCAGTAAACATAAAAAACATTTAGATTCAAGTAAATAATTAACTGAATATTGCAACTAAAATAGTCTTATAATGTAAAAATAAATGGAAATTTTCTTTTTTAAAAAAAAAAAAGCTATTGAGCACAGTGCAAATATCTATGTTAGATTTAATTGCCATCCACCCAGTAACACCTTAAAAACCACATCAGCATGTTTTTAAAAATAGTTTAAGATTTATCAAAATAAAGAGTAAATTATGTGGTCGTAGTTTATTCAAGTTTGCAAATGAGATGGTAAATTTTGCTGGCTGCTGTATTACAGGTTGGCTGTTTGTACAGTTAATAAACAGAAACCTTTTGTGTGATTGTGTTAAACAGCAACTTAACAGGTTAACCTGCTTTAATCATTGCTGTTAAAACAGGATTTATTTGAATAAAGATACGATCAAAACAGTCTGTTCAGTCTTGGGCATCTTCCTTTTAAAAGGTAATTAGTTATAGTTAAAAAATACTTTTTCCAATAAGTTAGTAACTCAGTTGACTTAGTAACTCAGTTACCCTACAGTAAAAGTAATTAGTTACACAGCAAAGTAACTGACATTAGTTACAATGTGCAAAGGTCAAATATGTTTATCATACACAAATAAAAACAAAACTAGATACATTATTTTAAACATTTGATATTTACCTTAACTCAACAGATTGCAGCCACCCATATGCATAAAACTAAAATATTTAATAAGTAAGAATTGACAATAAAATTCACTTTGTGTTCAAATACAAAACAAATACACTCACTCAAACATGGGTCAAAAGAAAAAAAGGCACATCTGGCCATTAAGTAGTGCAGGTCTGTGTAACTGTGTGTTAGGAATACTACTGAAATAAACAAAACCCTACCTGAATATTACATTTTCTTTAAGGCACATGACAAACATCCTTGCCTTTAATTTCACTCAGCATGAAGGGGTATCTATACTTTCAGTACAAAAACACTACTTTGGGATCTAACTGGAATGTCGCCATTGTCACAGTTTATTTGACTGTGTCAATCATAGACTGTATATATAAAATAAATACAACTCAAAGAAGCGGGGCAATTTTCTGTCCTTTTTACATCTTTTTATTTTTCATGAAATATTGGGATCATTAATTGGATAAACAACATTTAAAGTTGCTAGGCAACGGATGTGTGGAGCACATCTGTGATGCTCATACACTGGCTGTCTTATTTTAAACGGTAGACCCTGAATTGAGACACAGCCTACGGTTGGAACCGATATGTGTTAAAAAGTAATTAGTTATAGTTATATGCATGAAAACTTCCTCTCCAGCACTCGACTGCTGCTATTTCTTTTCTATCTGGCGCGCAATGACTTCTGGGTGATTGGAGATCATGAAGGATAAGCTATTAAGCTAATTCAGCCCCAAACAAAGTGCGCATTTGAAGTGTGGATCCGAAGGACCCTTAGAATTGGAACAGCACTTGGTGCATCAGTATCACTAATGCGCACTACAAATCCATACTTCGAAGTGTGCAGACCACATGATTGAGACACAGCCTTTGTATTTGTAGTGGGCAGTGAAACAGCCAACCTAAGCACAGCACTCATGGACCACGGTATCCTCTCACTCAGCCAATCATCATCGCATTTGCAAAAGTGTCATCAATCACAGGCTCCTACTCTCCTAGCAGCTGATGTGTGGCTTTTAGAAAGCCTGACACGGCTGTGATGCATTAACTCAAACTATAGTAACGCAACAAGTAACATTATTAATAACGACAACGACGTTGTAATGATGGGAAATGTAATTAATTAGATTACTCTGTTACCAAAAAATAATGCAGTTAGTAATGCCGTTATACTTGAACGCTGTTACTCCCAGCACTGCCTGATACCACACATGGTCTGGTGTTTGTGGTAATTTCCTACTTTTATTTTTAATGACCCAGAAAACATGTGCCACACATATAGGAGATGTCCATATTGAACCACTCAGTTTCTTCTTATTTGTGTTAGGCAGACTACACTAACTACACTATTTTCAGCTTTGACTGACAGGAACTTCTCTTGTTTTCAGACCAGCAGATTTTTCTGTTTTGTGGCCAGTTTTTCACTATTGAGTCTCAATGCTGATTCTGGTTCTTAACCAGTCCTAGAAGTGCCTTTTAGCTGAAAAATATAGTAGTGCATGAGTGTACTGCATGCAGGTTTGACTGAAAACATTAGCAGAGATGGAGAATACCTGACTTAGATGTGATTTATCTTATAAAGTAAATCTAGATCTAGATGTGCATTCAAGGTTATTTATTTTCACCTTTAAATGTGCAATCTCAGATTGTTTTGGTTTAACTTGTAAATCTGCTGCTTAGAGGATTTTAAAGAGGCACTCTAGCACTGGAGAACTTTAAAATTGAAAGACTCAAAGGGGACGGTTTTCCAGTTAGAGAAGAAAATCAAATTCAAAGAGGCGAACATACCTACATGTTTACCCCCAGTATGCTGCCTACTACATTTCCCATAATCCAACTTACTACAATTATAAGAAGACCATCTTCTATGTGTAACTTTATCCACTTTTTGTGTTATATTTTGATTTCTTGCCCTTCTATGTCTGTATGCAGGGAAGCATTCAATTCATAAGATCTGCCATCTTCATAGTGCTTTCTTTTCCTAATGTCAAATATGATCTCTTTCTGTTGAAAGGATTCGATGCTCCACATAAAGAAAAGATCCAAGCTGGTGAGTCAGATGGGTAAATCTTAGTTTGTGTGTAATCACTCGTGTGTGTGTAAGTGCCAGTTTCTCCTTCTGACTGAAGGAGAAAAACAGCCAGAGAGAGTCTATCAGCGTGGCACCCTGCTCCAGAACATTCTTGATGAAGCAAAGGTTGTCTTCATTAGGTGCATTAATATTCATGACGAATGGTAATTTTGACACAGAAAAGGTCTCAGTAACCTTTTCTCGTGCATTTTTTCCCTTCTCAAGGAAATTACAGTCCGGCAATGACTTAATTAATGCTTGGTTTCCTCGCCAAGTCGTTTGAGGGCCTGTCACTTTGAGGTTGGGGTATCTGTCTAGCTCTGACAGCGATTGAGAGAGAGAGAGATAGAAGCAGAGGGATAAGGAAGCAGCATTTAAGAGAGACAGAGAGGGACGGGAACAGTTGCTTTTGCTTATTTACCAGTAAATCCTTTTCTCTTGTTTCCTCTCTATGCTCCACCCCTCTTCTCTTCTCTTCGTCTCTTTTCCTTTACTCACCGTGTTAAAGTGTGTTTGGTATATGGAGGATGTCACCCTCAAGGGCCTGCAGGCCTCACATTTCAGCTATGAGATCATGAGATGTAACAGGATGTGACTTTTCACTTTCCTCTCTTTATCATCTCAGGGATCGTTGCGCAACAGAGACACGGCAGTCCTCCAAACAATCCGTGTCAAATGATGAGGTTGCTTGTGCGGTACATACAATCATACAAGAGCACAATTTATCTAGATTCAATGTCTGTTTTTTCTCTTTGTGCAAAATCGCAATGAAATTTTAAGGCCAGAAAATGTCCAAATATAATAAGAGACGTCTAAATCTGTCCAGAAAAAGGAGTTATGAAAAAAGTAATAAAAAAAGTGTTAAAAACTTTTTTTCCTACATGTATAAACAATATTAAAGTAAAATTGTTGTGTTTTTTTTAGATGGTTGCTACTCAGCATATCCACATTATCTGGCAGGGTATTGCATCTTAAAAGCTTTATTGTGTTTTAACGGTATAGGAGCCCATTTTTATGAGGCTGCAACCGATTGCTGTGTTATCCATCTGTACTGGTTGCCATCCAGACATAAACAGGAAGATCAAAACATATAGCAATGTAAAACACTCAATCCTTCCCATTTCCTCTACGACGTATCTGAACATAAGTCAGCATTTCCTTTATCACGTCCCATAAAAATAGTAATTTGCAGGAGCCCCTTGTAGCACAATATGGTCGGCAGTGTGTTTTCCTGATAATGTAGAGATGACAGATAGGCCCATACTGTGGGCTTTCACTTCACTCTGGATACCAGTATAATAAATTGCAGAGAGAAGGAGGAAAGAGAGAAAGATAGGGTGACTCCTCCAACGTCTCTCTTCTCCGGCCAGTAGAAGGCTGCACTGTGGGCAGTGATTATACGCTATGAAAATGTAGGATTAATTAGGCCGGCAAGGGAAGGCAACCCTGTCTCATTACTGGCACACTATCCCCCCTCAAAGATATCACCGCTAACACAACCATCGCACTAATGCCAGCAGACGCAATCCTTTCTTTTCTGCCCATCGCCCTTATTATCTTATTTAAGGCCACTTAAGGAGGGCCCCAAAGGTGGGCGACACCACAGAGTCTCTATTCTGTATGCCACCTTAATCAGAGCATCTCCTTTGCACTCACCTAGAGTTAAAAAGCATGTGTTTCAGAGAGGAACCACTCATTTTTTTCACTTCAGTGCTACATGTGTGATTGGGTGGAGCGAGGACAATGGTGGCACAGTTTCCACTTTGTCACAGGAATAATTAGTCTATGGAGACTTTGCCCTCACTGTGTTGGTCCACGGTTCTTCCTGCTTTATCCTTTTTCACAGATAAAGTGTCATACGACCAGAACCCTCCACTTCCTGTAACATCTACTGTTCTCCATCATCTTACCAGCTTTTATCTTTCTTCTTTGTCAAATAGATTTCATCACTAAAAAGAGATTTCTCAACAGAGACAGTCCGACATTTTGTTTATCCATTTATTTTATGATCCGTCCTTTCAAATAATTATTACGATTATGTTCTGTAAACGTTTTTAATTTTGTCTTTGGAAAAGAGTTGACATTAGTATGGTTTATTTTGTTTGTTTTTTATTTGTTTTGTTTTTTGCTTCAGCTCTTAAAAATGATCTGAGTTATTGTTGTCATTATCACTGTCGCAAAGGACCATATTAATGACTTGATAAGTGAAGGTTGTTCTTGTCAATGTTCTTGTCAAATCTCAAATATTATGTTGATGTCAGATTTATAAGTTATGCAATTTGAATTTACTGATGACAAAATGGTTAGTTATTATCACATATTACATAAGTAAAATGCATGTGATTTTTATTTTCACTTCCAACTTCAAAAGGTAAAACCTGGATGTAATTTTGCTATTTTGACTTATTTCCATTGTTCTTCATTTCCTCCCTTTTCCTAGTAAACAATGCCTTCAAGTCCAAGTGAAGCCTTACGACATTTGACTGTAAAACATTAATTCCGTAATTTATTATATAAAAAGCTAAATAAATAAAAAAGTCAATAAAAAAGAAGACAAGAAAGGAATGAAATGCAATTCAAAGTCCCACAAATAACGTAATACAAAAAGACAAATAACAAATTAAAATTAAAATTACACAACATAAATACATAATTAAGATTAAATAAAACATGTAATAAACAAATAAAATATGCACAAAAAATTATTAGTGGTTTGTCACAAATTTTTGACAACAGATTTTAAAAAATCATTTGTTTTTATGGGTGGAAAAGTCGATTTCAAGCAAAAACATCTTGTGAATTTATATGAAACTTTAACTTACATGCAAGAAATGTGGCATAGCAGAATGTTTTTTAAAATGTAAAACTAAGGCAAGGCGATAAGGACATTACTAAGGGTTAAAAAAGCACAATGTGGAGAAGTTGGGGGTGGCCTTGTTGTCATTTGTATCATAAGGGTCTGCTAGTAATTGTCACAAGTTGTAACACCTACATAAAAAAACCTAATTAGATAGTTGAGTCAATCAGCATCCCACAGGTACGTAACATAGATGTGGAGAACAACAAACCTGTCTAATTGCCCAGAACATGATTACACTTCTCACCAGGACCGAGTGCTTGAAACATGCTTATTTTTGTTTTTGATTGCAAGTGGTTGCATGTGCTGACTGTAGCATGGAAACCTGTTGGAGTGAGTGTCAGCCCTTAAACAGAAGTTTCCCCAAGCCCACAGGGGCATGTGTTTTATACTGGTCTAACTAAGATTCTCACCCCTCTTCCAATTTAACATAATTACCCAGGGTGCTCTTTGATAACACCTACTGTCATTCCTCATTTACAAGGCTTGCTGAAACGTCAATCAATTAGGTAATAAAACATCTTCTCTACTGTTACGCTCTGTCACATGCAACTTCCAATAGTGCATATCCGTAATTGACAAGAGCTACTCTTCCTTTAAATTGGCAAGAGACGTGAGGAGGCAGAGTAAGATCGTTTAGTCAAAATATTGACAAGTCGTCATGGGATTGTTCACCTGCTGGCGTTTCTTCAGTCAGAGTAAAATCCTCCCTGGAAGTTTTGTCAGAAAGTATATACTGCATATGAGAGAAAGCGCTTGGCCTTCCTTTTGGTAAGTTGGATTTCTTATAAAAACAATGCTATTTTAAAGTCTATTCAACTAGAATGTCAAGCATTTCTTTTTAAAAAAAAAGTATATAAGATGATGTGCATGCGTTACAAGAAAATATTATTAGCAATCAGCCATGAATGGTTTGGTTGAGGATTGCTGCATTTAGTTTGGAAAAGCATGTTCGTGAAAGAAGACTGGAAGACCTAACCCTGACTGTTTAGTGCAATTGAACAACTTTTTCACATGTACTGTTTGGAACCAATGATATGAGAAGTAAAACTACAATAATTACTTAAATGTGGACTCTTTACATTGACAGCTACCTAATGTGTGGACATATTAGCTAGCTAAGATGCCCCCTGTGTATGGGGATATTCCATCAGAGATGGCAATTTTGTTAAATCCGTGAAAACTGCTGGAGGCAGAAGGTATGGGTCGTTGTTTAATCCTGTTATTTCTAGCTTTTTAAATACCACTCTTTGTGAGCTCCCACAAGATGACCTCCCTAAATCAACAGCTGCTCCACATGTTTTTGAGTTGAGGATGGTCATTACTAAACATCATATGATATCACTCACCTATTGCTTAAAATTTTGTGCTTGTATACAACTGTCATTCCTCGTAAGACTGCTGTCTGCTGCCGTCCGTCATGGCGCAGACACGTGATTATGTCACGGATCTGCAAAGGCTGAATACATACGATTGGTAAACTAGGGCTGTGTCCAAAAGTGTGCCCTATGCCCTACATAGTGCCCTATATAGTGGTCACACCATTTTGTAGTGGTGTCTGAATGTACTTTTGGAAAAAAGTAAAGCACTCAAAATTACCCACAATGCATCTTGAAAGTAGTGAGCATCGATGGTCACTAGACGGGTCAATATAGACTACAATGCATTGTGGGGCAGAATGGCGGAAATTATACGAACATCAAAAACGTTTAATAAAAAACTATCATGCATAATTTTTTATCAATTTTCTACTGAACAAATATAAAAAGCAAGAATTAAATATAAAAAATAAGTAAAATAAGTAAAAAACTCGAAATAAGATTGGATTTGAATCGTAGCCTACAAGTCTGTTTTGGTTTCCCATGCAAAGCAGCACTTGGTGAATTAGATACCAAAAGAAGAGATCAGTGAGAAAGGCTTACACGCAAGTTGGAAAATCTGTTCCATTCATATTTAAAACAAATGCAAGACCATGCATTTACAGGAGTTTTTTCATCATTGCAAAGAAAAAAGAGAATCAACATTTAGCAACCCCCCACCACGCCCCAAGAGAAATATTTCAAATAGGATCCAGGGATCCAACTTTTTCCTGTACAAGTAAACGTTACTACTTAAATTAGCCTAAAGCTAACTGCAAACTCTAAGACAATGTTGTTTGTTACCATAGAGAGCATACAGTAGATCCTACTAAGGTACATCAGCCTTGTTGATACAGAAGTGTATGTTTATATGGCTTAAATAGCTTACATAGTTTGGTAAATGCTAGCTTTCTGTCACAGTAAATGCCAGCTTGTAAAGCCTTCCCACCGGCTTTTAGTGCATGACTAAAAAAGCTCCTAAACCCACGTAAATATACAGTTTGACCAGAAGTATAACAGGATTTCACTGTGTAGTGTCACGTGTTTTCAACATGTCATTTCCATACCATGAATTGGTTGTGCCCATGCAATAAACCAGGTGATTTTAATAAGCACTGGCTAAGTGGCTGAGTAAAACGAATACACAGAATGGAGTTGACTTGTTGAAGAGTTACTGAGACTTTTCGATAAGTGTTTGGAAGGGTGAGGCCCTACACTGCATCATTAGCTCGAATGTGATTCAAGGTTTTAACATTAGATGGGAGTTATTCTTACATTGTCTCCCATTAATAGCAATGATGTAAAGTTTCGGTAATTCAGACATCCATAAGGGTAATTATAT
>JBAMHX010000007.1:22475302-22494857 GCA_037177515.1 Pseudomugil tenellus | reverse complement strand
GTCACTAAACGTGGATGTAATTTTTGGATGTACATTCTTTGTCTTTCACATCTCTTAACCGGTTTGTCTCAATTCAGCGTCTGCATACTTCAAAGTACGAATTTGTACTGGATACTTCATACTGGCGCGTCAAGTGCTGTCAAACTTCAAATGCACACTTCGTTTGGGGCCGAGTTAGCTTAAATAAATCATTTGCAATCTCCAATCACCCAGAAGTCATTGCGTGTTAGATAGAAAAGAATTAGAAGCAGTCAAGTGCTGGACAGGACGTTCTTTTATACATAAAAACACACATTTGTTCCAGAAGACAAGCTGGAACGGCAGCGGCACTGTGTCCCGTGACCACAAATGAATTTTATTACATACATCTGACCAGGATTATTTTTCAATGACGCTGATCTTTTAATCTAGGCACACATGTAAATAAAAAATAAGTACAATTCAAAATACTGAGGCAATTCTCTGTAACTTTCTTCTATATCTTTATGCTTTTTGTGAAATATTGGGATTATTAATTAGATAAACAACATATGACGTTGCCGGGCAACGGAGGTCCGGAGCACTGCACTGAGGCTCGTACACTTGCTATCTCATTTCAAACAGCAAGCGCACTTTGGACTGCGGAGAAAATGTACAGCAGTTTGTAGCGTTCGTAGTCTGTGTACTTCGAAGTATGCAGACCCTGGATTGAGTCTCTTCACAGTCTCTCCTTTGTTCTCATTCTTTATTCCTCATACTGATAGAGCTGTCTGTAATGGAAGCTATGAGCTATTTACAAACCTCAGATTGTGGGGTCATTTAGGTTACCTACCTAAACCTTACAATTGAGATGTTTTGTACCAGACTACCACAGAAACACAAAACAAACTAAAACACAAGCAAATATTGAGCGTTATGTGGTTTGGTTTTATATAAATACTTCTTCCCACACACAGCTGAGCAGAATAGTGATAAAAAACTCTAAATGTCAGCTGCATATAATCAAAGAGCTAGCATTTCTAAAATGCACAGGGTTACCGCTATAAAATAACTTAAGAACAGCTCAGTATGATTTCACGTACACTAACTTTAACAGACAAGAATGCAAAGTAATTACAAGTCAAGCTGTGTGTAGCTTACTGTCACAAGAACCAACTCCCCGCTTCCAGTAGAAAAGAAAAAGGAACCACTAAAGGAAGGTGTGCCGCTTACTAAATGTTTGCTTTTAAACAGAAATGAAAAATAGATGAAAATATTAGTTATAAATTAAATTGAGTGTCAGAAGTATAACAAAGCTATGAAAAATGGCAGTAGAGTAAAAACAGAAGAAAGGATGGCGCACACACACTCTCTCTCTCTCTCTCTCTCACACACACACACACACACACACAGGGAAAGTGGTCAGAGCAAACACAGGTCACTGTCCTGCTCTCGGCTCTTTTTCTGCTGACTGAGGACGACCCGGTGTGAGAGTAATCTGGTCCAGACTAACTCTATACACCTCAAGTCCCTCGGGTCTGCGCCCCCAGAGAGACCCTAAGACAGACAGAGAGAATTAGGCAGAAGCAGGTGAAGGAGAGAAAATGATATCATTGGGGAAACCTCTGCCTTTCTTCTTTCAAACAGCCTATTTGCTCTGCTGATCATTAACTTGGTAACAATACTCATGAAATGAATGAATAAAAACATTACAACGCGCTATAATATCAATTAACATTATGAAGAAACAAACCTTTGTGGGTAATAAATAGTTTATGTGTGGGTAGGAAGATAACATTAAGAGTAATAAAATTTACTGTCAAGCTGCATTAAGCGTTTCCTGGCGGAGCGGCAGAGCTGAATTTTCAGGTATGAAGATTTCATTACTGTACAGTTGCCATACAGTCCAAAAAAGTGGAATTCTGTAACACAACACATGGGCTTCTGAGATTTCTGCGGGATGGGTTTAGATATAGAGAGTAAATGTGTGGGAGGTAGCTGCAGCCACACGAAGTGAGGCCCGATCAACCTCAGCACTGCTGCCAGTGAAACACCTGATCACTGCAGCTTACATCACTGATTACGTGTCCTGGAAAAGCACCAGAAGATGCATCATTTCAACTTTAAAAGTGGCTAACCAGATATGACTAATGCATTCCTTTTGGTGGGAGAGTGCTTATTTCCCTGATGCTGTAAATCAAAAGCTATTTGCACTCTCCGGATGAAGGTCAGAAATGATCACTGTGTGATGGCCAAACGCAACTAGCAAAAGACGAGAGGAGAGGCGTGTATGAGCCTCGCGCTGAAACCAAGAGGGGAGGTTGACATATGAAACAATAACCATCATAACACCCGTATTCTCCCTCCTCCCTTTTCTCCCACTCTGCCCACAAGACCATCTTACGATTTCTCCGTCCTGCTTCCTTCTTCCTTCTCTGTCGTCTTTCTCTCCAAAGCTCTGGAGGTGGACCTTTGATTGCTTCTTTAATTAGCAATGTCAGGCGGCTCTGTGGATTTACTGAGGATGTCGAACTTCTGCAGATAATTGCATGCCTTTTTCCTTTTCTCTCTCTGTTGCTACATCCCTCCCTCCCTTCAGCCATTCCTCCATCGTCCTTTCAGAATGCCCCCCCCCCCATTCCCCCATCTATCCCTCTCAGTAACTCTCCTATGATTTAATGATTAATTATGGATGTGAGTTGGAAGAAAAAAAAAAGCTTTTTCACTAATCAAAATGAAATTCCCCCCCATTCTGGTAATTACAGTGTGAAGATAATGTTGCTGATGTCTTTTTGTTGCCAAAGCCTGGACTGCGCCGTGATCGGAGGTCCGTCAAGGCTGATGAAATGAATAATCACGATGTAATGATTTCTAAAAACTTCACAGAAAAATGAAGTCAAAGTGGTCTCCATTGGATTGAGAGTGAAAAGGAATAAACAAAATATCCAGACAAGAGACAGAAGCAGAACACTGAAATATTTCAGTACAAAGGTCTTGAGAATGAAACAAAAGAAGGCCTAAATCTTCAAGCATGACAACAAACCGAGGGATCCTTTTTCTTTCCTGATGCCATAAGGCTTTTTAGCATTTAGGCAAACAGCTAAGAATCGCTCTCGAAATTAAATGTTTTGGTCAAAAACATATGAGAAATGGATACATGTCATTAATACAGTATGTACAAAACAATGATTAAATAATATGTTCAGAGGCTTCTTCACCTCCACTGCAACAAAGAATGATTTATTCCTTCCCACAGTGGCTGTCATATGCAGTAATGTAATAATAATATATAACAAGACTACTGCTCTTTGTTTTCATTTAATGATGCAATGGTATAGCTTACCATTGGGGATTAATACATTATTTAAATTTGCTCAGTTATTGATTTCTAAAGCTGTAGGTGCATGTTCAGTTCACCAAGTACCAATTCAAGTATTCAATTTGGTTCCACAAGTCCTGCAGGTTTGCGAGTTTTCCCTGTTTCAACTACGGCTGGGTATTGATTCAGATTTCAAGAATCGATTCAATTCCGATTCTCAAGATTTAGAATCGATTTTCACGATTCAATCTGATCTGTTCTGATCAGATATGGATTTTGTTCAGTGTTATTAAAAATCTTAGTTGTTTGTTAAATCATATGTATAAATAGTTATGAAACTACTAGTATTATATTAACATTTAAAGATGACTTCTGTGGTTTGTAGTACATATAAGGAGATTCATGTCTTAGTCTGTGTATTGTGTTGTCACACAAATGCCTGTGAAAGGTAAAGGTTCATCAAAGGAAATGAAAATCGATCTTTGGAATTATGGATTGATCTTTAGGAATTGATATGAGAATCGATCCAGAATCGATTAATCAATCTTTTCAACACAGCCCAAGTTCCAACACACATTCAGACTCAGTTAAATAGTCTTGCAGTTACTTTTATCAACGAACACCTTTTAACCACTTTAAATGAATGCAAAGATTCTCATCTGTGTATTTTCAGGAAAGAGCTGAAATGAGAAGTGGATTAATTAATTAGATGAGAGAAAGGTGATTTGCTACTACTTTATAACAAAGTCATAAATCTTAAACCAACATTGTGAAAAAAATCCTATTTGACATTTAACTAATATCATGATTCTTAAAGAACATGGAAACCGTTTTTCTACCCGTGAAGATGTCTGAACCGAAAACATTTTGCACATCTTTATAAACCAGTTACACGCTGAGGACTATAAAAAGATAAGTACTGCATAAAGTAGAATAAGCAGAAGTCATACTTGGTCAAATTCCAAAATTACTGGACCCACCTTCATGCACAACATAACCCAATGGCTTACCGAGCTGACAGATTTATATAAGGAGCAAATGCTGAAAATAGAACTGCATCGTTTGGCTTTTGATCATCAGCTGATGCAACACTTTAGCCACTTTTTAAATGACTAAATCCTGATTCCAGCTAAATCAAAGCCTGTCCATCCATACAGCATATCAATACAAAATATAGTATGACAAGTTCCTATTGTTCCTTGTTGTGACTCACACTCTTACACAACACACACACAGGTCTGTTTAGCTTTAGTCTCCGATCCTCCCTGCCATATTTACTGGGTATTTACCTAACAGAGGCATGCTGGAGATATTTATCGTCCTGATGCCTCTATATATAGGGCTGAGGAGCACAGTGAGAGGAGAGGCTGGCACAGTGGGAGGTTGCTTCTCTAATCTCCATCTCCAGGCTGACAGGCCTGAGAAGGCCCTAATGAATGGCTCTTTTCATCTGCACGCCTGTGTGTATGTGACAGTATAAATATTTAGCAATATTGGAGTCAGCTTGTGATTTTTACACAGATGGAGTGATTGATGGCTCAGCCCCCTGACGGATGCCAAAGACCATCCTGGAGATGTTATATAAACCAACACAGCCTCTCTCTCCCTCCATCATCTTCTCCATCTCGCGCTCTCAATATCTTTCACACTGCCTCCTCTGCTCTCCGCCTTCTTCCCAGCTTGTCTTCTCGCTGTCGATCCGCCCTCTGTGGCTCTGCCAATTTGCCTTACTGCTGAATTTCTATCATACGCTGTGCTGCCTCTATGGAGGTAAGACAGGCTAAATCAGAAGAAAACAACCCGACAGGGAGGAAACTGAGAAATGCTGCTGAGATAGACCTTAAAACCAATTTGGTGTTTTAAACTTATTAGCAAGAAAAAGGGCTGATGAACTATTACGCTCTGCAAAGTACTTAGAAAAGTTTATTTGAGGACTTTACTTATATTTTGTGAAGTTTCTATAATCATTATTATCTTTAACTGATCGGATATGGTGCAATGTCCCGCTTCTGTTACTTGTAGGTTTCGCACTGTAGGTCAAAGCAAGTGAGACGTCCTATACGCCTATACACACATCCACATGCTGTACATCTGTATGCACATACACCTGGGAATTCATGCACACATTGCTGTCATCTGTGTCAGAGGGAAACCAGACTGGAGCCACTCAGTTGGAGCAACAAACACACACACGTACACGCTGCTGCCAATATGCCACTGAAAGTCTTTGCTGGTATAGTGTGTGTGTGTGTGTGAGAGAGAACTGTCTTATAATACTTTTCAACTTCTTTTATAGGGGAAATTTGGATTTTATGAATCATTTGATGGGTTGTCATGGCAATTTCAGGATCAACTGTTGAACTCTAGACTGGATAAAGTTTGAAATTTGGTTCTCGTTATGTGCGTAGCAGTTTCAGCTAAAGTTAGAACTGAATCTGAATAGTTTTAATATATTTAATCCATTGTATTTGTGTGTGTGTGTGTGTGTGCGTGCGCAGACTTTCTGTAGCTTCTGCATAGCCAATTAAACTAAAATACAAGAACAAAATCCCTAACCAAATATATGAGGACTTTAAGGGAGAATGTTGAAGATGTATTAACCTTGTAATTGCCTGTGTAAAATATGCTCCCCTGATAATGAAATTTCCTTCTTTAATTTGAAAAAATTGGGAAAATATCTCCCCTTTTTTCCTCACTATGTGTTTTCCATTTAATTGCATTTAAAACTTCAATCTGGAACACCCCCACAGCTTTAATGTTTGGAAGGACCAGCGCTGGATCACCACATCTATTAATCTAACTGTCCTTTGTCTGAATTAGCATTCAGATGTGATCGGTTCCACTGCGCCTTCCCCGCCGCCTGCAATTCCAACAAAATCCACTCCCGTGCAATAACTACAGTGCCCTTCAAGACCCATACCACCTCCCCTTTGCTTTGAGAGGTATTGATTTTTATTTGTTCTGTAATGAGAACAATTAGTCTTTTTCCTGCCCTCTTTCATCTATCACCTCCAAGTTCCTGTGTCTCTGCCACCCAGCCGGCCTCTGTCTTTAAACCCAGCTGGAAGTCTGTTCCCTGGGCAGAGGACACCGCTGCACACCCTCTGCACTGGTAATACAACAACAAAGAGAGATAACAGAGGACATTTTACTCGTTCTACCTAATTGCAGCCTAAAACCGAACATGCGGTGTATTGCAATAACCTGAACATCTTAAAGGAACAATGCAGAGGATTGAGGAAGGGCTTGATTGACAGCAATCCTGGAGACGCTGATGTTAATGTTCTTGCAAAGAAAACAGTTTCATTTTCTCTGAATATTGATGGGTTCAATACATAATGGAGCAATCCAGATTAAAAAGAAAGATAACGTAATAATAATGGCACAAATATCTTATCAGAATTATTTCATTATTAATCATCATTTTCTGTAAAACAGAAATGAATTGCATCCTATCTATCATCCTGGGTGTCTAATCTCATTTTATTAAAAGGCTGATGCCGAGCCCGTCTACTCGCCCAACTCTAATTGATGTGGTTAGAAGAAATTACCACACTCCAAGTCCAGCATGGCTGGTGTTAACATGTATCATAAAATGTGAAAACATAATAAAACACTCCGATCTATCCATTAGGAATGCTTTAATTTCCGCAGTGGCAGGCGAGTGGCAGGCAGGGCTGACTGACTACCAGCCATCAGGAGGATTTAGCTTCTATAAACCACCTGATAGACGGGGTGATTTGTGACTGACTGGATAAGTCACTAGCAGGTTTCAGCGTGCTGCCGTCTGAGCTCGTTTACAAGCACACGCGTGTGCGCACATACATACATACATGTGACGTCAGCTCCTATTTCAGCCATGGCCGGAGAGAAATGAAGCATCTGAAAGAGTCCATTTCTCTTGCCGCGCTGCCTGAGCCTTACTTACCCTAATGATGTATAATAGCCTGCAACTGCACTTAACCTGAGCATTACTGTGGCAAAGACTGAGTATAAGAGGCACACACACACACACATGCGCGCACGCGCAAAGGTCTAGTTTTATACAGGACCCTGTTTACTAAAGTATGCGAAGGCAGGAAACAACCTGGCGTGTTAAGAAATGAAAGACTCAAATCTCACTCCATCAAATCCAAAGACGTATATTAACAATGACAGCTGTATCCTCGTTTTCTCTCTGATCCCTCACTCACACTTCACTCTGCTGCTGACTCATTGTGGAGCAGTAACCTAAATGATACAAGCAGTTAGCATGCTGCATGTGTTGTCTCCTAATTAAGCTAATTCAGCTGGATGCCTGCGTATATTCATACAAACAATATAGAGGTTGTCCCTTTAACCCCTTTCGCATTAATTAGTACAGATGGAAACAAGCTCACTGGTTGCACATCATCAGTGACTGGACGGATGCATGTGTATGTATGTGTGTGTATGTGTGCGTGTGCACGCAGGACAGGTCGGAGACAGTGGAGAGACAGTAAATGACAGAGTCACGTGAGGCAGCTACTGTATGAAACCTCAGATCTAATCAATAGGAGCGAGGAGGACGCCAGGCGCCAGCCAGAGGGTCACCACTCATCACTCAGGTCAGTGGCGAACACACACATGCGTGCACACACGCACACATAGACCACATGCGCAGGGAGGGCATTGCACAGGGGCACGTTACTAGACAGGACTATGAGGCAGCAGAAGATGGGTCAGAGAGAGGTTGAAGCACATAGCAACAGAGGGGGAGCTGGATCGATGGGAGAGATTGAAGGAGCTCCGTAATACCGGAGGAGTCACGGATGTCCAGAATACAGCTAAGGAGGGCTAGGAGACAGGTCAGGAGGGTTAAAACAGCCTCACACAGCAGGGATGAGGCATCGACAGGCCATAAACGAGGTGAGGGAACGGCGGAACTGACTGATTTTGATGCTTAGGGTAGCTGGATGCGATTGCGGTCGCCTCAGACTACACCAGAGATGATTCAAGTGAAATTACCAGGATGTGGCTGGAAATTTACAGGTTCGCTAATATGACAAATATAGCAGGCTTTTAGCACTGTTTGCAACAGGAGACAGCCTGATAAGCCGTGGTAGCTTGACTGAAAGTGGGCCACCAGAATGTGTGTGTGTGAGTGTGTGTGTGTGCCCTGGTGCTGCAGTAAAGAGACACTAACGGAAAGATGGACCAGGCTTGGTGGCATTTAGCCCTGTTCTATAATGACACTGAAAGCTGTAGAGGAGACATAGGCACTGTTATTGAATTATTGAAGGTGCACAGAGAGGTATAAATCTGCCACGGAGATGGCACACTGTTGGAACACACACACACACGGGCCACATACAGTGAAGGGTGGCGTGACGACTGCAAGCTTTGACTTGCTGACCTTGAGGTTGTTAAAACAAGCTCGCCGTCAGCTTTTCTGCAAAATATGTTTACCTCGTGAGAAAGGAGAGAGACAGAGGAGGAGAAGGAGAAAGACAGAGAGCGAAGTGTATGTGCAGTGCTGACATTGCCGGAATAAACACAGCGACTCCATCAATTCTTTAGGACTGTGACGCGAAAAAAAAAAAAAAGGAGACAGCACAGAGGGAGACATGAAGTAACAACCAACCTGTGTGAGGCGGGCTCGAGCCAGCTTTTACAACACGGTACCACCGTAGTGGAGGGAGGGGATTAAGCTCTTGAGACCACAAACAAACATTCCAGTGCTGAGAAACCACACAACACACACACACATTAAAAGAGATCTACTGTATTCACAGACACACACACATATATACCTGTAGCAGAGGCAGTCTAGAAACCATGCATCAACTTCCAATTACTGATGTTTATCTCTTAAATAAAAGGAGACACAGCATTGCTACATGCATGAAGACATCACTTTATGTGATAATTCCTTTTTCTTCCTTCCAGCGGAAAGATTTCACCTCACGCAGCAACACATTTTTATTTCCATTATTATTTCAGTATCTCTGCACAGATATGGAGGTATTGTTTCCCAGCTCAGCTGCTTTCCACCAAACCAAATACAGTTGCTCTGTAGCATCTGCTTGTAAATGTTTAAATCTAGCTCAACCTATGTCCGTTTTTTTTTTTCCCACATTGCATATGTGTATGTGGATAAGCGGGGCGTGTAACTGACCTGAGCTGCGTAGCCGACGGGGGCACCTCTTCTTATTAACATCATCAGTCTGCATCATTACAAGGCTGCCTGGGTTGGGCAGCAGGTGCTATGTGAGTGCCAGGGTAACAAACGACCATGCAATTGCTCTTGGAACACACACACATCCACACACAAGCATGAACAGACAGCACAGATTCTGAAACCCCCTTTCAAATCCCCAAAAGGGATATGGGGTGTATGTGTCTATCTGTTATGCGGTGGGTTAGCACAAGGTGTCTGGCCGGCTTTTCACTGGGGGGGACGGACCCAATCCATCCTCCTGACAACAGGCCAGCGATTCACAGGCGAGTCCTGGACACAACTCTGCTCAGAGCAAGGGATGGACTTCAAGTAATAAACACAAACAAACCAAAAAAAGAAAACAAGCTGTTTTGAAAGTGAGTGTACAACATGTGCACAACACTACTCAGGGATAAAAACAGCTCAGGTGAAAACAGAATGGTGAGATGAATGTGCTGGGCTGATCCAGCTTATAACAGATGTGGAGGAACAATAAAGTAAAGCAGTAAAGCTGCTTCATTACTGTGAGTTTGACTATTGGGAGCCTTAAAAAGGTCAGTTAACAAAACAAAAACAGCAAAGAAAAAAAAAAGACAAATACTCGTATTTTCTAGATATATCCACCTAAAAAAGGTTTTAAATCAGCAAATTCATCAACAAGCTGCTCGCACATATCAGACAGACACACTACATAACTTCCCAACCTTAAAGTTCTGTACTTTTAAATTACTTTTGATGGCACCCTAAAATTTATTATGTACATTCCTGGTGCCATCTTTGTCCTGCAACATCCTGAGGCCGAGGCACTTCTCCGCACGACTGTGTTCCATCCCAGGGCATCGCGTTACAGCTGTGTTTTATTTGACGCACCACGTCACATGCCAGCAACTGGATATGGCTGATGCAAATGTGCACCATGGCTAATTTATAAAAAACAAACAAACAAAAAAACCAAGAGGACACTATGGGAGGAAGCAAGGAGAAGAAAGAGAGAAAATGATAGAGCAAGAGATTCATTTGGGATGAAGAGAGTTCAGTTCAGATAAGAGACAGGATGCAAGACTGGTGTTGAAACAGCCATCATACAAGGCAGCCGAAGTGTGTAACTGCCAAAATTCAGTAGTGATTTAACAGCTCCGCACAAATACATCTTTACAGAAACAGGTATTAATCAGCAGAGCAGCATGCACGAGCAGCTACCCTTTAAATTATCCCCTTTACTTTATTGTATGCCTTTCATGATGTATTGTCATCATCTACACCCGCTCTTAGCCAGAACTACAAGAACCTTATATCAACAAAGTTTGACCGAAACGTTCAGAAACCCTCACAAAATATTTCTTCCATAGCTGCAAGGCCCACATTTCAAACAGCTAGAGTTAAATTCTTCATTTATGATGCATAAATGAGCAATAAAACTCATCCTGATTAATTCATATCCTTTTCTTTTTTTGTGACAGCTACAGGAATGAAATATAGTTTCTGTAGAGTCTTTAGCTGACTTCAATTAATCATCTAACAAAAAAAAAAAAAAAAAAAACACAAAGATGAGAATTTTCGCTAAAGCAGTTAAACCAAGTGAGTAATATTTTGTAGGTGACCAGTCTGACCAGTCCAGGCCTCTGGGAGCAACTTGTGGGATGTTCACAGGGGAATCTATGAGTGGTGTTGTTGGAAGCACCTTTATGGATTAGACTGTCCTGGTACAATCAGCAATGGGGTGTCAGGATTCTGCGGTAATGTTTAGGTGGGCGACGTTTTCTATATGCCAAGAATTCCCATCTACACATTGAATTATTTACTTTGCCTGTCAGCAGTTTTAATGTTGTGACTGATTAGCATATATGCCAGTGTTTTAGGACTTACAATCTTATAAGAAAGAATCTACAGTATTTGTTTCTGTTTCTGTTCAGGTTTTGGATCGCAATAGAATAACATGTACAGAAGCAAATAGCTGTGTGCACATGGAGGTATGTGGTACTAAATGCATGGCCATCCCATAAATATGAGCACGGTCAATAGTTAGAGTTTGTTTATTGACAGATGGATATCTACACCCGTGAAGTTAATGCTGATAAAACGCTCTGCGTTATTATGGCATGTAACCAGAGAATGGTAATAAAAGCTATATGAATGGGGACCTGCTTGTTTCTCAGGCGCCTTTGTGGCACCACCCATGACACCAAAGATGTGTCAAAGACAATGGACACTCAATACAGTGCTGTGCTTCTCTATCCAACCTACTATTATGGATTATGTAGCCGGCACGTTTTCTTTAAAGATGTGAACATTGATCTGGCATTGACAAACCATTTCATATTAGCTCAGAGTTTTGCTCTTTCCAGAATCAAGAGCAATCAGATGCGCTGCACTGCATCGGGGTATATTTAACCTCCTATCAATCCAACTGTGAGACGCTTAGAAACGTCCAGTTTTAATCACTCTCGGGTTGCTTTAAATTCAGGTGTAAGTAAAAAGTAGTTTGAGGGTTAGGGTTATGGTTTGAGGCAAATTCAGAAGGTTTTGACTGAGGAACATCCTAGAAAAATCCATCACCTGAGCATTTAAAAGAGTGTCAACGTATAGGTAGGTATGCATCGGAATAAATCAGCATTAAAGCCAAATTGAAGTGACTGCAATTCAATGAAAAAATATGGATAACAAATATAAGAAGTCTGGGTTGCACACCAAAATGACAAATAAATAGGAAAAAAAATGTATTTCGCTCTCTAATATAGAAGCTCTGGCACAAATTAATGTCCCTGGTTAGTTAGTGTTGTTAATTGGGCGTGCAAAATTAAAATGTTAACATCACCGCTAGATGCTAAAAGAGACAAGGCCCCTCCAGCTGAATCTGACCTAACAGAGTGGAATTCTTCCCTTTTCTCCTCTCTCTGCTTCAAGTCTCTCCAAAACTAATAAAACACCCCCCACCACTACCAGCACCAATGACGCTCCCCATATGAACTGTCACATTAATAACACTGCACTCGTATTCAAATTTTCTGTCGAAAAGCTAAAGAAAGATTGAATGCCCTGCCGTCGTGCGGCCAAAGATTGAAGACGTGTCTCATTGACATTGTTAAAAGTTTATGAAAATATATGAATTCTCAAACGTGGCAGGCCGCCGTGCAGCTCCACTCCCAACACTTCTGTTAGAGACCACAGCTTTTAATCAAAATGATTGAATACCACAAGTTTGGATTCAGGGATTCTAATAGAGGACGGATAAAGTGTCACGGTCCAGAACTAGAAAAGCCACACGGGATCACACATGCATGCATAAAAACCTTTTTACATATTTTTCCTCTTTTTTTTTTTTAAATAGCGTATTCCTCATTGGTAGGTATCTTGTTTTCCCTCAACTGCTTGTGTTAAAGTGTGTGCACTCTTATTTCTGTTTGACTGTTAGTCTTTTTGCTTGCTTCCTTTGCTCTCTGGAGCTTGTATAAAACCATATCTGGAGAAAGAGGCATATGACACATTCATAAAGGATATCTGGACATAAAGTACCAGCTGTAAGAGATGTCACAGGTGAGGAGTAGCACACTGGCAGATAGCCACGTCTTTATGTGTTGTGGCATGGCATTGGAAACAAAGAGGTTAAGAAGGTGAAATGCACTTTAAAAATGAACAATAAAGCTAAATTAAAAGTAAACTCAACCAGGGATAACACATGGTATCTGAATGGAACAAACAACACTTGTGTGTAGGAGCTATAGTTAGCTAAACCAGCATGCTAGGTCCTATCTTGTTCGCTCAATAACTATGGTATTTGGACCTCCATGGTTTCTTGTACTCTCATGCATCAATATATTTAATGCAAGCAAAGTAATCAGGTTGACTTATACCTTTTTGCCCACCAATGAGTCAGGACAGTTTAGTAAACCTTTATCTCTGTTGAGTTTTCAAAGCCAACTGTACCCTTACACATCATAATGAGAGATACTTCAGTTTCAGAATATAGTGCTGTAATAGTGTGATGTCATTACAACAAAATGTTTCTCTAAAGAAGAACGGGATATAAAAAAAAGCCCATCCAGCAGTGTGTAGTACCTCCTTTTAACAGATGGTTTTTAAACAACAAAACTCCACATCACATTTGAACATGTTGCTTTTTTTGCTTTGTTTTTAGTGGCGAATCACGTGGGGAGTGATGTATTTTTTCGTCAATAATCGGACTGTGTGTCAAGCTCCAACCTTTGGGGTCACATGGGTAGGTTTGGGACCTGAATGGAATCATGGATGAGATATTCTGACCCCCTACTCAGTCTTTGCCTGCTGAAACAAAAATAAAATGCTTCCCAACCCATCCCCATTGGTGAAAACAGAGCTTTAAATAAGAAAAACCCAAAAACATGATCTTACATTTTTCTTTTATTCTTCTTCAGGGATTTGGTCACTTTCTGTACAAAACGCAACTAATGACAACCCCTTCAGGAATAGCTGGCTACTAACTGCTTTATTTTGTCCATGCATCAACTTACATGCCTAGCTTGAAGCAAACACAGCCAGAGACAGGTGAGAGCTGCGTTGTTTAGCAGGTGGCTGCTAAGCACCTGCATAATCCCTTACAATGCTTGAAGCAGAGGGAAATTGAATAACACATGCATAAACACTAACAAATATATTACTTACTGTCATCTGTGAATTTGCTTCACCTTATCTGTACAGATATTGTCTTCGTGGTTGTGCCACCATCTGAATGTATAATTTCAGCATTACAGATAGGCAGTGGAGACAGTGAAAGATTTGGATTAGCTTGTTTGTTAGGTTCTGGATAATTAATGTAAATGAGTGTTGATTACATATCATCTGTGGTAGTCTGCTGAACAGTTAATAATCACTTAGCAGCGTTTATTTTCAATTAAAGGTTACAGTTGTCATAAAAACATAATGATTAATGAACAATCGTTTGTCACATCTGATTTTTATCATAGCAGCTAATCTAAAACTCAACAAAAAGCATTACGTACATAATCAGAGACTGAGCTGATAAAAAAAAAAAAACAAGTAAAAAATATCAGTTCAAATCAAGTTGTTTTTTTTTCCATTGAAAGGATTATATCATATGATGGAAAGATTGGTCTGCCTTTTGTTTTATTTGAACTCCGTCAGAACTGTCAAGTATAGGCTGAGAAGCCTGTGTGCTGTAAGTGTGTGTGTGCTTTCTTACTGCAAGCAGGTGGTGTTTTTCTCTCACTCTAGGAGGCTGCTCAAACAAAGAGCTTTTAGCATCAACTTATCAATCTCTGCTTTGACACAAGTAACAGCTGGATGGAGGGCGGGCTGCGATATGCGTACAACCATCCAGATACATATGCCAGTAGTGCAGAGAGAAGAAAGGTACACAGGTGAGAGCAGGAACAGAGAGGATGGGTAGAAACAAAAAAGACAAAAAGGACAAAAAAAAACCAACAGGGCAGATGAATGGAAGAAGAAAGACAGCTGCAGAGCGATGCAGCTTTCACAGAATGTTTCTGATCTGTGGAGGCTTTACTTACCTTTAAACATAATACAATCTGTTTTGCTACAGATACATTCAGATAATGGGAAGTTGTTTTCATGATTCTAATGAATTAGGTATTATTTATTGCATGATTACCTAAATAAAGACCTGTGAAGGAAAACATGAGGCAAAACAGTTTATGAATAAAGAAGCTTCAGAAAAAAAGGAGATAGATGAAATCTTATACCAGAGAAAGAAACTGAATCAATGGGACAGTGAAGCTTCAGGTCAGATGGCGGATACAAAATCATTGTTTGCTTAAATGTACTTTAGAGACAGTTGGGTGGAGTTTAAACTCACTCAATCCCCTCCGTCTTAAGCAACTTTCCCAAGAGACAGAAAAGAAAAAAAGCATGTTAACACCTTTTATCACCAGTCTTCTGTGTTCAAGAGGAAAACAAGCAGCTGCCATCTGCCCCATCTCTGCTAGCTGTGTAGTACACACAGATGTTTATCAGCACTGGTTCTGAGCGGTGAAAACAGAGAGAACATGAATGGATGAATCTAATTTGGAGGACTGTGCTGCACTTGCAGCTACAAGAGTGTCCAGAGACCCAAAAACACCAAAGCAGCTTGCATGGAGGCTAAGAAAATAGCTATAGCACAAAACTGGAGACAAAAAAGACACGACTGATTAATTCTAACATTGCAAATCAAAGTTTATCTCTTAAATCTTCATTTTAAAAAAGAAATGCATTATTAAACCCAGCCTGTAGGATGCGGAAAAGTCACCTCTTGCTGATGTAGTCATCTCCAGACCTGTGCTAAATAAGTATGAGAACATTTAAAAGTCACTATAAATTCTTTTAATGGACACTGTGTCCAACAGCCTTTTATTATCCATCCCCTTAAAATAAATCTCTGTGTTTGCCATAAAAAAAAAAACAGATGAATCCTTGCTTTCACACAGATAAAGATGTTTCTGCTTGTCCTGTTTCTTCAAATTCCGTTGTGGTTTTGTGTTAAAAACGTTTCAATCGGATTAATTTAGTTGCAAATGTGTTGAATTGGAGGATGGTTCTCCACCAGGCCACTCCCAGCAGGCTCTCGCTTGTGTAGCTTCAGCTACCATTTTAGTTCCCAGGCCTGCTTCACCTAACCTCACTTTAGGGGCGTCTTGTAGAGTTGAATCAGAAATGCACAGTGACACCATGGGCAGTGAATTTTGCATCAGCCATGGCATCGTTTGGACACGTTAACAAGATTAAAACGTGATTTTTAGCTTTAAAAGTTTTCCATTAATTATAGTTCACAACTAAATCACCTTGAAAAACACCAGGAATCAGCCATGAAACATAATTGCAGACAGGCACACTCAAGGACAAAATATTGCTATAAAGATGTTAGAAAAAAATCTGGCACTATTTCTTCACAGAACAGGGACATTGTGCTACTTTGAGGAGGAGGATTGAGGTGGGGGGCAATTAAAAGCCTCCTACAGTCATCATGGGAAAGTTAAATTATATTATTGAGGGGTGAGGTTTGGTGGTAAATCCTGCCAGTGGTGGGTGGGGTGGAGATTGAAGGCCATCTGGTGAATGATGGTGTGAGCTTCAGTCAAATCCATCTACATCAAAGTTGCAGGCCTCATCTTCCTCTCTCCTCGGCCCTCTAAAGAGGCTCGGGAGTCACAGCTATCACTCTCTTCCTCAATCTGCAACACTCCCTCCTCTCCATGAGCCCCTGGATTCGCCCTTTCATTATCTCTACAGCGAGAAGGAAGAGAAAAAAAGAAGGGAAAAAACAAGAAGAGGGGAGTGGAGAGGTCTGAAGAGGTTTTCAAATCCAGTGAAGCCTGTCACATTACAAAAACATGTCGTTTTAAACTAAATGTGAAATATCAGTAATTGAAGCCATAAATCCACTGTTGTGTTTCCCCTCACCTCCTCCCTGTCCTCTTGCTCTCTTTCTCTCTCTCCACCCATTCCTCCCTTGTTTCCTCTCCTTCTCCCTCTCTTTTTTTTCAGAGTGCTTTTGATGAGCGGTAAATTGGAAATTATTTTGTGTTGTAATGCGGCCCTGAAACGTCTTCCCATTACCATGCGTCAGTCAGCGCTGACAGTGAAATTACTCAACTGTCAATCTGACTATCAAAAGAGGTAGTGGCGGGGGGGTTGTTCACTGAGGTGGGTGGTGGAGGATGGGGTGGGGCGGGCAGTACACTGGGAGTTAGGGATTGATCAATGAAGAGAGATTGGGGAGAGGAAGGACTGTGTGAGCAGAATAGAGGAGGAGGACGGGGTGAGGAGCACGTTTGGTCCTCATTATACTTCTTTTGTGATTGAATAAATCAGAGTTGTTGTGGAATTTAGCTGTCAACGTTACTCTCCTCCTCCTCCTGAGTGTTCTTGCTACAGTGGAAGAGTGCCATTACTGGTGGAGGCACCGTCCTGCGAGGGCAGCAGGAAATTAACTATAATTGAAGATAAGAGACAATAAGAGGAAGAAATGTATGGAAAGAAGTAAATTGAATTATTCCATTGTGTGGAAATCCTTTACTCTCTGACCAATGATCCTCTGTCCTAGCTTTGATTCTTCCAAGACTGGCTCTGCATGGATATTTCAAGGGGGCATGGCTGTGCTTTTTTATTTGTGTCGATTTCTGGTGGCATAGCTGGGAAATAAGCTTTCTAAGACATTACGTCCAACTGGTGATCACTATGACACAAAAATCCAACAATATGACTAAAAATCAGTTATATTTCCAGCTTTGTACAAAATGAGTTTTTGTTCATTTGCTTTTAACAGTAAACTAATGATTCATAAGCTTACATGCAAGGATTTACTGATATTTTCATTAATAGAGGAGCATTTGGCCTTACCTGTAATCTTAAAGCTGTACCATTACACCGCTGCAGTGTGTTTGTGTGTGTGTACGTATTGTTGTGATGTGTGTCTGTAATGACTGGTGTGTTGAGAGCTTCTGCAGTATATGGGGAGAGAGAGTGAGAGAGGAGAGTGAGAACTCCTTTATTGCTCAATGCTAAATTAATTGCACCAATTATTCACGGAGAGAGTTGTCTAGTGGCGGCCTTTGGGGGGCGAGGCCCTGACCGCTCTCCCTCATTTTTAATTGGCTGTCCTGTTGAATAATTGATTGGAGCAAATGTGAAATGGATGGGAAGGTCCAAGTGTCTTTCATCACAACAGGCTGGCTGCTCTGACAGCCGGCCACAAACAAAGTCTGCTGCTGTATGCAATAAACAAACTGCACCGAGTTGTATTCTGCGTGGCCACTGCAGAGGGGTTAGAATAGCAAATGTGACTTCTGAGCAAGATGTTGCCCTCAGAAAACACACAGACAAGGTCCACAACATCAGGAAAACTGGTACTGGCTGGACAGAAATCAAGCAGTGAGGGCGTGTGGGTGAGTTGAAAAACCAGTCTATCACTGGGCGGATGATGAGCCAATGGAAAGCTGCGGAAATCATTTGAGCTTGCAAATGAATAGTTAACCACTTATATATCATGTTAATGAGCCACGCTGATGTGTCAAAAGAAGTTTTTACAGAAAGCACTTAGCAGGGCTTTAAATGCTTGTGTGATTAAGAATCATACCCAGTGCATTATTTAGCATACTGACATAAAAATATAACTTTAAAGTAGTCGTGTAGAGAAATGAGGTGCATTGAGTTTTTAGGCTGCATCTAACTGAAAACTTTTGCAGCAGAAAGTTTCAGAAGAATACTATTTATTGCAGCATTTAATTAGTATTAAAGAGTACTTAACAGTCCGGAGATGTTATTCAGATGCTATTAAAATGTATGACACACATTTATACACACGTAAAACAGACCAATAAGATGAAAGTGTGAGAATCTGGCAAAATAATAAGAATTAACTTTCAGACAAGCTAGTTACTAGGTGCGTATATGATTTATATTTTACATGTTCATTCAGCTAAGGCTGCACCTTGTATCTTTTTTCAAAATACATTGTCTCAAAAAAAAAAAAAGATCATTTTCCAGGTAACCTATCACATGAGCAAAATTAGTCTGAGACCCAGAAACTGGTGGATGAGAGTGTATTTGAACTTATTTGAGAGCATCAATGAGAGAAGATTAGTTAATGCTAATGGTAGCATAATTTGTTTTCATGCCTGTTTGTGATAAGACTCCAATCGCTGAAGCCACAAAGGCTTTTGGTACATTCAGGACTGTAGAATGAAAAATATAGATTGAAAGTTCAGCGATCTCCTGCTTTTGCGGCAGATAACATTTCACAGCACCAGAACCCATCTGATGGCTTGGACTAACAATGATAATATTCGGTGAAAAAATGTAAAACCACAACAAACCTGATTATCTTTTTGCACTTCACATGAAAGATGCATCCAAAATATTTATATTAAATTGTTACATTAACTTAAAATTATTCATCCAGAAATGCATGAATGCTTAATTCACTTCTGACTGTGACTTTATGTATCCTTTATTTGTGTACATTAAGGATGCACATATCACACAAACATTCCCACATATGCCTCATCCGCATCAACACAAATAGACACACACATGCACGCACACACACACACACACACACACACACACACACACACACACACACACACACACACACACACACACACACA
>JBAMHX010000007.1:22454458-22474512 GCA_037177515.1 Pseudomugil tenellus | reverse complement strand
CACACACACACACACACACACACACACACACACACACACACACACACACACACACACACACACACACACACAAACCTCTCAGTAATCAAAGGCTATTAACTCCCGGTGCTTTCGCAACAAAACAGATGTAAGATTCATGAGTCTCTGCCGGTGACTGTTGTCTTTGCCACAGGCTAGTAAAGAAACAATTAGTGCAGAGCTGGCCTCACTGTCCGCCACAATCAATAGTCCCTGATGGTCTTCTAAGCCTATTGACCGAAGCCTGTTCCTCTCCCTGACCCCCAATCTGCAGCGGCCGACAGCAGCATCACTCCACCTATCTGGACCCTGGGATGGGGTTACTGGGTTAAACACGGTGCGTTCCATGCAAACAAGCATTTCTTAATACTGTCTGCATTTGTATGCCGGGGGCTGTGGAGGAAGGCCTCTGACATTGGTTACTAGATATTTTGTTTTATATAAAGAGTCAAACAGGATCAAGATAATTAAAGCCAAACACGAAGGCTTCATGTAGAGAAAAGAAAGAAACTGGGAACATTTTCCTTGCGATATTATAATATGGTGCTTTTTTGTATTCTTTTGGTTTGAGGTGATTTTAACTGTGATTGTGTGTTTTGATGGTTTAAATCCCAGGCTTCAGAAAAATGGCTGGATATTTCAACACACTGGATTCTCTTGTAGTTTGGGATGCCAGCATACCCTCTAATGCGGTTAAAAAAAACTTTTTTTTTCCCTTTTATTGAAATACAATAACTTTTCACTGTTTTGGTCAGTGTTCACCTGTGATTTGGAAGACAGTGTGTGGATGTGTGTGTTGCTAGCAAAAATCATCTAGTAAATAATTCCATATAAACAGCAGACTGAGGTACTGAGGCTATTGGCTAATGCTACAGAAACTGTCATCTCAAAGGCTCCTTTTCCTCGGTGTGCAACATCTGGACCAGTCCTACGTCTGCTCCCCAGCCTGCTGTGATGAGCTTCGTCTCAGCTCTGGCTGCTGAGGAGAAACAGGGTGGAGGGGAGGGGAAAGGTTAAGGCGGAGGAAGCAAAACAGCTGCAAAAAGACGAGGTGGGCTTCGGTGAACAGGTGTCACTCCCACTGACTGGCTGACATCATGCCACACTCTCCATCCTACCCTTCCTGACCAGCCGCTCCACCTGCACACCCACACAGGTAGCGAGGGGGTAATTCAGAGAGCATCCCTTTCCTTACCTCACGCCCACCCTCCTCCTCTTCCTCAGATGGCACCGTAGCTTGGGTTCAATCTGGCTTCTGGGCCCACAGATTGACAAACATGCAAGCATGTGCTCATCGGCGATGTACATATTCATGAGTGTCACAGCGAGAATGAATGGGAACAAAAATCACAGTTAAACTAGAAAAAAAGGATTTTTTAGTGTATATCATGGTGTAATATCATTGGTGGGGGGGGGGGGGAAATCTTCAAATCAATCAGCGGATAAATCAACAATATGTCCATCTATCTGTCTGTGTCCAATCATCCCAACTTTCATCATGTTACACAAACAGTGGAGGGAGGGTAGCAGTGGGGTGCAGGTGAGTGTGTAAGGAACCCCTCCCTCTTTCTGCTTCCTCCCCTCTGTTGCCGTGGCGAGGAGGGCAGTAATTACTCTGGTGTCAGCGTTGCTGGGTGCGACTCCTCCCCCGGCAAGGGGCGGCGGGTATCCATAACCCATCGTCCTGCCACGGGGTAAACGCCGGGCCATCCATCACGCACCCACTTGACAAATACCTTCCATAATAGAAGTTTATTTTTATGGGAGGCTGAATCAAGGACTTTCCCATGCATACAAAAACGTGTCAGAATTATTTATGGCTTGTGCTGAGACGCACAATATGTCATATCAAAGTCCCATCCCGCTTGCCGGCGCTGGTGGAAGCTGCCGGCGCTTGGCCTGTCGATATCTCCGCTTGCTATCAATAATGTGGAACACCGCCACGATAAGCCTTAGGATTCGGAGGTCAAATTTGACACACACAAGTGCAAAACGCTATGGGAGCCGACACGCACACATACACAGATGTTATTCAGGTAAATGTGGAAATCTCCAAGAAAGACATTGATGTGTTTGCAGGCGCATTCGGCTTGTGTTCACACTAATACGCAGATAGTCCCACATGTACTGTTGTTAGCTATTAAAATAAATGTGTTTTTTTGTTGTACATAAAAAGCATAGCATCAGAGAAATGTGAAACCCTGCAAACATCAAAATGATTTGAAACAATGTCCATGAGCAGGCAGGGTGTAGGACTGCCATCTGTCAGTCAAAAACTACTGCTGAGGTCAGACAGAAACAAAACAACTTAAAGAAGGGAAATCTATCTGCTGTATCTGTGTGTTCAGTGTGTAAGTCGGTCTACGTGTGACAGAATAATCCCAAACAGTATTAAGAGCGGGATGACACAACAACTTAAAGGAAATCCCTTCACTGCAGCCTGGAATCTGAGAGCTGTCAGTCAGTTTGAGTGGCAACCCCTTGTGCCCAGAGAAATGGTAATAAATTGGGTTTCCTGATAAGGCCCCAGCATCACCGACACAACATCGGACCAGGGAAAAGAAAGAAAAAAAGAGAGCTGCTTTTCCGTAGGCCACTTGAGTGCTGTCAGTCACAGTGACTGGCAGGCTCACATGTCGCCAGTGGAAAGAGCAACGGAGGGAAAAAAAATAGATTAACGTAGAAAGGAGCAGCGAGGGAGGAGAGGAGAGCGACAGCATTAAGCCTGGCTGGCGGAAAATGAATAAATATGATAAATATGATAATTGAAATTATGAGATTTTGGTACTTGCTGGTGGATTCCCGCTATGTGCCCAAAAGGGATTAGCCCTTCATTCACTGTCATTTCCAGCCTTTCTGTCCTCTATAAACAGACACATATAGAAATACAGAGTAGCCATGTGAGTCCAAAACATGTACGTTTAACAAGCACATCACATTGTAACTGCACTTTCTGTGTTTTATGTGTAAAACTCTGAGGAAGCAGATGGTAAAAGTGATCTCCTTCAAGGCTAGTGGAGAAAAAAAGTAAGAAAAAAACAGCAGTGGAAGCAGTAGGAGAACTTTGTCCTGTGAAGACAGAAGATGTATAGCTCAGGGGAGATAGTAGCAACAGTAAATGATTACCTTTTTACAAACTGGGCCTTTGTAATAAAATGCGTAGGGGGGAGTATTATCAATTCAGCCGCCTGGTAAAGATAGCATTTCTGAAGCCACGGCAAGGCTGATCACTATCTAGAGAGGAGCCTGAATCTGTATTCCTCACTACGAGTCCAGGAGGGAGAGGGGTCTGAGACCTGTTTGTGTGTGTGTGTCTGTGTGAGGGAACTAAAGTGTGTGTTTTGCTGAAAGAGACATCCGTTAAGGCCTCTTATGCCTGCAGGCCTGGCCGTGACAGAACCAAGATCTATTTTCTTATGCCTCACAAATGGAGAGAACAAAAAAACACACACATCCTCGTGAAATCGTGTATATGTGCAAACATACACGCTTTCTCCCCGGGGCAAAGAATATAAGATTGGAGATGAAGTTCTGGGAGAAATGGTGTGCGTGACACAAGCTGAGATTTTCTCTCAGATGGCTCGTTTTGCAGAGAGACACTGACAGATGACATGAATGCACACAAACACACGTGCTCAAAGAAAGCAGATGCGCTCACTCATACACACTTGTCTGATAGCAGTCAAACAGAGTAGAGACGAGACCGAGGAGACAACAGACAGACCAGCAAACACAGAGACAAATAACGTGGTGGAGCTCAGCGGCTGGCCCAGTCACATCACTCTCCTCACACATGAACACAAAAGCATCCCTAAAATGGAAAATATCATGCTATAAACACACCACAAAACAGGCAGAGAAACTAGACTGAGTGGATCAAAACTGAGCAGATAGTTGGAAATAGTTTTCGTCAGCCTTGGGGATTAATGCAGTGCTGAATTGTGGGATGTTTATATGAAAAAGAGTGACTGATGATGTAATGTACAAGTAAATTAAGTAAACAGACTGTAAATGATTAGCTAACCCAAGCAGACACTGAGAATCCATCTGTAAAATCCCTGCTCTCTAATTTTTAATAAAACTGCTGCTGATCTATAGAAATTTATAACGCACAGCTTTGCAAAGAAACACAAAGGGATTTTTTTCCCCCCTTTCTCTAGACTTCTTACTTTTTTCCACAGGTGTCATAAGACATTTCATGGCTTGTGCATATGTGTGAATATGCCACACACCCTTTGAGTACTAATTTACCCTTTTAGGTTTAATCTCCCTTTGAGTGGCTTTTCTCGCCTTTTAATTAGGCTATGGGGAGTCGACACCAACACTAAGCGCACACAGCCATCGAGACGCGCATAAGGACTCATTTTTGCCAACGTCTACACACACATATATGCACACACGGTTGCTTAAAGAATGAGGAAACAGCCCCAGACTTGAGACAAGCTTTGGTTGAGATGGCCCTCGTCGGTCCTCTGTGGACCTCTTTCACACTCTAACTCCTCTCAACTGAACCAGTCACCAGGACAGAGGAGGGAGAACAATGAGAACAGGAGGACAGAAAGACAGGAGAAGGCTTTCATCCCTAAACTTTTTTCAAATTTATTGTAATACACATGTTATGTATATATGTTATATTGCACAATGAGAGTTATTTGAATATTCAAAGTTCATAAATGACATTTCTTTTTAGTTGTAATTTAGTACAAGTAGTTGTCCCAACTGGGAAAAAAAGAGGAAACACAAACGAAACAGTAGTGAAGATCTTCAAGAGACAAACGGAGGCCTCAGAAATTGCTTTAATCTCTAAGGACCTTTGGAGTTTCCAGTGAGCAGGTTCAGGTGTGGAAAAGTTGGAAAGTCACTTAAGTTTTATTTTTGAGGGCTAGAAAATATTTGAAGACTTTTCATGTCTTCAAATATGCATAAAGTCTTCCTCGAAAGAAAAAAAAAACTATTCTGGTTATGGTAGAAAAGAAAGGAACTGTACTAGTAGTTGTAAAATAGTATATATATATATATATATATATATACATATANNNTAATATAGGCCAAAATATGTTTACATAACAGGCAAACAAACATTTTGATGAAAAATCCCTTGAGGCAATCAC
Organism: Pseudomugil tenellus; assembly: GCA_037177515.1. Taxonomy (NCBI): domain Eukaryota; kingdom Metazoa; phylum Chordata; class Actinopteri; order Atheriniformes; family Pseudomugilidae; genus Pseudomugil; species Pseudomugil tenellus. Next base: position 22,469,383 of record JBAMHX010000007.1, on the reverse strand, counting down.
AGCATTTAAGTTTGTCAGATGGCAGGTAACAGTATTGGGAATCTGGCTATTGGATAAAACATCTATATCTATCTATGTATATCTATATCTAATCCACTTCTCTTATTAGTGTGAGAAATCAGAAAAACAAACAAGGTGACAAAGTATCATGAAGGAGCATCAGCATAGCAGCCAACCAGTCAGTTCTGCGTTGATTCTTAGCTCCCAGTAAGGGCCAGCTGGGTATTTAGGGCAAAAGTATGCACTCTGGCAACTTACAACATGTCCATCAAACTACTGAAACATAGCATGACTCAGTAATTACTGTAACTAAATCTCTTAGAGCTTTTGCAACAGCCTTAACTTTTAATCGAAACTTCTTTATTTTACTTTTTCTAACCATTTCTTTTTCTACAAACAAACCACAGATTTCACCAAACAAACCAGACCACTAAAAGGAGAAATACAAAAACAGAAGCAGTGTTAGTAGCTTGTTATGGTGGAAATAAGAGGGCACTTAATTGGGGTCTGATAGTCTAATGGGCAACTCTTCTGATTACCAACTCTGCACATTGGCTTAAATTAGCCCACTGATGAGAAGCCAAGGGATTCAATTATGCTGGGGAAGAAATAAGGGGCCCTAATAGGCCACTGTATCAGGAAACATGGGACTGGGTTGGGCTAAAAAGCTCATAATTGGTTGTTTAGTTGGGAAAGTTGAGCCTGTTGGTAATTAAAGTTGCTGACACATTTGGAGGGCCACCAAACAGGCGACACACGGAAAGGCCAAGGAGGAATATGAGGGTCCATTTCACAACTAAAGGAGCAAAGGTCATGGTGGAAATTTCACAAGCACACTCGAGCCAATGGGGAAGGAGATCAGAAAAACTTGTTGGTACTATAAGCTGCGTCAGTAAAGGTCAAGACAGGCCATGCTGGGCTATGGGTGAAAATCTGCAGTTTAGCCTCATATCTCATTCTGCTCCTATAAGAATTTCTGCTTAACTTTTCTATCTTTTAACTTTTCCTTTTGACACCACTTTCTTATCAACTACTACTCGTGTCTGTCTTCCTGTCTTGTCTCAGGCAGGTTAGTGGTTTGCTGTAGCAGGACGTGTCCAGTGTGTCTGAATTGAGAGAGAAAAAGGACTGAATTATGGATGAGGCTTTATCGGAGCTGGCGGTCTGTCTGGTTCCATATTCCCTGTCCCATACAGGCGGAGCAGCCCTGCCTCACAGCATCCTAACCTCATGTCACTCACACAACGTATGTACAGGATATTCATATAAAAGCACAATCCACTAGCCAAGGTTTGCTTTTAGACACACAACAGATTAAGTTTCTTGATTAAATTCATAAAGAAAAAAGCAAAAAAAATGGTTTAAGTATATTTTGGGTTGTTGTAACATAGTTTTATAATGTCAGCTTTCTATCCTCCCAACAACATAATGAGAATTTAGCACATGTGTCATCAATCTGTGTCAGATTTTATGACCATGACACATGTTTTCAAGACGGCAGAGTTTCACCTAAACTGATGGTGACATAGCTTTTTTAGTCATTTAATGCAGGGGTAAAAAGTCTGCATATGACGACTTAAAGGCAACAGTAACCCAGTAAAGATATGACACCATGTTTAAGGAAGTTAAAAATGACAGCTGGTACTCTGACTAACTGTATGGAACATGCTTGTCAGGACACTGAATGGCTTCTAAGCAGCTCAGCTGAGAGCAGTCCCTCGGACCAATGCCACTACGACGGAGAAGGAAGCAGAGGATGAAACAAAGGAGCGTTTGTTGTGGCGGATGTGTGATGAATGCCTCCAGTTGGGAGACTTTTCACGCTCATTGGAGCAGGTCATTACGCAGGGATTGCTGCTTGCTCGGCCCAGACTGCCCACGGATTGGTTTTTCTGATATACATGCAACTGACGGCGTGTGCTTTCCCATAAAATGCTTAGCTAACCCCAAAAAGACTCACATCCGTTGTTGCACGCCTCTTGGGGAGCTGGCACTGAGCAGCTGCTTCTCAGCTGTCCAATCTCAATTAAAGTAACATGGGAAGTGAAGAAGTGATAAACATTGATGGACAGCTGAAGGGAGGAATGAAGAGACAGAAGGAGTGGACCAGATGAAGCTGAAAGATGCTTGTTCATGAAATAACCCTCCAACTAAACTGGCTCTATTATGCACATTTTAGGCTAATTTATTGTAATATGGGAATCAACACGAACAGGAAATAAACATGCATTTTCCTACAAACTCCCCTTTATTCATTTTATATTGATCCTCTCAGATCAGCTGCTGAGGGCACCTCTGATTGGTCAACTGTCAGGAAGAGTTGTCTGAAGCGTGCACGTCAGCTGTTTTCATCATAGAAACAACAGCAGAACTTGAAAATAAACTGAAGTTACTCAATAATGTATAAAAAACAAAACAAACAGATTTTGTAAATAAAGCAACAGTGAATGCCTCACATGCAGCAGGACTAGGTGTTGGTACTATAGTCCGTTATGTTTGTAGCATCCCTGTCTGCTTCTATTGTTTCATGTTGATAATCATGGTTGTTATGTTTGAACCAATGTTTCTCTCACGGCTGAAGAAGCATTTCTTGTGAGACATCTCAGCATTGAGAAGATTCCGGTGTTCACCAAGTTCTAGCATTTTCTGACACTTATTAGCAAAAGAGGGTGTGGCATCCTTCACTTGAACGTGGAAAACGTAGAGAAGATTACCAATCACTCAGCCAACACCCCCTTTTCTAAGACACTTTCATTTTCAGTGCCATGGAAACTGAAAATAGAGACTTGCTGGATAACTCAAACATGCATTTATGTGATAAAAAGCTGCATTGCTCACTTGCCTGATAACTATAACACTATCAACACTTTAACTGTAAAAAGCTCAGAGAAGTTGAAATAGCATAACAAGACCTCTTTAAAGAAACCAACAATACTTCAGCTACTCTTCAAGTTGGAAAATGCAGATTTCTTAAACTTGAAGCTCTTTTCTTTTAACTTGCTGAGATTTTAAAATGTTGTACGCATATAAATGTTTACATATCTATGCCTCATTTGATCTGAACTGGTGCCATGACAACACCAGGACGGTTTTCTATCCCCATTCATACATTATTCTGAAATGAACATATTATTTTCTTAAATAAAAGCAGCATAAGGAAGGTGACACAAAGACACAGGTTTATCACAGTTGCTGACGACTTGATGTCCTATCACTGATTTTCCAACACTCTGATGCATTGTGTGTTTTTTTTTTCTTCTTCTTCTTCACCCACAGACACGTGTCACACACAACACATTGTTATTAGAAGCAGATGTTGATTTTATCGCTGGCGTTTGTGGGTTTTTTCACAAACGCCGACACAGTGTCATATGCTCAGGCATACCAGGACACATTTGCATGACATACACACCTGTCCCCCACAATCCAGCACACCGCTGCAGCACAATATGCAAGTGAAACTCGTGAGAGTAATGTTTCATTACATGATGAACAGAAGGTGAAAGCAAGGAGGGGTAGCTGGAGCGCTGCACGCATGCATAACTTAAGTAAAAGCCATCAAAACCCAGATTTGTTTACAGATTTGTTTAATAAGGAAAAACTATAAGCAAACAAATGAATTTGCCTGTGGTTATAACTGTGTATTAAGATCATCACTTACAAGGCCGAGCCTCCTCTGGCCCTCTGCACTAACTATCCATCACACATTATTATAGAAAATAGAATCTGCATAAAGCTGCAACAATGCCTTGAAGTAGTTTATTTATTTATTTATTTTACCTTTTTAGGCACTGAGCAGCAGCTCCTCAGTCGCTGTTAGCTAATTAGAAAGCATTTGATCTCTGTGCCCTCAAGGTGCGCAATTACAGCATCGGTTGAAAATTAGCAAAATATTTCACAATTAAAAAATAGTGGATTAAGGATGCTCTGGCGAAGCTAATGGCAACATCTCACCTGCTTATGTGTGTGAGTTTTTGTAACGAACTAGACATTAGGCTGATTTATCAAAGCCAATGCCTGGCAAACGCCGCTGACCTCGCTGGGAGGAGATAGCAGAGAAAGAAAGGAAGCTTTTCTTACAGCCGTAGCACTGCCGCAGCTTTTAAACTTAAAGTTCCAGTTGAGGGGTAATTTAGCGAAGTTACAGCACTGTGATGTACCTGTAGCAGCAGGGCTGCTGCAGCGCTATCTATACTGAGATCATACATTCGCCGCCACCTCTCTCTGCCGTATCTTTCAGCACATCACACATAGGAGACAATTGTCATTACCATTTTATTAAAATGTGTTCTATCAGCAACATTTTTCCCCTCACGTATGTAACCCTCTTTCTTTCCTCTTCTTTCTTCCCCTCAAATTCTAATAATCATTCCCCTCCATCACTTGCTGGGTCTAATTCCCTCTCTCCCTTCGTTTGCAGAGGACCTCTGCTTTCATCCTTGAGAAAGGCTTTAATTCGAAGTGCGACTCTGAATAAAGGAGGGAAGACAGAGAGAGCGCGCGGAAAGACGAGAGAGAGTGATATGGAAAGACAGAGCAGCAGCGGGGACTTTCGGGTGTCAATCAATCCGGCGCAAAAGGCTACAAGGGCCTGAGACAGGGGTGCGTTTGATCTGTGTCTTTCAAAGGGAGAAGAGCGGGAAGGGCCATCACAGACTATTTGCCTCTTGCTGCTGGCCCTGGTGCCACTCTGACAGAGAGCAATCACAAGCAGGTTAATTCAACATCTACCTTCTTAATCTTTTTTTCCCCTGTCTCTTTCTTTTGGTCTCGTTCTGTCTACTTAGATGAAGAGCCGCTCTTCCTGCTCCCACCTCCACCTCCCTTTTCCCTCTTTTTTTTTAAAAAGAGGAACGCTTCACAAGCGCTCTTTCGATGTCTTCTTAAATAACCTTTTGTGTGAACACTTTGCTTATAAAGGAGTTAAGTGAATTTATTTATTTCCGTGTAGGCAAAGTGGGAATGGTGGTTAGTTTGAAGAGTTTCTTTATACGAAATAAAACTTTTCTGAGTTTTCTGATGTAGTTTTTGATAATTTATTTCATTGTATTTCTTTAGCTCATGTCAGTTCTGTGAGTTAATTATGTAACAGAGTCACATCGCAAAAATCTGATGCCAGATCTGACTAAAAGAGGAGGATGGGCTTCCTTCAGATGACACGTTCTGCAGGCAAGATCTGACCTTCATATAAAACAGTGAAATCTGAAATCCTTGGTGTGGGTTACTTGCTATAGCACCATCCTGAGCAGATGCAGAGAAACATCCTTTACTTGACATTACTTTTGCTCAGTGTCATGGCTTAACAGGTCCAACTTGGGGAAAGGCAAAAACACAAAAGAAATGTTGTCATTTTACCAAAAGTCAGCAATGCATGAGGTCAAGACATGAGGGAAAGATTGTAGGGTCAAAGGGTTAAAATAAACTTAGAGGTGTGCTTTGGTTAAAGGTGAGAGGGTAGACAGAATATGGAGGGAGTGTTTTTGGACATAAGTACTTTTAGTAAAAGGTATGAGCAGAGAGGTTAGGAGAGAGGGCTCTAAATTTGAGGAAAGTTAATTATACCAAACATAAGTCCAATTCAGAAATTTAAAAACAAAAAAAGATTTTTAGAGTCAGTCCAAGGACACAACCTTCATCCATTCGGTTTCACCCGGAAACGTACACCAGCATGACCAGAAAGAAGCCATTTTCCAGTAATGTCCTTCCCTGGCCTCTTCCATGGTGCTCCTCTCCTGCCTTTATGTGAGGTCAGAGGGATAACAGGATAAAGGCTGTCCTCCCTGCTCCTCTGAAGGACAGCCACTCTACCGATTGGATTTGGTAGCCCTCAAGGACAAAGAGGAACAGTGGGATACAAAAGAACCAATAGAAGAAGAACAAGATTTCCTCCATCTCTGTGGTCTGAGTGATTGGCAGGGAAGGCCAGACAAGCAATCTTTGAGCTCTGCCTCTTTGTGGCGGGTGTGCACTAAAACCTTGACTCCATCCAGACAAAATTGAACTCAAACAATCTGGACAATCAGACGTCGGTGGAAAAGTAGGTGCTGGACAGATTCTATGGAGACAGTCAGGAGGTTTCTACTTATGACTGAATTGTTCTTCTACAAAGTGGAATAAATGGGTATTTAAAAAGGATGGGCAGCAGGAGGTGAAGAGCCCACCCATAATTCTGTCTTTAGATAAACATCTAGTTTCCGTGATGCTCAATGACTCTGTAGCAGCCCAAGTAAAAACTTCTAGTTTTCCATGAAAATTTCCATGAAACGAATGAGCTCTGAGAACTGGAGCTGAGGTAACTTAGGAAACATCATCAGTACACAGCAGAGATAATACAGCTGTGTTCTGAGGCTGAATGGGGTCTTTTATTTCTACATAAAAGATACACTAACTAAACTTTAATAGCAAAGGGCAGTTCCCAGATAGGAAATCAGAAAAGACACTGATGCAAAGGAGTACGGAGCTTAAAAGACTCTCAGAGTGTAAATTATTCAGAACTTTTCATGGCACAGATGTTTAAATGTAGGTATAGCCTTTCTTCTGGTGAGAACTTTTCATTAGAAACAAGCATTTCACTGAATGACATCAGTGATGAAGGGGACAATTATGCAGTGAAGTAGGGAGCTCACATGGATGACAGGCCAGCTGCTGCAGTGAATAAGTAAGTTCTGTTTGATCAGACTGCAGAATCAGTGCTAATGTAGAGACAGAGAGTATGTGTGAAACTTTACCTGCATGAAGGTAGGCAAGGTCTGGGTTCTCAATGTCGGGGTGACTTTCCTTCAGGTGGTTGCGGAACTCCATTGGAGCGTTGGTGGCATAGTTGCATTTGGGACAGTTGTACATCTTTACGCCCTCGTGTTTTCCTGTATGAAGAATGTGCTTTCGGATGTTCTCCGCACAGTTGGATCTAAAGGAGTCAAATCAAGAGAAAAAAAAAACACAGTCTTTAGAAGTGAATGAGAAAGGAGATAAAAAGATGTCACAAGGGAGAAAACAGAAGATAAACATTTGGTATCATTCCCAAGAAAGGTTTGCTTGGGCTATCATCTTATTTTATGAGCACACACACACCATAGAAGCAGACTCAAGCTGGGCTTTGGAGCTGAGGGAGAAACTATGTTTACACCCAACATCAAACCTAACTAAAGACCAGTTTCACAAACAAAAAAGCACTTGTTACAAGATGTATTTACATCTTAGAATTTCTGAAGTATGTTGCCACGTTCTTACGTGTTTGTCATGTGATAAGTCCAAACTATTTTTTTGTTTAGCTCAGTGAGCTTGGAGCGGTGTATGATGACCGCTGGGAGACTGTGCATCTACAGTCCTACTGAATGCATTAAAGAGAAACGTTTGAGGACATCCGTGTGTATCCTCTGCAGCTGTATAAAAGGTAAAGGATTAGTGGTGCTGTGTGTGGTTGTGAAATGGGCTGGTCAGATAGTGCAGGCCAAGCAGTGAACTACTGCGGGGTATGGGATGTAAGGATGTCAGGTTGGAGAGTCACATACAACCCTCTGCTGATTAATGATACTGCCTGACCTGCTCCCAGGCTCTATCTAAACCTGCCCCCAGACTCACACACACATTTCAGTGAGGCTCTGAATGGTCAAAACAAACATTCATGTACATACTGTATATAGACATTCAAAAATGTCTGTTTGCCAGAAAAAAACAAAAAAAAAAAATAATCTACAAATACACACACAGAATCCATGGACACACACAAACACAGACAGACATGTACTCACACTTAATACATCATGCAAGCAAGCATGTGCAGTGTAGACTACGGTTTCACACACCATCATGTGTTGATGGATGGGGCACTTGTGCTCAGTTTGGACCTGACATTCTCGGACAGTATAATACGCAATTACTCTCCCTTATCACCTTGGCCGGGACAATAAAGCCTCGCAGTGCCATAGCTCACATCAGGCAAGGAGAGAATTTGTTTTCACTTTTGCAGAGACACCTCTCTCCATCACAGGGTCTGTAGTCCGACTTGGCTCCACTGCAGCCTAAAAAAAAACACAGCAGGGGCCTCGCTGGGTGGTGCACGTGCTGTGCAAAATAAATCCAGTAGGGAACAATACGGCCATTGTCTGGATACTTAAGTCTCAACAACAGAACAAAATGGTGGCACTATCACCCTCAATAAAAAATAAAATAATATATATTGCATATAAAGAAAATGTTGCTACTCTTAGAAAACAAAAGAAAGTCAGGCCTTAACGTTTTAACTTCCACATTACGGAAATAGTCTGGAAAAATGTTTCTTTTCTGTTTGTTTCGGACAAAAATAATCTGAATAAATGTTTTAGCAAAAGGTTGAGATGCAAGTTAATGATTACATTGTGACAATGAACTGGTAGAAATGTGAAACAGTGAAAACAAACACTTTTTTACATACCAAAACACAGTCGTAGAGATGGCTTAGGCAGGTTTATTTCCACAATTTGTTAAAGAAAATCATCATAATCAGGGGAAATTTACCTCTACCACATGGTTGACCAGGAAGTTAAAGGGTTAAAAAAGTTTCCAACAGTATCATTAGAGGCGTACAAACCACACATATATAAATGAAAGCTAATATAACTTCAGCTGGGTGTCTTATCCTAAATCTGTCCTACAGGAAAAGCATAAAGCAAAGAAAAAAAAAAACAAAAAACTGTAGCCTACATGGACAAAGGTAAATTTATGTTCTTGTTGTTGTTTTGGAGACTGATGAATTGTGGGAGTTACCTTTAATGGAAAATGATCATATAAAAAAATAGAATAGTAACTTCTAAAGTACAGCAACTACTACATGATTTGAATTTGAAGTTGAGTGCAGATAAACGTTTGGAGGAGTGAGTTTCGAGTTGGAAATCTGCAAAAATAAATGGCCTGAATAGGATGTTTTATATAAGCTCTGGGTCAGAGAAGACAGAACAGAGAGAGTGCCCCATCCGTCTACTCAGTTGGCCTGACGTTAGCTACTTTGTTTTTTGTGGGATCGTCGATGGCGATGATCCGTAACTATAAAAGCACAGAGGTTTATAACTATAAGGACAAATAGGGAAATATCGTGTAAAAAGGAAGGAAGATTTACTGTGTTGAAAGCTGAAAGCCAAGTCAACACACTAACAAATCTAAACATCTGATCTTCACCTCTAATTTGCTGCTGATCGTTCGTAGCCCAGATCTAATTTTGGATGCAGCTCTGTAGGTTTATGATCAATGAAATAATGAGAACAGACGAAGATCCTCTTGGGGGTTGGTTTAACTTCAGCGCTGCGAGCCATTGTTTCGAAATCGCCTCATCTTGCGAGTGACTTTCTGGTCGCAACATGCTCCATTCATAAAATCTTTATGTTTCTGCGAGTTGTGTATGTATCCAACAACAGCACATGTTCTCCCCAAAGACATCTGTGTGAATATATCAAATCAAATCGCACTTCTGAAATAGACTGTTACGCTTGCTAGCTAGCAACGACGGAAGTGAACAACCGAGCTTCCTGGAGGACCAGGTGTCATGGCGACACTCGGTGTCATAACAACAAAATGCTGTAAATAATAAATATTCGTTTTCATCCCACAGACAAGCCCATCTTTTTTTGAGTAGCATTATCAGCTATCACTAACAAAACAATAGCGGGTTCACAGATACATCACAGCCATCTGTTGACTCTACTTCAGCCTAACGAACAACTGGATTTTAAACAGTCACTTGCTCATAAATTAACGCAAATGATGCTGCTAAGAAAAAAAAAATACTGCTTAAAGTCAACTGATCTCTGGAGCATAAATAGATAAAATTTGAAGCAGAGCTAAAAGGCTCCAAAGAAAGCGAGGGTGGATTCCTAGGGGGGCCATGCTATCTCTCAGATATGGTAATGGCGTAATTGTCATATTAAAACAACACAATGTGCGTTTAGGAGTCAGCAGGTGTCACAGTTAGTGAAAGCCCACACCAGTCCTCCTACTATACACTGTATTAATTAGTCCAACACAGTTTCAACTTCCTCCCCCACCTATGCACTCACCATGTGAATCAGCCATACTGATGCTTGGTGGATGCATCACCTCTTCTCTGTCATTTATTTCATCCATTTCCATATTCCTCCTCCCAAACACTATATGGTAATGGGAGAGGTGTAATTGAGAGGTGCTTCGTTAGTGAAGATTTAAATGTGTTTCTTTGTGCGCATAAAGAGTTAGGAGGAGGTGCATTAGGATCATTTGTGCTATCCGGATTTCATTCAGCCAAAGAGGCCCGCATAGCATCATTAATGCCTCCCCCTCCCCACCTCCTCCCTCATCGCTTCCTTTACTTTACAAGGTTGAAGACACTCCTGGCTTTGACAGCAGGCGCGTCATCCTCAAAGCGACCATCCTTGTGAATTGAAACACTATTTGAGCAGGTAGATTGAAACAAGAACGCGGAAGCATTCAACAAACAATAATAGCCCCAGAAGCGCTGCGGTGTGGCAGGAGTCACAGGAGACTTATCAATTAGACTATTTAAGATGCCACCCATGACTTAATGAGATTAAAAAAATATGATTGTGAGCAATATGAATATCTCCTTAAACACCAAAATGAAGAAGTTTTACAGCTTGCATAAATAAGTACGGAAAAGTCAGAGCGTTATCATTAATTGACAACCTAGGACGCCCAGCGCAATATCATTAGAATATTTTTACCACCATTCCCCAACTATAATTATTCCCCTCTATTATCTATCTCTTTCTGAATAGTAGATAAGTGGCATTTGATAGATCATTTACTCCCTGCTCATTCACATGCATTTCAGAAGCAGTCTTGATGGAAATAACATTGTATCAAGTGAGAACCATAGACGACATCCATTATATTTAACATGGACATTGTGATGGTGCAAATCCGTCGCATGGCAACGGAAGGGATTCATTTTCTTTGAGTGAGAACTGTCAATTGCACTGCAGCTTTGCTTGTCTCACACCTACATATTTCTCTACAAATGCTTTATTTTTATTTCATAAAGCCAGCGTACACTTAAAGGTCAAATGTGCCAACTCATCCAGCAGCTTTTTAATGTGGCTGGGTCACCAGAGACGTTTTAAACCAGTATGCAGTGAGTACAAGTAGGGCAAAAGCAGGTCTCACAGATGTCTGAAGCCCCCATGTTCAGGTCCTCGTCTTAACATTTGCCAGCCAGCAGGGCGTTTCCACAATTTCCCTCCTCCTCCACCTAAAATCTCACTACTTCTCTCCTCCCCCCCGGAGCCCCTTATAACCCTTGGGGCCACCAAAATGTTAATAGGGCTTCTAATTTACTCTTTCATTTGCTGCTATCTGTAACGATCATTATCTAGCAGCTAGGGAACAATGGGACCTGAAGCATTTGGCGTTATGAAGGTGTGGCCTGCTTATAAATGGAAACAAAATGTCACCTTCAGCAAAATGCTCCTCCATACATTTTTACGATAATAATAGTTACAACAAATAATTAACTTTTTCTTCTAATTTTTTTTAAGAAACAAAACCAAAGTTGATTTGATCCTTCAGTTTTTTTTCTGTCATAGTAGGAATAAGCAGTTGATCTATCCAGCAAATGCATGAATGCAAAGCTTTGAATATACTTCTGCAGCACCTCGGGGTTACAACACATCTATATTTTATAGTGTTTTGCTGCCCTTTGGGGACAATCTCAGAAATATGCAGAACAATCTGAGCTGCAGGCTGCTTTTTGTTGTGATGGAGCTTCAGCTTTACAATGAAGGTAAAAACACAGGTCAGAGTGGACATACATCTGTTTTGTGAAACATAGTGTTTGAAAGAGGAAGAATATTCAGTACAGCTCGCTAGGTTAAGCAAATGTTTCCCCACCGATGGCATTGCAATGCTTAACCTCAGTGCTTTTAGCGAAACCATATATGTATAATCTACTTCTGAAGCTAGGAAGCCATGAAAACATGACGGGAACCTAAGCAACAGTTTACAGTAATCATGACTCTGAAATGATGAGGTTTGTTGAATATTTTTAACTGGACATTCTGTGGACATTTACAGAGCTGAAAGGTTACAGTTAAGATAACAGTGTTTCCGTTCTGAAAACTTTACTTATAATCACCTTTAGAACCCAGCATCACACGCCCTTAATGAAAATGACCAACGTTATGCTCCCATCAATGCTGACTGAAGCAGGAACAGATACAGAAAAAATTCTATTTTAGACTGATATGTAAAAGAAGGCTTTTTCCCCCTATTGCACTAAAATTTAGATGCTGGTGAGTGGAGCCTTTTTTTTTACCAACATATAAAACAAACTGTGCTCTTACTCAACAGCATCACTTCTTATAGCTCTCACTGCAAGTATGTTATATTTTCTAGCCCAAGTTTATATGAGTTTATAAAATATTAATAAGAAATTTCAACCTTATGATTCCAAAAACTAATCTATCAAGACATTATTCAGAGAATTCGGCATAAAATAACTTCTAGATGATTAGACTGGGACCATGAATGCGAGAGGAGCATCTCATAGTAAAATTTCCAGTGACTGTCAAGATATTTCAGAATGGCCCAGAGTGGACGATCAGCCAACCAGCACTCTAATACAATCAAGTGACACACATAAAATTCCAAAGGTGATATAATCCCTTAATAACTGCAAATGAATAGACCCGACTACAATTACTTTTTCTCAGCATTTCATCGCCTCTTTGTTGAATTGCATACAAAAGACACGAAATGAGTCAAATGCTTCACTGCAGCGAAGCAGGTGTAGCGAGTTGCCGAAATGATTTTGTCACAGAGGGGAAAAAACGAATGAGTACATCTAAAACCAATGATGGGTTTGAGATCATTCCCTTTCACACTCCTCTGCCACAATCTCACAAGGAATCATGGGGTGAGTGGAAAAGGGAACGATAAAGAGGAAGAGAAACAGACAGCTAGAGAGAGATTGAGATGTGCGACGCCAGCCAAAACTTTTTCAATTTCACCGACAATTTCCTGTGTAATTACTGATGTGGTGTGATGGTGTTTTAATGACAGGGACCTGCCAGTGACAGTGTCATTGTGTATGAGGATGTGAGGGAGATTGCGTATGAGTGTGTGTTGTGGAGATCTGGCTGTTGATGATGGCAGAGTGATGAGATGGAGCCATGCTGTCGAGATCAGACCTATCTGCCCTCCACTACTCCCACCCATTGTACACACACACACACACACACACACGCGCACACACATTAATACAAATCCACTAGCATTAACATGACCCCCAACACACCTCCCATCCAAACTACCCCATAATGCCACCTGCTTTCTCACCATCGCATGTACACACGTGCTTATTAGAAACCCCTTTGCACCCTTGCCTACCCCCACCCATCACCAACCCCCCTGATCATCACTGCCATGGTGGCAGCCATCAGCGCCACCAACCGTGTTGCAGGTCAATGAGCCGGTACCTGTAGTCGCACCAGGGGCAGCGGTATGGTTTCTCCCCGGTGTGAACGCGTTTGTGCCGTGAAAGGTGGGACTGCGTGGTGGAGGCGAAGTTGCAGAGCTTACATTTGAAGGGTCTCTCTCCTGCGGCGTGAAAAGATAAGACACAGACAGCAGTGATGAGACTCAAGTCGACATCCTAAGGTGAGAAGATAAACTTAGAACTGTCATGATTTGGATGGGCTTGTCAGATTCTCTTGCTGTATTTTCAAAAACAACATTTTTTTTCTTTGCTGGGTTACTATTAAAAATCTGCATGTCTGTGGAAGGTGAGGTTGATGAACGGAATAGATTTGTGTCTTTAACTAGCTCTGAGATGCATTAAAGTTCAGCTGGGAAAAGCTGTTTATTTCAACACAGTCAAACAAAAAGAAGAAAGAAAAACAGCTAAAGCATTCTTCTCTTAAATCACCTTTTACTTTCCCGACAGGCCTCGCCTGCTCTATTTGGTCAGCTGATTAGTAAAAATGATGGAGAACAAACTCACAACTCATGCTCTGTAAAGAGGTGAGCCAAAGTAACCGCTTGGCAGGAATTTAGTAAGAGTTTCATGGTTTTGTCACTAAATAAAGACAGAAAACCTGTTTCAGGCAGTTTAGGATGACTGTAGTCTGCGGGGAGAATAACTGGCTTTAGTTTGGAGTTTTGGCTTTGTAGCATTGTTGATGTGCACAAAACACATCATGGCACAGGTGGAAAGGGAAAATCCAAAAAAAAAGAAGAAAAAATAGCACCATGGTATTGTCCACCAAACTACTAAAAGTTTAGCAGAGGATAAATCTGTACTAATCAGTTATTTAAAGGCCGTAAGTGGGAAATAAGAGAACTTTTGACCAAAGTGGCATCTAATGCATCTCTTAACTAAACATTAGCATCCTGATGGCTTTAACTTGGAAGCTAAGCACAGAAATCCAGTGAATGTAGCTGAAGAGCCAACTGATCTTTGCCTCACTATGCTAAAAACTTGGCTTTCTACTTTTGGAGTGTGGCTATATTTAGAATCATAATATATTCAAACACAGCAGAGTGAGAAGCACTCATTGCAAGCTTTTCCAGGAACATAAACAGAAGAAAAAGAATCATTTTGTATTCAGTCATGATGACGTAAGCATACAAACAACCTTATCAACAGAAAAAAGTCATGTAGCTAAATTTTGTTGACTTTTTTTAAACCCAGCTGATACTGACAGTTACTGTGCACCTCCACAAAACATGCATGCTCGTTTCCTTTTGTTTGCATTACCTTTCTGCAAACAGAAGTCCACTGTAAAAAGTGGAAGATACTTTGTTTCCATAAAGTTGAGAAATGCAAATGTGAATGTCAGCCGTCTTTCTGTTGCAACTATTGGGTTAAGCCACTCAATTCACCTGCTGAATGGGTGAGCTCTGGTTACCAGTGAGGTTAATCCACTGGGTAAGATTTATGAGTGACCACCTCAGCTGAATCAA